>JAOQGH010000032.1:4926195-5049679 GCA_025769975.1 Gallinago jamesoni
GTGGTTGGACTCGATGATCTCAAAGGTCCCTTCCAACCACTAAGATTCTGTGATTCTGTGATTCTGTGATTTACCCTCTAAATAAAGCACAAATCCTGGTATTTTAAAAAGGTCTGACAAGTTACTAGTTTTATTTAGGTAGATCTCTCCACAGAATTGCCACATAGTAAAAGAAATACATGATGTAACTGTTTTCCTCTGACTGGGCCAAATTCTGGAAAAGATGTTTTCCCATAAGAAGGAGGTGAGATTTGCTTCTACATGCATATAATCTGGGAGAGTCATTATTATGGATAATGGGCTGTCTGAACCAGAAGAGCCCCATGGCTCACATATATCAACCAACTACCATGGTGATGGATATCATATAAAAATCTCACCAAAATAGAACTCTAGGATTTTCTCCCTAGCTTTTATTATAAGTCCCAGGCAAACACTCCCAGCAGTGAAAATTCTCTAGGCAATGTTAAATGTAACTCAACCTTGACTTGCAGGAATTCATCTTCAGAATGGAAAAACTGTTTCTCTCTATGTCTAATTATTTCTTGGCTTTCATTTGAAGCGGCCAGCAAGTTTGCCAACCCAGTTTTGATGGGGTTTATTTATGTGTATAAATCCTTGTTGGATGAGAATTAGTCTCATATATATGGAAAGGTGATTTTTTTATTTACTAGCATCCTGGATCAAAATGTACACAAGAGACCTGAAAATGAAAGAATCTGTCTCACCTTATGAGCCAGAGGGTCAATCACTCTCTTTGAATCGCTTTCAACCCAGCATGCCCTGTACAGGCAGCAGATAAACCAATGAAACATTGATTATTAAAAGAAAACAAAATAGATATACAATCATCTTCCTGCCTGTTAGAAAATAAGTTTACTGAATTCCTCAGACTTGCTTTATATGAGGGAAAAGTTCCATCTTCTGTACTTGCAGGGTCTCTCAATTTATCCTCAGAATGAGAAACAGTAATGACTGTAATGTTTTTGATCAAACACTTAAGACATATTGCAGAGTGTTTGAGAGATATTGCAAGTTTCCTTTGCAAATTCACTTGGATTCATTCCAACATTTGGAATAGGCCTCTGGGTTTTTTGCTGTTACCAATTTTAATGTTATGCTCCAATACAGATTTCCCACTCATAAACTTTCTCGTACCACAGAGGAAAATGGCAATTCTGTCATTCCCACTCTCGATATGTGGACATCAATCCTAGCTAGATTATTCTGCCCGTGCCAGGAACTCATGCTGCGTTCCCAACTGTCCACTGACTTAGTCAGGTGTATAGTAATCAGGGTTCTTGTGAGCTAGAACCTTCTGGTTCAGTTGGTGCTTTGGCAAGTTGTTAAACCCCCCTGCCGTGGACAGGGACACCTCCCACTAGACAAGGTTGCTCAAAGCCCTGTCCAACCTGACCTTGAACACCTCGGGGAATGGGGCATCCACAGCTTCTGTAGACAACCTGATCCAGTGCCTTCACCACCCTTACAGTAAAGAATTTCTTCCTAATACATAATCTGAATCTCCCCTCTTTCAGTTTAAAACCATTCCCCCTTGTCCTATCAGTACACTCGCTGATAGAGTCCCTCCCCATCCTTTCTGTAGGGTCCTTTAGGTACTGAAAGGCCATAATGAGGTCTCCTTGAGTTTTCTCCAGGCTGAACAACCCCCAGTTCTCTCTCTTCTGTGAAGAAGGTTGTCTTCACAGGAGAGGTGCTCCAGCCCTCTGAGCAACTTCATGGACTCACTTCAACAGGTCTATGACCTTCTTACGTTGGAGGCCGCACAGATGGACACAGTACTGCAGGTTGGGGTCTCATGAGAGTGGAGTAGAGGAGTAGAATCAACTCCCTTGACCTGCTGGCCACACTTCTTTTGATGCAGCCCATGATATGGTTAGTTAAGTTACTAATTGGTAACAAGATTTTACCAATAGCAGATATGAAGTCTGCTCTGAAGATAACAGAGCTGAATTTCCAAGAATCGCTTCTTCAGGAAAGGATCTGAGAGTCAGAGTGTTCGCAGAGAATGAAGGCAGGCTATTACCAAGAAAACAATTGATATGGTAGGCAGTACCCCTCACAAACGGTGTGCAGTAATCCCTTTGCTCTAGTCAGCATGGGTAGGATCTCATCTGGAGTACCTGTGCAAAGTCAGGACACTGCACTACAAGAAAAAGGTCTGTGCAAACTGAAGAGAATCCAGAGGAGACCAAAAAGAACGTCAGGAGGGCTCCAAAATAAGCCGTCTAGGGAAAGACTTTTGCACAGAAAAGAGAAGGTAAAAGAGTGATACATAAAAGGTAGATTAAACATGGCAAAGTAGAAATTATTGTCTATGCCCATGAATAGGAAAAGAATCAATAACCTTAAAATGCATTGAGACTTATCTTAAACATCAGTAAAACCTTCCTAATGCTAAGGTTAATTGAACACTGGAACAAGAGTGGTTTTAAACAAAAACAAAATAAACAATTGTACAAGTAGCAGTAAAAGTATAGAAACAGCAGACCCGTTTCCTCAAACAGCTTTTTTTTGGTGTCCAGACCAGCCAAACTTTTTGTGCAGAGTAACAGGAGGCTGTAACTGAGGGATCCTTACCTGCCCCCTCTTCATGACTTTCCCTCCTTCACCCCTTGCTTTTAGAGAAATGGGTCTGTGAGGCAGGAGACTGCCCAGGCAGTGGAAAGGGTGGTGGGGAGGACCTGGAGCTTTCGTCTAGCTCCTTGCTCTTGGCCTTCAGCGCCTTGTTCAGGCATGCAGCCATGGCCTCTAAGCTGCTTTCACATCATGTCTCCAAGGAGAAAAGAAGACCAAGTTTGGGAAGACCTTTTGTCAAATCCTGAAAAGTCTCAGCAAAGTTTGCTGAAAATAGAGGGAGATGCATGAGCAAGTCCTAATAAACACTGATAAAGTCAGGAGTGTATGGAGCCTCCATCACTGGAGTTCATTAAGAATGGGTTTGACAGTCATTTTCAAGCTGTCACTGATTATGTCCTGGGGCAGAGAGAAGGCTTATGTGGCCTTTTAATGTCCCTCCTGTTATCACTTTGTCATCTCACTTTGTCATCTGTTTCAGTAGTGAGACCTCTTTTAGAAAGTATCCTATTCCAAATACAGCTCCTATTGGGGACTTCCTGTGGGTGAAATGGCAGTATAAAAAAGCATCCAGAGAAGGAAAATAAATAGTTAATTTGGAATATGTTTTAAGTCATTCAGTTTGTTCCTGTAAAGTTTTAGAAAGATGAGACTTTTTTATATTTTCATAAAATCTGTTAGAATATTTCTAGGTTAAATATGTACATGAAGTATTTGAGGAGCATGATTAGAATTCCCAGGACTGTCCCTACAACCTCAGGTTACCTTGAAAATGAATTTTCCTATCTTTGCATTGATCTCCCATAGGTTTCCTAAAGGTTGGGACAGTCTTTGCCACGGGGGGGTTTTCATGGCCACAGTGTGTTGGCATAATCCCAGGGAGGCTCATAAAGTAACACAACTGGGGAATTTGTGATTAATAAGATAGTACCAAGTATGTAAGATATTGAATTGTTTACTGAGGTGCTCCCAAGTGGTTGGATACTAGGCTGATAAGATTTGTTTTACACAGATAGCTGTATGGAAGTTAGTGAAGAACTGAAAAAGACGATTACTGAAAATAATTGATTTTCAAACTACAGTTCTTTCCCAATTAAAATTATCCTGAGGCACTCAAAAGCTATAATTTAAAGTTGCAATAGAAATCTAAGAAGTCCTCACTTGCTGTGATTTTTTTTAGAAACAATAACCATTTTGAGTCATGAGAGCAGTAAAAAACCACCTCCTTTTTATTGTAAATTATTTAACTTCACACTTTTGTTTAATTGGATTAAAATTGATTTTGGTTTGGTTTTCAAATGCATTCCAACCACGAAATTAGAGGCCGTTTTTCATACAGGCAAAATAATGGATAAAAATCCCCACTCTGATGTAATCAGCTGAAACTTTATCACTGCCTTTGATGACACCAAATCTTACCCAGTGCCTCAAACCATATTTCACTAAACAACAAGAGGAGCAATATCAGCCCTGGTAATGTGAAATATCTTACTTTCAGGAGCTTACTGTGGACTACCAGTCTGGTCACTTTAGTTCCAGAGTATTTTGTACAGACCTACTTTGTCTGTAGAGATGAGAGAAGCCAGTATTTCCAACGAAGGACTTTAATGCTTACAGCATGGGGATTATCTTTAAAACAAAGCTGTTAGACAGCAGCAATATCCATAATGCACGTGTGGTGGGAAAATAAGAGGTGAATGCTGTTTCTGTCTTGTATCAGGAATAGCGTGGCCAGCAGGAGTAGGGAAGTGATTGTGCCTCTGTACTTGGCACTGGTGAAGCCTCAACTTGAGTTCTCTGTTCCATTCTGGGCCCCTCATTACAAGGACATTGAAGTGCTGGAGCATGTCCAGAGGAGAGCCACCAAGCAAGCTGGGGAGGGGTCTAGAGAACAAGTTATATGAGGAGACATTGAGGGAACTGGGCATGTTTAGTTTGGAGAAGAGGAGGCTGAGGAGAGTCCTCATTGTCCTTTACAACTACCTGAAAGGAGGTTTTAGAGATGTGGGTGTTGGCCTCTTGTCCCAAGTGAAGTCCAGTTTTAAGACTCCCACTTCTGTTCATTCATTAGTCTGTTCAGAAGCCTCTTCTTTTTCCAACCTTGCCTCTGATTTGGTGCAGAATTTTATGTTGGCTTATTTTTGTGAAATGGGACTTGTAAAGTGTTGGGGTTATTTGACATGTGAACTTGCAAAATAAAGTATGATATGCTTCAGGTAGTGCTTACAGGAAATAACATGCAGTAATAGTTATGGTCACTTCAAGGAAAGGTTGATATCTTTTATAGTATTTATTTTATTTCTGATTCAGGTTTGTATGCTCACTTAAACAATAGAAATATTTGTTTGCAACAGAAATAAATTCCTGTCCAAGAAGTTTCCCACCCCAACCCTTTCTTGTGGGCTCTATTAATAGAGTAACTTCAGCATCATGATGTCTGCTCAGTGCTTTGACTTTGCCAGAAAATATTGATCTGTAGCATGATCTGTCCAAGGGCAACAGCATCATTAATTGCTAAGTGATCTGCAAAACAATTAGAGACCTCCTGGCTGTTGTACAAATAGATGAATGGAGCTGTCTACCTAATCAGATACGGTTGTATCTATCTATGGACCCAATTGTGTTGTTCAGAAATGTCTTCAACATCTGTCACCTTCCCACTTCTCACAGTAACATATGCATGCTCTGCTCTGCGGGGGGACCCGCTCAGAAGCCTTTGAGAGAATTTTCTTGGTGGGGGGATGTGCAGAGTTTTTAAGGAAATTTTTAGCCCATATCGACATTCTCAGATTTTCTTTTTGAGAGACAAGCAGGATTAAGCTAAAGATTATAAGCATACAAAAAGCTGTGATTCACATTTGCATTAACGGCATGAAGGCAAAATAAATATATTAAAAGTGAACTCAGAGCGTGGCTGCAGTGGATTTAGCACTTAAGGAAATGAATACGATTGATGATTTTCTATCTGCGTTGTTCAGCATCTAGTGCAATGGGAGTCTGGCCTTAAATTGTGTCTCTGAGGAGTAAGCAGTAAGAGTACGACTGCATTTATCAGTGTCGTGCTTCTGTATGAAGGAAACCAATTAGGAATCAGCCCCCTTAAATTTAAATGGCACAAATCTTGCATAAGTGTTCTCTGCTTAAAATGCTTGTATTGGGCTCCAGGTGATTATTGGAAAAAAGAGAGTAGTGATGGTCAAAGGTGCTCTGTCGGACAAATAACAGGGAACCAAATTTGTGATGTGGCAAAGTGATTACTCTGGCAAGATGTTTTCCTAACTATTCCTATTGTAGGTTTCTAGAAAGTAATCCTTCTAGAAGGATTTACTCTACTTTTTGAGGGAGGGTGAGTAAACTGTGTTTTTATGAAGACAAATTGTATCTTTAGTAGTGTCTTAGAGTGTTTAAAAAGTAAACACAAGCACTGCATGCCTCATATTGACACTGTTTGTGTGTGGTACTTAGTGCCTCTGGACAAGTTGCTGTTGAAGATTAACTACTAATGTTTGACTTTCTTCACACTCTGTTTAAATATGTCATTGTTTTAAAGCGCTTTTTTTTTTTTTTTAATCTGACTATGAGATTTGTTAGCAAAATTCCTGTGGTGGTCACTCCGTCATTCCAGCTAGAATTTGAAGTTGCTTTTGGTTTAAATGATATACGGATTTTAAGACATTTTCCTCCATGCCAAAGCATTGGTTTTAGCACAAAACTAATGAGAAATATACCCAGTGGGTAACTTCCAGTATTCTTATTGCTATATCTGGCCTAATTTTAGTCAGTGGAGTTCTACAGAAAAGCTGTTACTTCTTTTAGTACAGGCCTCGCTACATACAGTACAAGGGCCAGAAGATGAGCACAAGCAGGAAAGCTCACACTTGAGAACAGGAGTGTGTAGGCTGCTTCTTTATATGTGATTTAGGTGATGCTTCTTTTAAGGAGTGGTTAATCTTTCTAAATTAGCAGCAGATTCACTGGCCATCCTTCCAATCCCTCTGAAGAAAAAGGGATGAGGGAGTCCCTGCCATGAGTGATTGAGTGCGATCACCATTATCCTCTGTCTCTGAGCTCAGCACTGTGAAAGAGCCAAGAGGATTTATCTGGTAGATAGAAAGGTTGGAAGGAGAAAGCGATCCTCTTAAAACAACCAGAAAAGCAACCTGATTATTGCTCCTTTAAGAAGCAGTTCCTAAAAAAATACATTTTTTCTATAAAAGTAGCTGTGTAGTTCCTGTTCTTATTTGATCTTCTAAGCATCAGTATTCTACACATTGATACAAGCAATACTATTTTTGCAAAAACGATCCCTATTTCAGTATAATGGGTTTGTGATGTTTTCATTGACATCACATCGGGGGTTAGGTGGTCCAACAGAATAATAAACTGACTTTCCAACTTCTGCAGACAGGTGTTCAGATACACTGTAGATCACATGTAAAAATGAGTCTGGTGGTCCTGTCCCTACTACTCTGTTTTATAGCCCAAAAAGGGGAAGAAGAACATGACAAATACTTAATTCTTGTCAAGCTCCCAATTTAATTTTCATCCAGATATTCTGCTGCCCTCCATTCAAATGAAAACAAACACAGATCATAATGCAGGTCACAGGAAAAGGTAACTGAAGCAATAGCCTAAAACAGTGACAGTCGAATTTTCTAACAACACAGCCCTGAAAAGGGTAGGTGTTTATAGCAGGGGAGGTTTGGTCTTTATTCATACAAGATTTTAGTTTCCACAGTTACTTAGGATGGGAGAAGACTCCCACAACTCAGCTATGCTTTTCCTAGCACTGCTCTTGTGTTACTGGCAGTTGGGTTTTGGAGCTGCAACTGTGTTACTTCACTTGCATAAGCAAAAAGCTTTCTTGGGAAAGTGGCATTGTACTGACTTAATTATACAGAACACAGGAATTTTTTTGGAGTAGGAGATGTAAAAATGAAGGTTTGGGGCCTATAAATATTTTATACAATGAAAATAATTTCCTCTTTTCATGAAACAACATTTTTTCTGAAAAATCCACGGGTATTTGTGGTCAGAATGTTATAATGGAGGTGGGCCCTTATAGTGCTGCATCGGGATTCTCTGTGGGCCAGGCTCTGTATCCAGGCTGTACCTCAGGCAATGCACTGTAAATAATCTCTCTCCCTTCTGTCTAGCAAAAGTATCGTGGGTGTCTGTCCCCACAGTCCAGAGCAATGTTTGCTTCTGAGATCCCAACCCAGAAATGCAAATGGGTTTCTGTAACCCTCTACATCATCCCATATTAGTTTAAAAAATCAGCCTTTCATGTAAATCAGAAAACTACATGTTTTCAGGAAAAACTGATCTTTTTTGCTCACAAGAGCCCACATGCTGTTCCCGAGGCATGTATTTCACAGCGAACAACTTGAAAGTCACAGCCTTTGAGCTTTTCCTCTGGACTTTGCAGTGATTTGCCTGATGCTGGCACAGTCAGAAGGGGCTAGGTTCTGTCACCCTTCTTGATGCTTGGTAGTCTTTTCCTATTTGAGTAAGCCTATGGTAGTCAGCTGAGCTGTCTGTAGATTATAGTGATACCTATTCAGAAGCTGGAAAATTAAAACTTGGTAGTGTACCGCGCAGTCTGATGCTTAAACTGAACATTAAGAGAGGCCTCTGAAGCTGTCTGTGGCTGTTTAGAGTTGTGTGCAGCAATATTTAGTAAAAAAAATGTACTGCTGCCACCCGTTCCTAGCCAACAAAGCTGGAAGAAGAACTTGATTAAAACCAGAATTACTTAATTAGTTCAAGTATTTTGCATCTGTGGCTGGAAGAAGGGCATAGGAAGAGGAGAATCATAGAATTGTCTAGGTTGGAAGGGATCTTTCAGATCATCTAGTCCAAGCATCAACCTAACACTGACAAAACCCAGCACTAAATCATATGTCTAAGCTCTGTGTGTACCCGTCCCTTAAATACTGCCAGGGATGGTGACTCAGCCACTTCCCTGGGTAGCCTGTTCCAATGTTTAATAACCCTTTCAGTGTAAAAATTTTTCCTAATATCCAATCTGAACTTCCTCTGGTGCAGCTCGAGGCCATTTCCTCTTGTCTTATCACCTGTTATCTGCGAGAAGAGAACAACCCCCACCCTTCTACAACTTCCTTTGAGGTACTTGTAGAGAGCTACAAGGCTTCCCTTCAGCCTCCTTTTCTCCAGGCTGAACAACCCCAGCTTCCTCAAGCACTCCTCATAAGACTTGTTCTCCAGACCCCTCACCAGATTCATTGACCTTCTCTGGACATGCTTCAGCACCTCAATGTCTTTCTCATAGTGAGGAGCCCAAAACTAGACAGAACTTTAGCAGAGTTTTGACTTTACATGCTAGACTCAAATACAGAAATCGAAAATGTAGTTGTAATTTTTTTTCAGGATGGCGGCATGTTGTCCTGCTTAGGGTAAAACCTGATGTATTTGCCATGGAAGAGGTTCTTCCTTTCCATCCCTTTACTGTGTTTACCATCTCCCTGCTACTAATACATTCTTTGATCATACAGTATCATCTTCCTCTTCATTTTTGTTTGCTATACTGAATTAATTATAGTTAAAAGTATATTTTTTCTCAAATAAACCCTTGTTAACTCTTTCACTGCTGTAACCTTAAACATTTATTTAATCAGCCCAACACACAAATTGCAAGCAGCTCCCCATGGTTTTTTTAGTACCTAATCTCCAGCAGTTCCATGTCTACCAGCTGCTAAAACAATGAGCATTCATCATGAAGATGTCCGTAATTCAGTCATACATTATCAATAAAATCCCAATATTTTGTTTTTGAGATGTACCAGTAATTTAGAGAGAATATTAAACTTTAATCATGTTCCAGATAAATAATGTTGGCTATTGCAACAGTTACTCATTTCTCTGTGAAATGCTGCAGCACTTCATTTGGACTGCTGAAGTGAAGTGAAGCTCTGCCTCACCAGAGGAGAGCACACGGCTGAGATAATGTCAGTCATGTCGGTCAGATTCTGAAGATTACAGTAGGGTCTGTGCTGGGCTGAGGGCTGCCATTGCCTTCCAGTGCACTTTGGCCAGGACAGACCTTGAGACTTAGAGGACCTTGCGAGAATTCACTTGCCTTTGGTAGGAGAAATGATCATAGAATACTAAGAAGTGCTTTCCCCATGGTTGTTACTGTTGCCCGGTGGATAATGAACATACGTTGACAGCCTGTGCATTTTTTTTTTACCTGGAAAGCTTGTGGAATATAAGTAGCAAAACAAAAACCTCCAACCCTCTGCTTGTATTTTTTCACCACAATGCTGCCTTTTTGTTGCTTTTTGTGTATGTTTTGGTTTAGAGTTACATGGCAACGTCATGTTATTTAATGGATGTCTATTTTCCTGCAGAAGGGTTACAATACTGCCATGGATAAAAGCATTAAAGGAAACAGAGTCTTTTGAATCTTAAGAAAGCAATAAAACTCTGCCGATATGAGTTATCTTAAAAAAATCTCAAACTTTTACATCTTTCTTACACAGATACCTTATTTTTTTAAGGATTTGAAATATATATATACTGTAAAAAAATTATTTTCTCAAAACTTTGATTTCCAACCACAATCTTACATATTTTAGGCTTCTATGTAAGGTTTATGAGTGCAACACTTGGGTGCCATACTATGAATTAAGTTTAAAAATCAGATTTAATGTAAAAATTAATCTCTTCAATTAAAATTCTTAGTTATCCATTTCTGTAGTACCACCTACAATATTTACACATTTATATTTCTGTTTACCAGAAAAATAAAAATCCCATGAATAGCAAAAAAATTATAATGATAGGCAGTTTTAGCTTTTCATTGTCCTGTCTTGTACTTATTTACTCAGAAAAAGTTTCTGCTGGTTGAGAGTTCCTATAATATCTCATCTGAGGAAGATTCATAGCAACTTTTGTACTCTTCAGAGCAAAATGTCAGTCCAATACAGCAGTTTACCCGAGGCAGGTGGCTAAAAGTCAATCAGTCACTTCAAACTGATTCTTTTCTTTCCCCATGCTCATCCACTTTATCCAAGAAGCCTATTATACATTTGGGAGTCAACCATCTGACTTGAAATTTCTTTTACTTTCCAGGCCTGTTGTGAGAAAAAAAATTCTCTAAAACTTAAAGTGTTCAGCCATTGCAAACACACATTGGAAACACTAGCAAGAGTGGTTGTGTATCATTAACATTGGATACTTCCACTTTCAATTTTTCTTGCAAGCATATTTAATCTGCTAATAGAAATATAGAAAGAAAAGATAATATATTCCAGCATCCATTCTGATTACAACATCAAGCTCTAGGCAAAAAATGTGCTGTTTCCAAGGCCCAGTGTAGCTGTTGTTATTGCAGATGAACTGAGAACTGAATTGCGAGAACTTCAGGTCATGTACGGAAATGTAATTTCTTCTGCCATTTGCTTAGAGAAAATCCTGAGTGGTTCCAGTGGTATAGTGGTACATTTCTTTTTTTCTGTGGCAAGGTACGCATTAAGCACTGTGGAAAGGCAGATTTATATCTAGAAATGTGATAGTATAAAAATTCTCTACCCAGATCTAACTTCAAAATGATCTCACCTTAGCTAATTTGCTAAAAGCTAAACAATTTCTGGAAGTTCTGTGTCACAAAATAGCACTACCATATTTACAGCCAGTGTTTCCAGAAGTAAGACATTCAGCGGCAGCTCACAGGCAGGTAAGAAAAGCCTGTTCCTGTTTACAAGATTCTGGTAATGAACCATGAAGGATAATGCTTTGAAGCCATCTGTCAAGTAGCTTACTTTTTTTTGGTAATTGAAAGTGATTTAATACATCTTAGAAAAGAATGGTCAAATCATGTGCAGTAATTCTTACCCTGGTCACTTTCTGTACAGAACCGGGAGGCAGCAGTTTCTTAAGGACAATAAGGAAAGGTCTGTGCTCTGTGCGTGTCCAAAATGTGTAAACGGAGCCCTTGCCCTGTGATACTAAACGCGTGTGTGACTAAACGCAAATCTTTGCTACCAAAGAACTTAAAGGTTAATTTCTTTACAGCGTTTACTGTCTCCTGTGAACAGATGCTCATTCTCCAGTACTTGCAAGGCTTTAACACACATTTTTTGTAGAAGTGGATTTCACCCAGATTAATTTCACTTTGTGAAAAAGTTATCTTCTCCCCCTTTTCCAGTAGTAATGCCTCTGTTGATGATAACTCTATTCATTGAAAGCTTAGCATATCCAAACTTGAATACATCATGCGTG
Source organism: Gallinago jamesoni (assembly GCA_025769975.1). Taxonomy (NCBI): domain Eukaryota; kingdom Metazoa; phylum Chordata; class Aves; order Charadriiformes; family Scolopacidae; genus Gallinago; species Gallinago jamesoni. The sequence goes on from JAOQGH010000032.1 coordinate 4,938,037, forward strand.
AAGTTGGTATCATTTTCCACTACCATATAATGTATTTTCATTTTCACTGTGTAGACTAGAGCTTCTCCCACTCCTTGCATATCTCTAGAAATTGTAATTGTGACAGGGGGTAATATGTCCCTGCCTCAGAGATGCAGTTATATCAGCCATCCTGGGAAAGAAAGGATGATTTAACTGCCAGTAAAGATGTCAGACAAGTCCAATGTAATGAAGGATTGTTAGCAAGGGAGCTGGCTATCATACCTACCCATCAAGGGACTAGTAACCCTGAACCACCTCTGTGTATGAGGTTACACAACAGAGGGAAAATAAATATCTCCAAATTGTTCTCTTAGTCTAAATAATCATCCTAGGAAAACAAAATAATCCAAATTTCTAGATTTCCTTCTTCCCTAGCTAGAGTAAGAGAGAGTAAGAAGACTGGTAAAATTAACTCAGCATGGGAAAATTTTCTATGAAGCGTTCCTTCTTTTTTTTTTTGAAAAGACTGACTGTGCAACTTTTTATCCACAGTATAGGCTGTCCTGTACCTGGCTCTCTTGTACTAATTTAGGTGACCCTGCCAGTGTACTACACTGAACTCTGGCATTTCAGAGAGGGAAATCTAAGAATTTAATATTTGACATCCCATTGTGCCACAGTTAACCAGGGTACATATAATTAACATATATCTAAGTGTAAATATGCACTAAAGTTTATGTGGCTCCTGGTTTTTCTTTTCTTTAGAATAATTTGTACTTCAAATAGAAATAACTCTGTCCTTTTTTATGTAGGAAAACAAAAAGAGCAATTTAAACCAGCTAAACCATCTTTGTTTCTTCCATCATTATGCAGAAAACAGCTGAACAGTTTAAAACTAACTTTAAAAATTATATCTAAGACAACTTATATGCCAAGTTTCAGCCAAAAATACTTTTTGCAGCCAAATTATCAAACACTCTGAAAGAGCATTTATAATGGAATTGCTGATGCAACCTTTATTATAGGGATATGAATAGCTATAATGAAGGCTTCAGCTGATGTTCTGGCAAGCCTACTGCTAAAAATTATTCTGAATTTATCTGGCATTCAGAAAATGCTTGAAGTAGCCAAAATGTTTACACCATCATTATCATTTTGACAATTTCTCTTTTATCCCAAAGGAAGTCAGTGATGAACAAATTCAAGCAGTGTGTGAGACGTGCGTATTTAGCATCTGTTACACATTCTCTTGGCAACATTGTTTTATGTAAGAAAAACACAGCCAAGGGCTCAACCATCAACTTACCAGCAGTTGTGTTGAATCAAACATTATTGCCTATTGTATCGTTTTAAAGTATATTAGTGGACTGCATTACGTTTTTCCTGATGATTTGATTTTGGTTTATCATCAGGGAACTCCTGGGTCTGAGCAAGAGTGTTAAATTCAGAGTGGCCATATCTTGGAGTTCCATGTCTTTCTTTTGGTTCTTTCATACCACCCCTTTGTGCAGTTTTGAATTTCTATTCACTCTCTTATTTTTAGAAAAATCATACAAAGCTTTGTTAATCATGGCCAAATTACAGCATTTTCCTGTGAGTGGATAACTTTAGACTCCCAGAGCAGATCCAGGTAGACATCTGATGATAGAAATTAATGGTTGGCTTTTGGTGTGTCATAGCACAGGATTCCTGTGTGCAATTGCATCTTGTAGTAGCCTCGTCTCTTTTATCAGCTTTCTTTTTTCTACCAGTATATTTTCAGATGATGAAATAGTGCCACTTCCTCTATTTCTGATGGCTTGGCTACTTATGAGATTGCACTGATTTATCAAGTTTGGGTGCTTAAATTGATTTTATTAAACTCTTGTTCAGGGAGCCATCAAGTGAATTAAACCTGTCCTGTATTGACTTCCCTTAAGTTGAGAAGGACTTGGCTTCTACTAAATCAATATAAATCAAATTTAAAATTATTTAAATGGGTGCACAGAAGTGTTTGCACCAGTATAATGAAATAAATTTTAAAACACAGTTTAAACAAGTTCAATATGATGTAATTCAGGGTTCTGGCTGCATTTTCTAGGGGTTTCAATGCTAATGGCAGTAGAACCAGAATGTCTTCACAAAAAACCTTCCATGTGAAACTAATTAAAAGATGCATATTTTTTATGAAACAGGACTTTTCCCTTATAGAATTTTCATACAGCAAATGCTAGAATTTGTATTGGAAAATTTCTGCAACATTTTTGAAACGTCAAAAGGAAAAAGTGGCATAGCATCATTTTGAAAGCATTTTGAAATTAAATAAATGGGGGTTTTAAGTGTCAACTGCAAATGCTGTTTTGTGTCACATCACTGAAAAATGAAATTCTGTAAAATTTGTGGTTTCTTCATCTCTTTTTTACTTTCAAAAATCTGGAAAAGGAAATTGAGAATAGACCAAAAAAATATCACTTCAGTTGGAAGGCTTTAGATTGGATTTGATTGGAGGAACTTCACTTCTAACTAAATATGCTGATATACGTGTTATAACAAAACCTCTGTCTCAGTGCAGCTGGGGCAATAGCCCAGGAGGAGGGAGTCTCTTGTTTATTTTCTGCTTGTCATCAGATTCAAAGCAGAAGATGGTTTTTTTATCAGATCATTCTGAATGAGATGGAAAGTTATTTGAAGTTTGTCTTGCACAATCTGTGGTACATCTTCACACCTTCATGAATTAAAAAGGCTAATGTTTCAATCAGGAAAAGACCTGTTTTCATGAAAGTATTTGAGAAGTTTGACTGCAGAAAGAAGGAATAATTCTGAAAAGTAAAAATATATTCTGAGACATTCTTGTGAGATGGCGTTCCTCTTTGTTGCTGTGTTCTGACCCGCAAGTCCTATTTAGCTGTCGAATTTTCTTCAGTTGTTCAGATTGCACTTATTCAACAGCAATTGCTTGATTTACTGGGTTACCACTGCCTTTTTTATTCTTATCACCATTTTACCTTCTTCCCTCCCCAAGCAGTTGGATGTCTTTGCTCTGAAGTTTATACTATACCTGAGAAAACTGGAAATAACTAGCTGCATTGTGTGATCCCAATCTTTTCTTCAGGGGCACGTGTTGCTTAGAGAAGGAATCTCTTGTATTGAACCACAATAAAAAACAAAAATTGGCTCCTAATGATGGTACTTGGCACAGTTACAGCTCGTTGCAAGCTTAACTTATAGTGGGTCCTTTCTCAGTGTGAAATTTAATTTTCTTTTGGGTATCTAGCTGTGCTTGGTGTCAGTACATATAAACCGACCTGTCAGCAGTTGGTTGCATGCCGAGATGGGAAAGTGCCCCATGGGAAGGTAGAAGAAAACCACTTCTTAGCATCCTATCAACTATAGGGCTCTGTGCAGCGCTGTCATGTCAAGGTTGAGCTCATGTGTTATGGATATTGAGCTACAGTATATCTTATAATTTGAAGCAAAGAAGCTGAGGTACACTGGGAGAGTTGGAGAGGCAATACTAAACACTGTCATATTAATAAGCCACCAAAATTACATGGGATTAGTCAAAACACCTATGACACAACCCAGCCCATAAAATAGCTGAAAGCAAACCAGTATCTGTCTGCTTTCCATATTTATATAAAAAGAGTGATTAACTACAGTACTGTGATTTCCATTAAATTTAATGGAGAACAGAAAAATTACATGAGATAACTGCAGGTCGAAGCAGAAGCTACTTGAAGAAGCTTTTTTCTTATAAAAAATATATAATGATATATTTAGTGTGTGACAGTGTAAGCCTGTTACAAGCTTGGAATAGAACAAGTGAAAAAAATAATGGAGTAACCAGAAGAAATCAAAAGGGTTGTATTGAGGATATTAGCTAGAGCAAATGGTCAATTTGTAATCCTTGGGTACTCGGCATCTCTCAGGGTCATGTACTTTGAAACTACTTGAACAAGACCCAAATCACATATATGTCTTTTCCAAGGGTCATAAGGTGATGGATCAATAATTATCTTCATTGGTCTAAATTTTTCAAACTTGCCATTTGGAACAGAAGGTCAAATTGAGGCCCATAAATATAACTTGTAGAAGCTATATGTTATACTTCTTAATTCAAAAGAGAGTTGTGAATTTCTGGTTTCTATTAACTGGACTTATATGCTCCTAAAATTCTGTCTTTTGGAAACAGCCTACAATCCTAAAGTACTCCAGACGTTTCAGAAAATGCAACAGCTTGTTCAACAACATGTGTAGTTTACATTAACAAATAATAGATAAAAACTTTGCAACTTTTTTCATATAGTAATGGGAGGTCCTACAGATTTTTGGTTTTGTGCTTTTTAGAGCGATCTAGAAGAGCATTTTCACCTTTTTCAAGGGAGCCTCCTCCATAGAAATATCTAAAAATAGCCACTTCATAGACTTCTAGCATTCAGTCTTTTCCAGGTCAGCTTTTAAGCTTGTCCCGGAAGCCAAAGAAAAAATCTTTCACTCTCTCTGCCGCTGCTAACATATGTGGAAACTCAGGAATGCTCCTTCTGCTGATGAAATTGTGATGTATAAACGTAGCCAGGTAATCTGCGCACAATTCCATGAAACTACCAGCTGGCAACCAAAGAGAAGTGAGAATTTAGCAGGTAATAAGTGGCAGATCAGCACATACTATCTTTGATCAAATGGGGGGCTTAGAGGCAAAGCTTTCCAATTAAGACAATCGATTCAGGCTTCTGATACTGCAGGGCATAGTAAGTTATAAAACTGTTAGATTAGTTGGCTCAGGGCATATATGAGAGGGTGCTGGGAAGGAGCAGCTAGTCAGTGGGAAGGAGGTTCTCTGATTATCTTGCCCTGGTGCACCAGGGCAGGTGGAAAGCTATGGGAAATGAGAGATGCTGCTCAGAGCAGCTGAGCACATTCAGATGGGAAAATCCCCACAAATACAGGGAAGGCCAGGTAAGGAAGGAGCTTGTGGCAGAGTTGCAGACTGAGAGATTTCTAAAAGAAGTAGGGGGCTTGCACAAATTTAGGAACAAGCACAAGATCAGGCTTCTGAAATGACAGTAAGAACAAAACTTCCTTGGAAACTCAGAGGGAACAATCTTGAGGGTGTTCAAGCTAGGAAGGATTAAGTTGTTGTCTAGAAGAGAGCCCAGAAAGTCTAGCATTTAATTAGAAAAGTTCTTTTCTAAAATGAGATTTCTGTCTTCTAGTAAAAGGTATCCTTAGAGACTGGAGGCTTTTGGTGTCTTTGGCATGTTTGCAAAGGAAACAGTCCTATTTCAAAAACCAGAATTTCTGTTACAAGATTTTTGAAAAGAGTATTGTGTGTTCTAGATACTCTGTATACATAGCAAGCAAGTTCAGCCTTTTCATGGAAGTGCTAGACTTTATTAAGAAGTCATAAAGATCCATTTTCACATTTGGTGCAAGTTAATTCAGAACCATGGTAACAAGAACTTTTTTTGAAAGCTTCATTTCAATGGCTGGTCCTTGACCAACCTCCTAGCTGGTGGTTACAGACTACTGCTTGTAGTGTGGGTGTTATTCTGCAATGTAAATTCAAAGTTAAGTAATCCTAAATAGAATATTCTAAGAATATTCTATTAGAGAGGACAACTAGAAGGAAAAACAAGAAAATTTTTATTTTGTCAAGAAGTTTTCACCAAAATAAAGTCATGTGAAAAAAACCAACTAACCAAAATTTGAATCAGATTGGTAAATATTCCCTTTAAAAAATGCTAGAAATAAATTTCAAAGCTTGTTTTAAAAGTGTTTAACTTTTTTTTTAATTTGAAAAAGAGGAAAAAAAAAAAAAAAAGAAACACAGACTAAACAAAGCTTTGGTTGACCAAAGAGAACTTTGGGTTTTTTTTCCATGAGAAAGCTTTGCTTCAACTCTCCTGAAATGATCTTCTTTTTTAATGGTGGAGGATGCAGTTATTTACATGATTTGGCCTGTCACTAAGTTGAATTGACAAAGATCACAAGCTCTGACATTTTATGGGTCAACTCTAGTCTTCTATCAATTTTGTAGCTAATATGTATTGACAGTAAGGACACTTGGATACAGTTGTATTTGGGAGTCTTGTGAATATTTAACAACGTTGTTAAATTTGAAATATGTTTTCTATATTGGTATTCTGATTGGCTTTTCATAGCAGAGAGGAGAAAAAAAAAAGAATGACAGGAATAAATTGAAGTGTTATATCTTGTGTCTTAAAACTTCAGAATAATCATGTAGTAGGTTCAATCCAGGAATGGCTGCTGAACATTGAATCCACATACCCTATGCATTTCAAGGTGAAGAAATTTCTGCAACACTTCCTAACTAAATTAGGACTATTAATATGAAATGCTATGTGTACAGAGGTGTTTTCCCCTCCAGGGACAAAAAGAGAATTTTAATACTTTGGTTCTGGTGGATTCATTATAATTCAATCTCCTTTGAACTAAATCTTTTGTATTTGAGGAAAAATCTTTTACAATAATCCATTTCACATTACTTTGTCTAACTTTATTATTAAACCAGCAGTGCTTCTTTCTACAATAGTTTTTCTACAAATTGACTGTCTTTAAAAAGTTTTTTAAAATTATTGGAATTGAATTGATTTTTCAAAAATCTTAGCAAAAATACTTTGCAAGGATGAAATATTCCCCTAATATACCTCCTTTCATAGCAGTGGAGTTACCCAGGTGCAATTCAGGGCAAAATTCAGAGTGGTCTTAAGCCTGAGTTTAGAAATGATAGATGCATTCAACCAGCAATAGCTGTAGTTCATTGTATCATACACAATGTGTTTTAGTCACATAAAGTATTTAATTTAAATGTTTCTAGTACTTGTGATAGACAGAAGCAGGGAGGATAGCCTCAAATATATAACAGTTCCACTATTCTTTAAGCTGCCAGTCATTAGCTAACTTCTCCCTTGTTAATAATAATGCTTGCATGATTCTGTTCTGAATAATGAATTGAAGATTTTCACTACCAGCAGGCAGGCCAGTGGGCAATTGTAATTTGAAAAGCAGGTTATTAAAACTATATTTAGGGAGCAATAAAAACAGTTTCAGTGGAGCCTGAGTTGGTTTCAGGTACTGTATTAGGCAAAGGATATTGACAGACAGAAGTAGAACTTGATCTCTGCTGCATCCCTGAAGCTTTGAGATTGTAGAATTTACAAAAATAATGTTTAACATTCGATTTATCCGAAGAGTTGTGCAAAGACAAATAATGTAATACTACTTTTTCTTTTCTTTTTTACCAGTGCCCTTTCACTGAAAGCAGTATTGCCAACATGCCAACTGAGAGAAGGTATCAGGAGCCTTGCAGGAGGAGCTTCCCAAGAGAGGTGAATCCAGTGATGCGAAGTATGATTGTTAGGTAAGTGAAATTTGAACTTATTTACACACACATGCATAGTATATTTGCTGAGGCAATTTATTCTTTTAAGAATTCCACACTGAAGTCATTCCCTGCCTGCCAGGGAAAAACTGTCTCAAAAAATTGATTGTAATTAGAGAGTAAAGTACAGAGCCAGTTCTACTGACTCACTTACAAGTACCCTTTACCTTGAACCTGGTGAAAAAAAAAACCACGTGTTCATTCTCAAAAGGTGGAATCCAGCTAGGATAATAGGCGCTTCAGACTGTTCATTGGAAGAACAAGGTTTCTGGGAAATGTACTGCTTTGTGATGGACTGAAAAATAAAAACAGATTAAACCTGTAGCGTATCTAAGTGGAAGAAGACCTGATTGGGCTGTTTAATATTTTATTTTAGATATGAATGAAATGTCAAGTTGCTTTTGTTTCTTTGCATAATCATTCATACAAATACTAATGTGTCAGGTAGTCTTTGAGGGGCTGTAGCTGTGTTTTGCACCTTGGTGAAGTAAAATGTATTACCTGAGACCAGTAAGTTGTTTGTTTGGTTTGGGTTTTATTTTTCATTGTGAATTCTGCATAAATACAATCCTACAGGATCCTACCTGTTATAGGAGGTGGCAATTCTCCTAAAACACAAAAACTTTATAATGATAACAAATGCTACCTGAAACTATTACTGCAGAGACCAGAGAAAAATGTGGTTTTTTTCTCAAAGACTTTTAGCGTAATAAAAATCATCATCAGTGTTCTGTGAGCCAAATAAAATGCAAAAAATCTGTGTAGTGTAAGGATGACTTAAATTACTAAGGCTAGTTGGCATTCTTTCCAAAATAAGTGAAGATTGATCTTTGGACACAAGCTGTGAGCTGTGTAAAATTGCCTGTGCTAAATATATGCTAATTGGCATATGAATGAGATTTTGTTAATCTTCTGCTTAAATAAGTAGGTAGAGAAAAGCTGGGAACAAGTCCTTATTTCTCCTTTGTAAGAAAAAAAGACTTGCTATCATAATAATTTATATTAGCAAATAAAATGAAAATATATATTTGTAGATATAGCAAAGAATTAGCAAGCATTATTTGAGAACAGTACACCAAGATACACATTCCTGCTTTACTCAACATTTCTGGGGATTAAAATTGACAGAATATCACCCAAATCGTACAAGTAAAGATGTTGAAAGAGTTTTGGGATCCCCTGGTTTCTTCTACCACAAAGGAAAATTTTCCAAGAAATCCACTATTCAGTTAGATGGGGTGCTCTGATGTCCTAATGAACCGGAAAATTCAAATAATAGAATTAAATTTTATGGTTCAACTAAAAGCTTCCATCTGTTTTTTGTCTCAATTCAGTAATACAATTATAAACCGTCAATTTATTTTTTTCCTGTTGTTGGTTTGGTTTTGGTTTGGTTTTCTTTCCTTTCTGCTGCAGCAGTGGCAGAGCATTTCCCTGGCTTTAGGACTTCTCATTCCTCAGTGCAAGGATAATTAGCTGGTCATCCTCACTGGAAACTTGGTAGCACATCCAAGAGTTAAACGCCACTCTCCTGACTTGCAGTCTTCTTTCTTATTCGGGCAATAACCCTGTTAATAGTCTGTCTTCCATTTCGTTAAATTGTAGCTATTCTGAAATAAGAAAAATGTTTTGAGACACTAACCACAACATTTAGTAGTTAAGTATGTTAGAGTTACATTTCAGTTAATACCTATTGGCAATATCTTGCTGCACTACCTATATCTTTCACCTTTTGCCTTACTCATAAAATACAAAATTTACATTTACTGCATAAAAACTTACACAGGGTAAGTGTAACTATATGTAAGGGTACTTCAAAATGAGGACAAGTCTTTGTGTCTGTGGGATGCTTAGCCCTAAAAGGAGGCTGTATTTATTATCTTTTAAATGGAAAATCATTTAGTCTCTCACAATGACACTGCATAAGAAACACACAGAAATTCAAAGCATGTGTGTGAGCTCATGTGCATTTTTATGTGTATGGACATCAACTGTAATGAGCTGAGCCTTTGATTTGCCTGGGAAACAGCAGGTTGAATTCCTGTAGGTTTGAGCCTGGGTGATTTTTTTCCCTTTGGGGCACTATTTTGCATTGGTTGATGGTGGCTAACAAGCTTATTATCCTCAAGACCAATTCTGGTCTCTTCCTGAAAAGGTGAAAGCAGTTTTGTAACATTCTGTTTGTAAGAATAGGAGAAAAGGCCTTATGAGAAGACCGTCAGCAGTTTGTTGGTCTTAAAACCTTTTCTTTTTGAAACTTGGCATGTCTTCTACCATGAGATTCAATAGCCTTCTTTTTTAATAGCTTCTCTTTCATAGTAGAGAGAAATTGCAACACCCTGAAAAAAAAGCTGTTAGCAGTAGGCTTCTAGGGAAATTTATACACCTATATATTGTTGTATAATATATTGGGGAGGGGAAGAGAATTCTATATATGAAATTGTAAATACCATAAACACATATATGTACTTACTATGTATTTAATTGTGCTTGAGGATGAAGCAGTAATAGGTGTTACCAAAGTGATAAGTCAGGTCAAGCAAATTCTAGAATATTTCATTAAGAAACAGTCATATGAGAATTACAAGGATACAAGGATATTCTGTTCTTCTTCTCAGTAAATGCAATGTAACTACCATAATGAAGAAATCAGTACTGCTTTACACTACTTATACTTCTTTTAGAACACCTAAGGCAAAGTGCATTAATTATGTCACAAAATTATCTTTGTGTAACTTCAAAGACAGCATATGTTATAAAAACGTTTAATAAATGAACATAATGCTCTGTGTCTCATTAATACTATGCTCAGTAAGAGAAAAAAATACATTTTAGAATGCATATGTATTTACATCTTGCGTTATATTTTTATAATAAGTATCAAAACCACTCACACCTCATAACAAATGCACTTCACAAAGTAACTTCTTTTTTCATCTATTAAAAAGACAAAATTGAGGAATGGATCATTAACTACAAAGCACACATCATTAAGTAATCTAGGTAGCCCTTCCTGCCAGCTTCATGCAAGCATTGGTAATATACAGACCCTGTCACCTTGGCCTTCACTGCTGCCAAGAGTAAAAACATTGTCAAATACAACATTAAGCCTATGATAGTTCAGTCTATTTGCTTTTATTTATTTCTGGTCTATATCAAAAGAATAACACATCACTTCCGTTTTCGCTCTGATAGACTCAGAATTACATTGCCTGGTGCCATTATCTGTCTAGTAGAGAAATTTGGGCCCTAGAGAACAAATTTCATTCAGTAATATATATTTTTTGACAAAGTTTCCCTACCCTGCAGGGCAGGTGAAGTGCTAAGACTCTTATCACACTAGAGATCGTCACAGAGATGTTGAACCCTTCTCTGCATTCCCAGGGCATGAAAAACAGACCAGAGTCCTTCATGCATGACAGAACATGTGTGTATTCCATTGTGACATATAACTTTTTTTTTTACTATTGTATTGACTCATAATTTTATGCAAATTACCAGAATTCCATTCTTTTCTCCTTCTTAGGGAACAAGAGAAGTATCTCCTATGCCTCTTAGAAATTGAATATATTCTGCTGTCTATGTTTAGTAATCCATTTGTTTCCCCATTAACAGGGGGAAAATAATTTGAATTCTGTCTTATTGTAATGCCATTATTTTATGTTATAAATTATATTTTATTGTAAGTTGGAATTATGTTTATTATCATTGGAAATAATGTCAGTATTGAGACAGCAGAGTACAGTACAATTTTTGGAAATAAATCTTTATTAGTTGCATTGGCTTGAGCTTTGTTAGGGACCAACTGACATTCAGTTCTTTTGCAAATTTTGTCTTGTGTTCACCCGGTACAAAACATGAATGCTAAATATGGATCTACAAGAGGTGATACTGCTCTGATTTAGTTTTCCTAAGGAATTAACTATTTTGGGGTGTACCTTTTAGATTTGAACCTTTTCTAAGTAGTTTCAAGAAGTTCCAGTTGAGTTTCACTAAAACTTCGTATCATAATATTTCTTTGGAATAACCCGCCAAAATTTTTCAGTCAAAATGAGTTGGTAGAATGGTCAGTAGGAGATAGCTACGTAATTTTTACTTTAATTTTCAAGGTATGGAAATTCTGATGTTAGCATAAATCAAAGTGACTTGGCAAAAGCAGTATGGAGATTAGTGTCAGAAGCAGACTCTAGTATTTTGTATGCGTCTGAACAAGGAAGCGTCCAAAGGAGTAGGTCACCCCAGTATGTATTTGTGTAGCACAAGTCAGAAATGTTTCTCATGAATGACAGCAGAGATTTGAAGGAGACAAAGAGGTGAAGAGCTAATGGCTCTGCTTTTTTGAAATGGAATATTGTCTTAAAGTGGAGAGCTTCCTTTTCCCATGATGAAGCCTGTTCCACCAGGATCCACAGAAGTGGACAGCAACCCAGCTTGGTGCTGTGTGGCTTGTGCAGGAGAGCAATCATGGAGCTGGAGCTGTATTCTATCTCACATCTTTGTGGCAGGTGTAGATCTGGCAGCTAGGTGTTCTGGGAGGGGAAATAGTGATGTAAAATGCTACATGGGCACCATGAGTAGGGTAGCGTGATTGTATTCTCTGAGGAAGGCAACTCAATCCTATCTCATGGGACCCTCCCAAAGGACAGCCCTGATTAGCGGAAGGTCTAGTCTGCTTATTGGTGTGAATATGGTAAGATGAGCTGTGAAGAAGTCCAAGATGTTGTGGTGTTGTCCTTTCTGGAAGCAGCCTCAGGGGTTAGAGGTTTCGGTATCTGCGGTATCTGTTCAGGGGGTGATGAGGAGCTTTTCCAAGCTGTTTTCCATTTCTGTGACCAGCTCTGAGTCTTCGGTGCTAGCAGTGTGCGACGGCCTGGAGACTTTCTGGGGTGGTGAAAAGACATAAACCATGCTGGAGGGCCTTGTGGGATTATGTTGACATGCTCAGATTTAGTGGTCTGTGACCCCTTTGGAAAGTCCTGCAAAGGCCTGGTGCTCCTGGGCTTCTGACAGTGAAGGAGGTCATGGAATTTGGCCTTAAGGGTACACTCAGTGGCATTAGTGCAGGACAGTTCAGACAATGCCAGAGACAAGGGGGGATTGATTGGGAAAGTAGATGCTGCTCACTGAGAGCAAGAGTAGGAAAAAGTGGCTCATAGCAAATTCTCCTGCATAATGAAAGAACATATTTGAAAAAGTGAACAGGAATGGAATGGAATGGAATGGAATGGAGGTGAAACCAGGAAACAATACAAACAGTACAAGTCAAAAGATATTTGCAGGAATGAATAGTAACTGGATATGAAGCCACCAAAAAGAATGTCACCCCGGTGAACTCAGTATGCTTCCCATATTGAACTGGAGTACTCCCACTTAAGAGACTGACTTGAAATAAACTTCACAAAAATGGCAACATAATGAAACCAAAAAATCAGAAAATGTTCAAGAAGTAGAAGGATAAATCTTTTCCCTAGGAAAAGTAGCTAATGAAATCAAACATTGTGAAAAAAGTCTTGCAGAACATAGTTCAAAAAGATGATTTGAGAAAAAATGCCCTTTTTGTCTGATGTAAGGATGTAAATAAAATAGTGTCTAAAGAGCTGCTTTCTTAATTCCTTTTTAAATGTTCCTGTAGCAGGCTGTAGAATCAAGGAAATAAGAGAAGCAACAAACTGTTCTGCAGTTGTGTCCACAGAGAGAGAGGTCTTTCAGCAGTTATGCCATGGACTGCTCTTGAAAGAAATTTAAGTTAGCAAGAGAATGCTGACAAGTTTTTTTCATTCTGTTTTCAGTGTGAAGGAGTGCCTGAAGGGTTTAGACTCAGTTCCTTTAAAAGAATACATCCCATCCTAAATGCATGTGTGGATTTACACCTAAGATGCTTATGTATTTATTTTGTTGTCCATTGGCTTATGCTTTGCTCTTGCACTGGGAGAACAGCTCATGTCGGAAAGCATGTTCTCCAAGCAATTATTTATCCACCATAGCTTTGTAATTGTAATGTCCTACTTGTTGTAATTGAGCTAAATATATTTGGCAATACACTGTTCTATATAGCTTTCACTCCCACCTGTGAGTTGTGTAACAAATTGGTCCAGCTCATTTGAAACCCAGGGAAAGAAATGTACATGGCTAATAAGTTCCATGATGTATGAGCGCAGCTCTGTGCTGGCCTGGCTTACTGAGTATCTGGGCTGCACAGACCTTTTGCTGATAAATGAACTGCATTTCTAAGAATGAGGAAAGACAGGAGATGCTAAATAAGTACTAATAGGCTACAGCAAGTATTGTACCCAGCAACAATTTTTTTTTTCTGTAATTCCAGATAACAAACTGTATTAGTCATGCTAATCTAATACAGTATTTGTGATTGCCTTGACATTGTCCGTTTAAATATTCAGGAAGCTGCTTCTTCCACATATTCATGTGCAAGTATATCGTGCTGGATTAGCTCTAGTCAATTAAGCAGTGTGTTGTCAACTGCAGTGAAAACAAATGGTGTGGGCTACTTCGTCACCAAGTGACCTGCACTCGTACAAAAATTGGCATTTATAAACAGCTCTTCCAGGAGTTTGTCTTCGGCTTCCTAGTGACTAAGGTAAGAGGTTATATCCTGGCAGCTGTTGTGTTCTGTATCTGCTGAGGGACCTTCAGCATCTTGTGCTCATTTGCTTTAAACAAATAAACCAACCAACCTGCATCTGGATACTAGAAACTGCCATTTTACTTTCTGGCGACAAGTCTGCAGGGCTTGTTTATCTGGCAAACATGAGATCAATAAACTCACAGGGAATTCAGAGCTCACACAGCGTTGCGCTTCCTAGGGAGGATTAGCTGAAATGAAATGTCTGACAGCTCTGTGTCAGTTTTTCACCTTGCAAACTGAAACATTATTTCTTTTCCTTCACATTCTCTGAAGGAAAGGAGAGAGACATTAAACTGCCAGTCACTTAAATCTTCGCCATTCATTAAGCAAGAAATGTTATATCAAGTCAGTACTTTTGTCCACCTGGAATAACATACGCTGTTAGCAATTACTTAGGAACACGTCACCCATTACTGCCATAAAATGTTTAGCTTGAAGATCAAGTCTAATCATTTGACCTACCATCTTTACCCCAAAACCTTCCTATGTATGGCATTTCTTAAGTTAATAACTGCTAAGGGTTCACAATGCAGTTTGATGTGAAAGGGACAGAAGCTTCCAGAAATGTTCTATTGCTCTTTGCAGTTCAAATCTTCTTGATGAAGATTTTCCTTGTCAACTAGAATACATAGCTAGATATTTCTTGTACAGCTTTTTACTGCTCCAGTGCTTACATGTTCAGAACAGATGTTCCAGGGAATGCAAGGGGAAGTGAGGCTTTCCTAGAAGCCATGAGACAATATAAACAATAATTTTGCTAAACTTAGCATGAGGTCTTCCTTCTCTGATGTCAAAATTCAAAACGTTGATGAAAAACTGAAATTAATAAACATTGCAGATGCAAATAGCAGTTTTGATTATATTTTGTTATTTCATATGGATGACTGTATGATCGTTCTATATGACTCTCTTCCACTTGTGAAAGTATATTCCCATGTTGCACAGCCTTGCTCTGCCAACACATTATGTTTTCCTACCAGTTGTTGGCTTGGAATACTGTGTGCTTTGGCAGAAGTAACAGCCCTCCAGTATTTGAAATGGAACAGCAAGCATGAAACTGTACGTAACTTCCTCCCACAATGGGAATGACCCTTCCTTCCTCCAGATGTGCTTTTACAAATACTGAGTTGAAGTAAATTATTTCCTTTCACACTCATAGATTCCAGTTTAAGCTCAGTCCTTGCTAGTTGAGGTAACTGGAAGAAGTAATCATAATAAGATGATATGCTTCTGTCTTTTTTTTAATTAAGATAAATTCCTATCTCTTACATTGCTGTGGCACAAACAAAATGCACTAAGCTTTTCTTTTAGGCAGCAGGATTTATTTTACTCATTTCAAAGTGGAAGCTGGTAGGTGGTAGACAGCCCTATCTTTTTCTACAAATTTCTGCTGATGCTATTTTTTAAATAAATGAATAAAAGTCCCTTGGGAGATGCAGAGAAAGATAACAAGCATTTCCTATCTCTTTGCCTTTTTTCTTAATAACTGCTGATTTAAAAATCCATCACAACCTGTTTATTTTTATGTGCAAGATTCCGTGATGTCTTGCCTGTTGCTGTTTTGTTTCAACAATGTGTGGAAGTTGTATTATATCAAGTCCCAAATACGTGACATACTATTGTTTATGTAGTTTGGGTGTTTAACCCTAAAAGAGGGACCCTTGTTTACCATGTTGTGTCATTTGACCATTTGTCCTCTATCTCTGCAGTAGCTTTTCAGTACCTTGGTCCTTGAGATACTTAAACTCCAGGAAATGTTAGGAGAAAACTGGATGCTTGTTCATTGTGTTGTACTGTGGTTTGTTCATAAGTCTGTAGTATTTTGGCACCACATTTTACCATGCTATCACAGAATGGTTTGGGTTGGAAGGGACTTTTGAAGATCATCTACTCCAGTCTCCCCCCTGCAATGAGCAAATGCATCTTCTAGTAGATCAGGTTGCTTAGAGCCCTGTCCAAACCAACCTTCAGTGTTTCCAGGATGGGCATCTACTACCTCTCTTCCAAGGATATATATTCCACACCAACAAAAGTAATTTCAGGATAGGAGCAATAAATGCCAGCTGCTTTCACAGGATCTAAATGAAAGGGGAAACAAATGGAAGCAACAACCTCCTGTTCCCAGGTAAAGGGAGAAATAACTAGATCCCCTCCCTGAACGCTTGGCTGAATCTTTCCTCTTAAGGTCAAAGTGCTTCTGCTGTGTGTTTGGGTCACAGCACTGTATCTCCATCTGGTTGAAACAAAATGAGTCACTGTAATTCAAAACTAAAAGGGATAACAGGGAAGTGCCATCTCAATATTTTCAAATGTGAAAAGGACATAAAAAATACACCAAAAACTCTTATGATTTGGATTGGTTTGTGTGGAATTGCAGCTTGACACATGTAGGAATAATTTAAGATTGTCATGTAATGATAATACTGGTACAAAGATAAGCTTATTTCTGAAGAACACCTATGCTCTTTTTAAGGACTTTCTTAGAAGTATTTTAGAAGTGAATAAATCTTAAATTAATTCTATAATAGATGATGGAAAAGCACTTTAGAACATGAAAGAGCATTCTACATTTATTAGAAATTACTTTTTTATAAATTGCACATATATTATCAGAAAAATTAGATTAGATGCATTTTATCCAGATTTGGTGAAGTTTTCCAACTAATGTGGTTTCTGTGTTTATCGTGGAGATACCATTAATCTGACAAAAATATTTTTCCTGGAAATTAGCCTATCACTTCTTTTTTTTCTCTCTCTTATGTTTATTTCACATTAGCCTTTCTAAATATCCCCAGACTTTCAGTACT
Organism: Gallinago jamesoni; assembly: GCA_025769975.1. NCBI lineage: Eukaryota > Metazoa > Chordata > Aves > Charadriiformes > Scolopacidae > Gallinago > Gallinago jamesoni. The sequence continues at coordinate 4,954,829 of JAOQGH010000032.1, forward strand.
ACCTACTGCTGCTACATTGAATATCTTTGGGCAAATCGTTTGTCCTCTTTTTCAGTAATCTCCATCTGCTGAGTAGGAACAGTGCTTCCCTGTCTCCCTGGGGTTGATTTAAATGGACTAATGTTCATAAAATCCTTTCAGTGCTTCCTGTCCAAAATTCAAAAAAGATAAATCATTACACAAAGAGCTGTGGATACTAGCTACACTTTGAAGAAATTGCAAGCAACCTCTTTTTCTCTCCATGTTTACTTTGATTTTCTTAAATTTGATACATAGAAAAGTTGAGCCAGGAAAAATAATAAGAATTCTTGTACTCCAATTTGACAGATTTTTGCTGTTGAATTAAAACTTCAAAGACAAAATGAAAATAAAAACATACATCATTTAGCTATCTGACCTTTTGTCTTTGACTGAGTTCTTGAAGTCATTCCTGAAGTAGAGAAATTTCATACATACTTGTGACATTAGCCAAGTGCCACATGAAAGGATAGGCTGTTCCCGTAACATTGGGATACCTACGTTAATGTAAGCCTTATACCTTAGTTAAAAGAAACACCTGAATGCCCTGTGGCTATGTTATTCTCTAATTATCCATATTAGAGTATTTGACCTTGCTTTGATAAAAGTACATAGGAGATATATGCTTCCCCGTAGGGGATCAAATAGAACAAAGATTTATAGATCACAAATGCTAGTTACACAATGCAAATCCAGTATTAAAAGATCCTCTGATACCATAAGAATCTCAGTCTACTGATATCAGAAATTTTATGTTAATTAGTGGTGACCACTTGCAAAGGTGGACTGTGTATTGTTGTACTCATTCTGAGTCACAGTTTTCCATTTATAAAGGGGAATAGGAAAGGCAAAGGTTGAATAACTCTTAGAGGATGACATCTAAGAAGGCACTGAAAGAACTAAGAATGCTTAGCTTTAGAGACTGGGTGTAAAGAAGAGAGGGAGGTGGGAGGAGAGGGATTTGGTAACAATTTGTAAAAGGTACATAAAAGGCTGCTACAAGCAAAAGGTATATATCGTGTCCTTGGGGAACAGAACAAGGACAGATGACCTTAAGCTGCAGGAAGCAAAATTTAGCTTAAACAATTGAAAAACTTTCTAGTGGTCCAGATGATGAGGCACTGGAGTAGGTTGCTTGGGAAGGTTGTGTAGCCTCCTGCAGATATTTGCAAGTACATTAAGGAATGACATTGCTACTATTCAGTTGTAAGGGCAAGAGGATAGCTTAGATGACTTCTTGAGGTCTCTTTTAATACTGATTTTCTATCAGTCTGTTGATGACTTTATTCAGGCCCCAAAAATAAATGAATTATTTATTTATATTATCTAGAGGCTTAGGATTCTCTAATAGTGGATATGACCTTGGTGGTATCTAATCTGACTTGTTAGTACATCTTATTAATGTACTACGTTAATATCTCAGTATGACTTCTTTGACAAAGAAGTAGAAAGCTGGTGTTTATACTGAGCTCCAGTCCCACTTTGGAGCTGTTAATGCCCATCTAAAGCAAACAGCTCGTAAAGCTGTGATCACATGCAGCTTTTGCAGCAGATATTCTTAGATGTTTAGGTTACTATACCTTCAAAGTACAAGTACTGCTGAATAAGTATTACTAGCAAAGATCACAATACCTTTCCAAGATTTCTCATTTCTTCTGCTAATCTGTCAGTGCAAAACAACACACACTAAATCTATTCTATATCGGGACAAAAATTTATACAAGAATTCTAATATTTGTTGTTAGAATGAGAGCAACATGATTCAAGGCATTATCTATTTTTTGTTTTTTCTTATATACATGGCTTATCCCTCTTGATGAAAATCGTATTTTTATGTCTGGTGATATGTATGTAAGGTAAAGCCTATTTGTACATGCAAAAGCGATTAAGAAGAGTATAATTTTCAGCATTCATATTAAATGAACTGGAAATAGCCAAACCCATGCTAGTAAGTATGATGACAGTTAGGAGTGTAGTGCTACAGCAAGTAGTTGCTCTCTGCTTAGGGGGAGGGCTCAAAAGCATTTGTAAATGGTTTCACCAGTCTAGCGTTTTTGGACACTCAGCTATTGTGACTTGCTGCTTTTGCCTTCTTGCTGCTCTTACTGCTCTTGTCATATACCCTGAAAGCAAAATACAGAAAAACTCTCTGTCTTTCTTTCTATATCAAGCTAGTCATCCCTGAATTCTAAACCTTTTACTTTTGTTCTTTTCCCTCCTAACTGAACTTGAACTATTGGACTTAGTGGCAATTCTCATCTTTATTTTCTGTGATTTGCCTCCCACATTTTCAGTAAGTGCTGTATCTGTCACCTACCTTTCTATGATGTCCTCAGGTGTGAAACACATTCTGTTCTATGTACCAAGTGGTTACCCGTTAACTTCTGGTTCCTCTTAAAACATACTTTTACAAGAAACTCTCCAAAAGTGATTCACTTTAGGAATTAATCTGTAATGTGAATAAATATGTGCATTTATCAGTAAATATTTTTCTGCACACTGTAATTCTAGTACATAAATTCCATCTCTTTTAGTTCTTTTCTTTTTGCAAAAATTGGCTTTGCACAAGAACAAGCTTTGCTACCCATATTTGCACAAAAGACCCTGTAACATTATTAATGATGTCTTTAATCTACTATTTTAAAAATCTGCTTTTATGCACCTTGCTGTTCATCAGGCTATTTTCTGCTATCTCTAGGAATTTTATAGCTGTAACTTGCAGTTTTCCAAAACTACTCTTCATTTATAGACAACTAGCAACTCCAAATGTATATATGAGATCAAAGGGACAAGTTAAAGATATTCCTATTCATCAGATATTAATGTATAAATGACATTCTCATTCATTTTCATTTTGAAGTATTTTAAAGCTCAGGGATAAATGGTTTGAATCCATTAAAGCTCTTAAGATTTTAAAAAATCCAAGTTGTCTGACTGTGGCAAAGCAAACACTTTAAGAAAAAACCTGATTAAAGGAGAGGTAGAATGAGTGGGGAAAAAAAAGCCATAAAAACTCAGTTGGCTCTGATTGTGGTCATTTTCCCTGAAGCTGGAGAAAATTTAGTCACTTAATTACTCAGGATCCTCTGAGCAGATCATGGAAGTTGCTTCCAGGCCTGATGAATCCCCAAATAGGCAGTGCCTGGAGCTGACAGCAGTGCCTGATATCCACCCAGGTGCCAGTGCAGGTGGACCCTAAGGGCTTCTGTATTAATGGACTATGTAGGTCTATATAATGGAATATAGATTCTATATAAAGAAAGATGCTGTTGCCATTACTGTTTTATGCTGTGGGTTGTAGCTACCATGGCTGATCATTTGAAATGTGTGGTACATTCCCAGGGGAAAAAAAATAATTGTAAAAGCTTTTTAGTGCTCTGTTTCAAATGTTGTAAATCTGGTATAGGTTTGGTGAGCCACATTATATATTGGCTTTCTACTGATGCAGTGTAGTCAACAGATTAAATTTATCTTTTTGTTAGTATTACAGAAATAACAATAAATAAACATTTTTTCATTTCATTAACCTTATGATTTTGATGGATATGCTGCTTTTAGGAAGGCAGAGACTAAATGTCTGAAGTCTGTCTTCTAAGAAATCTTCCTCTCTGGGAAAAAAATCTTCCAAAGTCCACGGAAAAGCTTCAATGTGGAGGTTTTTTAAGATGTTCTCCTTGTATTCCTTTTTTAAGAAATTGGGGTCTGATTTCAAGCTTTGTTGAACTTGAATTGGGAAGAGTGCAATTTATAAGCTCCAGGTCAAAATTTGAGGGAATTTCGTTTTTTCTATGCAGAATCTTCTCTATGATGATTTCTTCTTGGTCTTTAGGAAGTATGCCTATTACAAGATAATACTGAGTTTCTATAATCAGGGTTGCAGGAAAAGACTGAATAAGGACTGAGAAGATGTATTCCTTTTTGCCAGAAAAAAAGATTTTTTCTTGATATTTTTTTCCCGTGAAGTAGAGATTTTGGGGTGATGACAATCTCATTCTTTATGTGAGCTTTTCTGTGTAGCTTACCTTTTCTTCCAGTCTACTCTCAGCTACTCTACTCGCTCTACTACTCCAGCCTACTCATCATTCTCTGAAGAATAGGAATGAGACAATAACAAGCAATACATAGTCAAAGTGTCCTCACTGATATAATTTATTTAAAAACAAAAATATGAAAGTGCTTTATTGCGATGATCACTACATAGTCTGAGGGCTTTGAAACACAGTAAGGCAGAATAAGTAGCTAGTTTATTACAGACTGAAAGGATTATTTAATTTGGGTATAATAAAATAATTTAAAACCCAGGTGAGGTCTTATTAGCATGTATTTTACTGTGCCTAACTTCTTAAAATAATATGGTGTTCTTTCAATAGCCCCAAATTCCTCTGCTCTTCCTTTGTGTTCTCATGGTACCTGGCTTGAGTCAGAGCATGGCCCTAAATTGCCGTGCACTTGCTGCCTTCTGCAGTGGAAATGGTGCTGATGCCTTTCATTTTAGGTCAAAACAAAACTTTTATTTCCACCTGTCATCAACCTTAGTTAATCTCATTGAATTGAGCAATTCAAAGCTTTTCTTCACCACTGATATTATTTTTCCATTTTCTCGTTGTAATTCTTGGAACTGATTTTAGTAAACTCCGCTAACTAGATTATGTGCAGCTCCAGTAACAAAGATTCATTTGGGAAAATAGTTTATTTTAATTCACTGACAAAGGATATCTTTGAAAATAAAAATGGGATCTAGGCTGTTAGGTTTCTTTTTTTTTTTTTTTTCCTTCTTTTTCTTTCTTTTTCTTGTATCTTTTTTCTCTCTTTCCCCAGAAGAGATGTAGTAGGCTTTTAAAAAGTATATCTGGAAGCAGAATAAATGGTACAAGTTTATTGTATGGTCGCTAAGGAAGAAGTTTATCAGACAGTTTTGTTGATCTCTGTAGATTCATCTTGTGGAGAGAGGCTGCCAAAATGTCAGTCAAAGCATAAGGCAAAACCTTCAGCAATTCTGATGCATTAAAATTAAAAAAATAAATAACACTGATTATAACTCTTTCAAGCTCAGATTCACTGCCCATGGAATTACTAGAAAGACTTATTTTATTCAGTGGATATTGTTGCACTGGATCTGGCTGGCATGGGGTCAACTTTCTTCATAGTAGTGCATATGCTGCTGTGTTTTAGATTTGTGACTAAAGCAGTGTGGATAACACAGCAGTGGCTGTGGCTGAACAGGGCTTGGGCAGTGTTGAGGCTTTTGTCTCTGTCTCACTGACACCCTGACACCAGCATTAAGTAGGCTGGTGGTGGGCAAGAGGCTGGGAGGGGACACAGCCAGGAGAGCTGACCTAAGTTGACCAAAGGGATAGTCCATACAATATCATGTCATGCTCAGCAATAAAATGGGTGATGGAAGAAGAAGGTGAGATTTTTGGTCTTCCAAGACAGCTGTTACTCAGAGACTGCCTGGACATTGGTTGACTTGTAGGAGTTGGTGAGTGATTGCCTTTGCATTACTTGTTTTTTCTCCTCTTTCCTTCACTTATTAAACTGTCTCTATCTTGATCCTTGAGTTTTGCTTGGGCTTTTCCTGTTCTCTCCCATGTCCTGCTGAGAGCAAGCTGAGCAAGCAGCTGTATGGGTACAACCACAGTTGGACGGAGGCCTAAGTATCTCACTCAGGTTGTTAGTGTCAAGGAGTATTTATAACTTGTGTCTATACCTGGGTTCATTTTTGAATGTTTCCCACTACTCTTAGTGCTAACATGGCTCCACACAAGGGAATGTAAAATAGCCTTGGTTTATGGGGCCACAGACATTTCGAAGAGACAGGATCAAACAGACCTTTAGGTAGAACCGCTGTCAGCTGTGGAGCTTCAGATTCCAACAGGCAGGGTTGTCAAGTCTCACTCCTCTTTTTGGACTGTTTTTGAGGGTTCTGTGGTACAATTCAGTGTCTCTGAGAAAATATTATACCTTTGAATTAGAAAGAGAGCATACTCCCACCTCCAGTTTATTCTCTGTCCTGTGAGAAAAAAATGGGGAACAATTACGTATTCAGATCCATACAGATTCTTCAAACGTCCGTGACAAACCATACATTAACATATGCATGACATCCACAGTAGTAATGTGGAAATAATTACCTTTTGTCGGTGGGATGACTGCACCCACTTTCCCTTTGGAATGCCAATTGTGATGTGCTATTTGAATTGGTATCTCAGGCCCTGTATCACACCCATGAGCCTTTTCGTGCCCTAAAATTTATGCTGAGCTGTAGGGGAAGAAAGCATGTGTGATGGATGTGCTCATTCACTCACTACTCTTCCAGCTTCTTTTTATTTCATGACACTTGGTTCATCAAGCCCTCATTATTTTGTGTTGCTGAGACATACAGTCAGTCCCTTGCTTAAGATAACTTCAGTTGCCACAGACAGCTCAGAGGTAGTAGGGAATGGAGGCCATGTCTTTCGTAGCATAGTAACAAGATCGTGTCCAATTCACTTTGTCACACTGTCCACCAGAAGAAACATACTGGCTTCAATGGGATGTGTCTCTGATCTGTTGATTATTATCTTCTCCTCAAGTGAGAAACAGAATCCCCTTATGTTTAGATTTAGTTTAAGTGATGTAAAAAAGTGATGGCACCAGCACAACCAAGTGTCTAGTAAAAATTTCTGGGTTCTCAACAAGCATTCACTAGTGTTTTCTTTTTTACAAATCAAAAAATTTCCCAGATAATGACATGAGAATTGAATTTTGTATCTTTTGAATCTTTTCATGACACATACTAATTGTTTTGTAGTCAACTCTGCTAATAATTAGCATGCCAGTAGCCTCATACAAATATTTGTGTCAACCAATAGCATTGGTTGACACAACCAGTGCTGTCTCCCTGGCATTGGAGCCTGTCTCCCTAGACTGATAAACAAAGGCAAAACCAGTATTTTCTTGCTATTTATACCAGATTTTAAGTGGAAGTGGTTTACTTCTGATTTGGAATTGATTTCAATTCTTTCAGCTTCAAGGGAGACCAGATTACACATCTGTTAAGGCAGAGATTTATCTGACAAAACATGAAATAGGATCTGCACAGCTAGGTCCCTAATTACCCAAATGATTGCCCTGTCAATTACCAATTCCCAAGCTTAGATGGCCATTCTGTCCCTGGGCAATCTGGGCTCTTGCGTGCTCTTTTGTGCTTCGATCCATGCAAAGCCAGGAATCTTTGCTTGTGCTCCTTTACTCAGAACCCTCATTGCACAAGAGGATGCATGCACTGATGTCTGTTAGCTGCCTATTTGCTGATATTCATTTAATTTCAATTACTGGCCCAGACCATTTTTTCCTCCAGTATCTTGGGAATTCCAGTTGATTAACAAAGAAATATACATCTGATTTCTAAACATTTAATTATTTTTTGCAAAATAAATGGGGAGGGGTTGTTTAATTGCATTAAATTACTTGAGATGGAAAAGCTTACTTTAGTTTAGTAAATTACTCTGTGGATAACGATAAGGAGGATTGACCTGTTCTACTCGTGTTCTGACTCTCTGATGGCATCAGCAATAAAAAGCGCAGAGGACCTACTTTAATCATTAAAATTGCAAAGACATGTCAGAATACTCAAGCAAAACAGGTCTTCTGAGTAGATGGCATATTTATGTAAGTGCTTTCAAAGTAAAAATGCTTTTTATGGTTGTATCGTTAAAACAACTAAACATGAGGAGTGCAGCAATGAAGTTTTCAATCTTAATTACAACTCGGCTCAATCACAGGTAAAATGTAACTTGTATTTCTAGTTTTCTGCCTATAAAATTAGATTCTCTGTGTTGATCTAAAAGCATAGTGCTCATCTGACAGGCTGATGGGTTAAAAGCTGTAAGAACTTCAGGTTTCCCTTCATTTTTTTGTATTTGTAACTACATATATCTGAACAGTGAACTACCAAAGAGTTTTTAATGACTTTTAATTTAATTTCTCAAGCATTAAACTTAGTTCTCCCAGAAGTGAATTAACCCAACGTTGCTGTCTGGGCTGTGGGCTGATTAATTATTAACCAAGTAGAGTTAATGAAATGTACATATTTGTATAGTAGTATAAGACGTTTTGCAGTCCAGTATCAGTAATTGCTATCTAAGTGCACATGCACAGGTTCTCTCCCTTCTAGAGCAGGTCTCCACTGCAGTAGAGAGCTGTGGTGAACAAGCATGTGATGTGCCCAAAGCTGAGCGTGTGCAACTTATTGTGAGGTTGGTTTGTTTGTTTTTAAGGGTCTGTGGGGGAATTAAAATTCAATCCCATTAGACATTTGCGTCATGCCTGAAAAATGTCACTGGGGTCATTGGATTCAGTAATGAGCACTTGGTTGCAATAGGAACCAGAAGTGAAAAACACAATTGGGAAGCCAAGTGCAGGTGGGGGGAGGGAGCAGATCAAGTTGCACGATCTGTTATCAGTCTCTTTCCAATGCTGTCACACATTGCAAGGACTGTGGCTTTGGTCCCTCAAATTCTGGTTTGGGTCATGTCTGGATTTATATGGCTATGCTAATAAATACTGAGTGAATTCAGATTTATGGCTTATGAATAAATAGCTTCTGAAGCCTTTCATTAAGAGGGGGAAGTGATAGACCAGTGTCTGGGTAAAATGGGAGTAGGACTGAAGGGACACAGATACATTCACAAAGTGGAAACTTGTTGGCAAATCTCGGGGGGGGGGGAGGGCATGAACACACCTTTCAAGCTGGCTGATATCTGGGATACAATGTTTTGAGTAAAAAGTGGAATGACCAAAAATTAAATAAATAAGAGATAAAAATCTTTCAAAAATGTACAATTCAGAAAACAGATGGAGAAAGTATAGATGAAACTTCAGGAAGAGAGCTGAGCCAGTTCTACCCTTTAATGCCCTTTATAATGAGTAGTTCATTGTGAGTTTAATGTGTCATCTGCCACTATGTTGCATCATTTTAAATGGATATGTGTCTTCATAGTTCATACATGTATTTATGATATTGAAAGTAGTGACAGGGCATTGGTGGATATAGATTCTCAGCTGCCTGAATCTCAGTGGATTATAAAGAGAAACAGGCAGCACAAAAACATTTGGTTGCCGTTAGCTTTGTAAGTAAGCTAAAAAATTGTTTCCATAAGATTTCTAAATCTGCTTTGTAAAACAGCAAACAAAAAAGAACAAAACCCCAGTGAGGTGGAGGTTTGTTTATATTCTCTTTTGCTATTAAAATACTCTACAAGTATTATTAATGCATAGGCAATTTCATTCTTCAGCATCAAATTTGGACAGATTCTGAACATCAGGAGTAACAGGAACCTTCTTTGCATGTCACAGAGCTAAATCACTCTAAGATTACCCAGTCTAGAAGAGCCACTAAGGAAAATTTCAGCATCTTGGTCCTGAGCAATATTTCAGAGAAAATAACCAAGTGAGCCAAATTTAAACTCTGGGCTGTTGTTTATTATTTCCATATCTTCTCTAGATAATTTACGGTGCTCAAGCAGCAGGATGGTAATGGGTAATTAGTTGGGTCAATGGACAGCTGATGGGAATTAGCAAAAAACTTTATTTAGGGAAGAAGTCCTTTGTGAACTCCAGCGATCCTTTGTTTGATTACAGAACAATGTGATTAATCTCCCATAGAAACACTGGCTCTTGCATTGCAGCAGGGCTCTAGAGTCAGCTTGACAACTTCCATGTGCCGACAGAAGTATCCCACATGTGCTTGCTCTCTGATTTGAGGAAAGCAAATGTGCAATAAATATGGTAAATGGAGCCAGCAATGGGCAGGTTTCTGGACAAGGTAACTTGTGTGAGAAAAGGTATGACTGTGTCTACAAGTAGGATCTGGAGTGTCCTCAGAGCCTGTCTGTCCTCACCAGGGCCCTGGGAAGAGGTCTTTTCTGACTTACTTGCCTAATTGTGTTCCAGAGGAAGCCTTGGCACAGGGAACAGACAGGAAAAGGATGATGCTTATGTACCCTGAAGTGAAGGCAGGTTATAGCCAGAGCATGAACAAAGTCTTGGAAGACTGATGTTTAAACGTATTAGAAAATAACAGCATTGAGAAAGTAATTATCAAACAAAAAGGCTAGTGAGCCCACTCTCTGCAAGGACACTGGGGACCTGACAGACCATGCCCATCACTTTTTGTTGTTTTAACTAGATACTAGGCTCAGGAAGTTGCATTATATTGGTGTGTTATTTTATTTAGGTTTCTTTTCAAAGATAAGGGAAGCTGTAGTAATAGCTTATTAGCAGCAGATACAAAAATAACTGGGTTTTTTTATGACCTGCCTCTGGTGGCATAGTCAGTTCACTGGCCTCTCAGTATTGCAGATAGACACACCGACTGTCCAGTCACTGTCACTATCACAGTGTTACAGTTCAACAAACATAAAGAGAATAATTTGTGCTGTTTCTGTGGGGTTCCAGTCAACTTAGAAATATGAACCTATCCACACACACGACTTTAAATGAACGTTTGTTGCTGCCTATGTCTTAGCATTTGTAAGACGTTTAGCAGCAATAGTGTATTTTTCTGGACTTCAAAAGCATACATCTTCCAAATCTAGTCAGCGGTATCACTTAAACAAAACCATTCATTTCTGGGTACAGCTTAGTTCTAATGTCACTTAGAAAAGCAATGTAAGCTGTCCAGAATTTAAGAGGAGACACATTTTTCCTTTTACACTATCACATAGAGAAGTCAAGAGCCCGTTGGTGTGCAATTAACCCCTTCAGCTTCTCCCCTGACCTCAGTGCAGTGGGATGAAGTGGCAGGAGCAGCAGGGGAATTCAGTGGGGATCTTTCACGAACCCCTCAGCAAATCAGCTGGTGCAGTCAGCACTGCTTCAGATAACTAGGGAACCGATGGCTCCTCTGCTCTGCCTTGAGAAAACATCATCAAACTGGCTACCAGCCAAAAGCTGTACAAATGTGTTTGTACCCTGTGTCTCGGGATACATTATGCCCCTGCATGCCTTTAGCTCAATGTGCTTTATCCCACCTCCTGCTTGCAGGTATGGCAGTTTCACACCATCTTATTTCAGCATTTTCTATGGATGTTCAGGCTGGTGGGGAGAGGAAGATCTGTTTTATAGTTTTATTTGCATTTTAATCTTTTTTCAACGGATTTCCTTTGTCAGTCTCTAAAACAAAGTTTTAATCTATCTTCTGCAGGCATTTCGAGTAAATATGGGGACAAAGAGTGGTTGATTGCCTCTTCCAAGACAGTTTTTGACAGTTCACATACCTGATTTTTTTGTCATCTAATTCCTCCATGTGCTTTTGTGATGATGTTTGGAGTTCTTTTCTTGACACCATTTGTGGCCATTTTTGATATTAAATATTGCCCTGGAACTATTTTGAGATTTTTTCCATAACTTCATTTTCACAAGTTAGTTCCTGTAATTGCTGTGCTTTTGTGATTAGATTCTCTCTCTTGATTCCTGACATAAAGCATTCTCTCTTGTTTCTCCATATCCTTACTACTTGTGTAGCACCAAAGAGATTTGCACATATTAACTAAATCCATTGTTTTCTAAGGTTTAGTGAATTTTAATTATTTTAAGTGAAAGCTTTTCTTTGCTCTGTAATAAGAAAAGAGGTAAAAGCCTTTCTTGTTAGTTGAGTTATTCTTAGAAGGAATTGTTTGCTATATTGTTTCAGCTGTCCAGCTTGTTTGTTGGCAAGCTTTGTTGCTCTTTCAGTGTGGGAGCACCAAAACTGGGATCCTCTGCTGGCACTAAGCCAGGGGAGCAGAGCAGCGGGGAGGTCAACGGTGGATCAATAGGTAACTGTAGAATTAGCTTCTCCCCATTCTCACCCATTGTGCATCCAGCATTAGCCTATAGAGGAACATGTTCTCTCAGCAGTGCATTCACTGTCCAATGTTTCAGGCATTTTCTGTACTTTTATAGCACAAATGTGGGATTCACGTAGTCCAGAGGGCTTTTACCAGGTTTCTGCAGAAGCTCAGTGGTGTCTCCAATCATAACATGTTTCTCTCCTGTGGCAGAATGCTCTGATGAGATCTCCAATAAAGCATATCCTCAGGCGCCTTTTCCCAGTCTCACCACTTGCTGCCCCAGCGCCTACGAGAGCCTTATAAAATCTGTTATCCTTCCTTTGGCAGTAATCAATACCATGAGATGTGTGTGTGGAGGTGGGGAACAACGTGATTAGCTTGGCTATTTTGCTGCGGTTAGGATGTCAAGGGGGCACTCCTTCCTGATACCTTCAGTTTGCACTAATAATTAGAAATGCTGTAGTCCTAAAAAGATCTAGAAATATAATTAAAATCAAACATAATACTTCCTGGGGCAGAAACTGGCAGTGATGTTTTCTGTTCCCTAGGATATATCCGAAGCAATAAAAATGAGCCCTTGTTTGTAGACAGATGGGAAGCTTCCTGTGTAGGACAGAGGAATGTGTGGGGCTGTTTATATCTTCATCTTACCAAGAGGGACCAAAAGAAAAACATTGTTCAAGTGAAGATGTTCAATCAGCTTTTATCTTCTCTGTGGAAGGAGCAGTTTATCTGTCTGAGGAATAATTGGATACCAGATGACAAAGTTAGCTAATTTTATAAAAAGGCTGAGGAATAAAGATTTTAGTCTGCAGCTATGCCTAATTCTGTTCTGTTCACAGTAAAAATAATATCGCCTTTGCTTTGACATGGCCGTTTTAGCATTTATGTTGCAAATGACTGTCATAGCAACTTGATAGGAAAAGACACAGAGTCTTCCTGTATGCAGCCATTTTGATCAGGAGATAAAAATGACCAAGTTGTGAAAGCAGTAATATCTGGGTCATTGAATCAATCTTGCACCAATTTATGACTGTGCAGGGAAATGAAAATGGAAAACAGACAAATAGTCTTTAAGTCCTGTTAACAGATTATATCCATCACTCACGCTCAGCTTTTCATTTTTAGGGCTATGAATACTGTAAGTACTGAACATAACTCTCAGCTCATAAATCAGTTTTGAAACAAAAATCTTTTGAGGTCTACAGGGAACATTTACAGAACTGCTGTATAAACCAGCAATACAGATGTGCAAAAAGCAGATGAAGATTAAATGTTATATCTATAACCTGAGACTTTGGAGAGTTTTTGAGAAGGATGTTATCATTTTCATGGGCTGCCAAAGGCAGAAACACCATTGGATCTCTCCCACAATTGTTCTGAAGATTTCTAAAATTGTTAAGTGATACTAAATTGCATCAAGGAGCTGAAGTGCCAATCTACCAAATTAATTGAACCTACTCATGAGAAGCAGTGATGAGTATTTTATTAGAAAATCCATATGCATGGCGGATAGCAGTTTCAGTATCCTTCTGAGTTGCAGGGAAATCCGAACTGATAGAAGCTCAATAGGTTCTGCCTACAGCCTGTTCAGCTCTTAAGGAAAGAACATGTCAAATCATCCACTGATAGGGTAATCTGTTGCCAAGATAAAGATATTTTCAGTTAACATTTACTTATATACAGTATAGAAATGTCAGAAGTAAAGCATGTTAACATGTTCCCTTATTAACTTGGGTTTTTGTTTGTTTATTGAGGTACTGCTTCCACAGACCCTGTAAGTGGTGTTCCTGCTAGCAATGTAAAGCAAAAACTTCTTGCTCTATTTCTTTCTACAGGCTTCAGTTTGTTAATCTGCTAGATGCCCTGCTCTACCCTACTTGAGCAGTATCATCTTGGACTGGGACAGTAATTGGAGATGTAGCAGGCATTTCATGAAATGATGTTGGCAATTTTTGTAGCTTTGCTCTGTAACAAGGGCTGACCAGTGCTAGTTGGTTTCATGCCACTGGAGAGTTTGTCTTTTATAAGTGTCCTCAAAACATTCAAGCATAAAGAGTTTTGTTGAACTGTGGAGTTAATTTCTGCCTATTTGTAAGATTTCCTGGGGAACATGTAGGATTTTTTGTTCATTTCTGATCTCACTTGTTGAGTAATGCCTTTAACTCAAGCTGTCTACATTCCTACAAATAACTATATTTTGGCTGTGGCAGAGGTGATTGCTGATTATGAACAAGGGCAGATGCAGTAATGCTGACCCATACACAGATGTTCCATTGTCTGTCTTTGAGTGGGATTTTAAGTTTGTTTTCTCAGTTGTTTCTATATCAACAAATAAAATAGTCCTGAAAAATATTAGGCATGTACAAAATGACAGTATCTGATTATGTTGTGCTAAAGCAGCATGCCAGTTCATGACTGGCTTATTCCTATGCTACATGGACCACAACTGGAGGGCAGTGACAGTGCAGGGAGTTGTATTTTCATCCTGTTACACTTCCATAGCATAAACAGAGTCCAGCTACTTGCTTCCAATCTGTAACTACCTCACACCTGTAGACTTCTTGCAGTTTTGTCCATAAGACAAGAGTCTGATCAGCTGAACTAAGCACACCTTGCTGCCAGAGAGACAGTATTTTGGCAAGGCCACATCTAGCACAAAATTGGAAATCTGGTACTGCGTTCTGTGGGATATTTTGAGGTTTGCTAAAGTTAGATGGTTTTACACTTTCACCCTTTCTTGATTGCTTGGAGAAGAAAAAGGTTGGGTATACTTCTGTTGCTGACATGTTTTTGAAGTTTGGAGTACATTTTAAATACCGCAGTGGAGAACTCCCTTCTCTGTCACACACAGACATGATTTTGTCCTGGTAGAGCATTTGGAGGGCAGCTTCCAAAGATGTTGTTGTCTCCAAAAGGGGAGCTAGAGCTGGGGAGCTGTGCCAGGGTGATGGAAGGGGAGCGGATGAGGGCTATGTAGAAAGAGTCAAACGAGGAGGGAGAAATGCAGAGAGGCCAGCTGCCTTGGGCCAGAGGCAATGAGGAAGGAATTGCTAGGGGAATTTTGTATACAGTACTGCCAAAGATTTCTGAAAGCATAGCAGAGTCATTTCTTATTTCAAAGGACACTTGCAGGGAGGAAAGGAAAAAAGTCTTGGGTGTCCTGCAGTTATTTCCCAAGCCATTCTGTATGGAAATGACGTAAGGTCACCTGGCTCGCACAAGTACCGCACACTGCAAAATAAGCTGCAAGGCCAGGGCATGCTCATTCTTGCCAGTTTCATGCTATTCAGGGGTCAGTGAGCCTGCAGTTCTAATAAATTAATCAGCTGTGGTACCTGTAGGGCCTCAGGCTCAGTGATGGTAATTCCATTCCTGGGACCTCCCACATGGCCAGCTAAGTTTCAATGCTTGGGACTCAACCCTTCACAAAAGCAGGAGTAGCCACATTCATGCACTCTTCATGGCCAGAGGTTTAGGTCTCTCTTTACTGCAAAGAGCAAGACTTGTAGCATGAGGCTGAATACCTGAGTACTTCCTTCCGTCTCGTGGTACTCTGAGGTTTTCCATTTATGGAACTTCTGCAAGCGGGAAGCACTGTTCTTGTTTTGTAAATGTAATTTTGGCCTAAATGCAGAAGGGAAGAATCTTGTAGTGTAATGCCCAGTTGTTTTTGCTTCCTGCCACATCTGAATTTTCATAATTTTGTGATCGTAACTCTCAGATTATCTGTAAGTTACAAGTACTAGAATAACTGATCAAAAGGAAGTGTGAATTATACATATTTACAGGTAGAACAAGTAAGATAAGAGCCCCATTTTCCCTGTTTCTCCTTCAAACTTGGATCCCACATTTCCTGCATAGTCTGCTCCTTCTGTCTCTGTATTTGATCCCCCTTCTGCACCTCTGCTACCAACTTTGGGTTTGTGTGGGTTACAACTCTGATCTTTGCGTGTTGAATGATTTTCAAGGGAGTGGTTTAGGAAAGCAGGTTATCTGCATGTTTAAATATCAGACAGTTCACTGTCTATGAGTCTGTAATCGGTATATCCTAAAGAGATTTGTTACTCTGTTAAAGACCAGCAGAAAGAAACAACATATTATTGTGCAGTCCAAGTGCAGTCCATAGTGCTCTCATAGATAATTCTCAGGTACCTCTAGATCTGAATTACTGATGTATTTCAATACTCAAATCATCACTTGACATAGGCAGGGGGGTGGGTTTTTTTACTTTTCTCACAGAGTTATGACAGATATACTATCTTCCTGAAGCAGTATCTAAAGGAACAATGTTAGCATGTCATGGAGATGAATTTACTTCTTTACATTAAAGAATCATGTGCTAAAGTTATACGCATGCAAGCCATTAGTGCTTCCTCCCCTCCATTTAGCAAGCTGTTTATCTTTTGAAAGGCTGGAAACTCTTCATTTTATTTTCCACAGATTTCCTCATGGAACAAGCAGTATAAATAATATCTGCAATATGAAGCTTAGGGGATAAAAAGAGATAATATTTGTGCTTAATTTCTTTCCTCCTTCCCACCCATGCCGTGTTTCACATTTGCATATGAAATTCATCTCCCACCCTTTCCCATGAGCCTTGTTAGTGTCCTGCTGTGCCCTCCCACACAACTTGGCCGATAATGAAAGACCTTTCAATCTATCTTTGAAAATTTATTTTGGGAACTGTATTTTAGACAAAATTTCTATTTAAATTAGTTTTTTCTGTTTCCCAAATGTTAAAGAAATATAAGATAGAGAAGCTAGGAGAAGAGCAGACCCCAATGCTGCTGAAATATGTCTTTTCTGTGAGTAGACTGCTGGAAATCATATTCCCTGGACTGAGTTGATGAACCTGAGGCTTGAAGCCATGATGAATGCATTTATGTATGTATGTGTGTTTGCATTCAATTCCAAGGAACAGAAGAGGGTAGGGAAGGAGTGCAAAAGGACCAACGTGTTGCTTATACGCACTAGTAGAAAACAGGTGTTGCTGAGATTTCTGGACCCTTTCTCTCTTTGCTGTAGCTAGGACCTTTGCTGAGATTACCTGTGACTTGTTATCCTCACAAGGAATAAAAGTAGGGCATTGGACTATCTTGCTCATTATTATCTGTAATGAAGTTACACATACAGCCTCAGTTGAAATTTAGGACGAATTTTACTAAGCATTGTACAGATTCATAAACTCAGTGTTGTTTCTCTAAATAAAAGTGGGAAGTGGCTCTACAAGTGGTTTTTATAATTGCCCCAAAACACACTACTGAAAACTACAAATAGATCTTATCTCATCATTCTCAGACAAATGCTCTCACCACTAGAACAGGCTGTAATACAAGCATATTTTAGCATGCTAGTACACTGATGCAAATCCTTGTGATTAGAGCTCTTTTTTTCATTTTAATTTGCTATTGCTGTGTTATTTGACATTCTTCAAGTTTCAGTCTCTGTACTCAAGCAGCTGAATAAGGAGTCTCAACTTCCCTTAGAAACAAAAATTTCAAGCCCTTGTGGTTGCAAAAAATTGCTTGAAAATGGGGCTCATTCATTGTTTTACCAGTTGGTTTTGAAGAGCAGAGTGTTTGCATTCTTTCTTTTCATTTTTTTTATCTTTTTTAACAGCTGACACTAATAATCATTTAATTAAATATTCCTTGACTGTCTCAACTAATTTATGACATTTGTTATGGCTATGCTGCAGGAAAAAAGCCTGTAAGGAAAAACAAGCATATATTTTTTGCATAGTTTTTGGATGCACCTCTCTTAAAAGGTAGGAATGCTGAGACACACTTAGTTTGCATCCCAGCTGCAGTAAGACATTTCTGATGGCCCATCACAACCACCGCACCATCTGCTTTTTCCAGGCTATTTATTCCATCCTTGTCTAGCCTCTTTCCTTTCTGCTTTAAAAGCAAGTACATTTTCTTAAACCTGTTATCATTCACTAAATTATTTTTTAAACCCATTCAGGAAAAATTTATCAGGACTCCATTTGTCAAATGTTCTGTCGCTGCAGCACCTATGGCTTTGAGGGAAGAAAATCTTGCTATCAGTTAGAGTTTCACCATGGTGACAGTGTGAGCAATGGACTGTCAGCACTGGAAGTGCTTCTTGCCCTCTCATCAGTTAGTTATCAACTTGTACAGGCTGCTTAAGTTTTTGCCTAATTTTGAGTGTGAGTTATCATCGTGATCTATATGGAAATATCTGCAAATGAAAAGGAAGCTAATCCTTGACTACCTTCAAGAATCAGTGCTTGAAGAATGAGGTACTCCATCCTATCTGTAGTATTTTATAATTGTGTTTAGGAAAGTTTTTTTATTGTTTTTAGAAAAAGATTTGGATTTCATAGTTGTAAAAACAAACATCTCTTCAAACTTCATTGAGCCCTTGCCTTCAGTGATGGTGGCAATGGGTTCGTTATGCAGGGCATTATATCAGTTTTGCATTTTTCGTTTTTAAACATCCTCCTTGATCTTATGTTATAATAAGGCCTATAAAAATGCACAGCTTATCTGCACAGTACTTTGTAGCCTGATATCACAGCTTCCCTAAGATGTGTCCTCTTTAATCAGAGCAGTACTGATCTCCTCTTCCCGCTGCTCATTATTATTGTCGTTTGTGTTACATTGCTGTGAGCGTTGCACAAACAGAACATAGAGACCAGCCCCATAACTTGTTAATCATCCTTCATATGGAAATGTCTGCATTCCTTTAATCATTTAAATCAATCCTTTTAGAGTCTCCTGTCCCGCCCCCGCAAACTTCATGTGTCTGTCTGTTACCAATGACAAAAAAATAAACAAAATGTTTTTTAAAAAAAGTGCACAGCTGATTTACATAACAAAAATGCAGAACTATTTTCCTAGTCCATTTCTTAACCATTCTCAGAGGGTTTTGAAAGGAAAGGCTTTGGAGTCCCTAGATGCCTGAGTGCTCGTACCATCCCCACTGTGAGAAATTTCCTTTTAGAACTGCGGTGGTACAGACAGGAGCTTCTCATGGAGCTGCCCCTAATGGTGTTCTCTTCTCTTTCTTGGGTGGATAGCTCATTTAAATGCACAGAAGGTGCAAATAGTTTTAAGTTACTATTACTGGTTATATGTTACTTTGCTTTTACTAACAACCAGTTCCATCTGCTGTCATGCTCCTCTTTTGCCCAGCCTTCTTGGGCTCCTCTGTGCCCTCATAGACAGGTTTGTTTTCCACATAGTATAAGATCACCAAATTTGTATCATGCCTGCTTTCCAGATGGCTGTTAAATATATTAAAAACTTGTAGTCTAAAGCCAATATAAAACCATATGACTCTCCTTAAACATACAAGGTTTACTACTTATTTCCACTATATTTTTTCCTCTTCTGGGCTAGTGCTATACATCTTGTTCATGCTGCTTGGGATTCCTGAGTGCATTTTATCATGCTGACTTTGACTAATTAGTGCAAGGCTATACAGTTTTTGGCACTCCTTCTCTTTCTACCTAATGTGGTAAAAGTTACTGGAAACGCTAAATTTGTTGCTCCTATTTCAGTAAGGAGATAAGAACAACAGGGTCCTGTTAGAGATTATCACAGAATCACCTAGGTTGGAAGGGACCTTTTAAGATCATCTAGTCCAGCCAATGAAGAAAAACAAACAAACAAAAACCCACACAAAACAAACAAACAAAAAAACCCAAAAAACACACACACCCCACACCACACCCAAAACCAACACCAATCCACTAGTAATCCATATCCCCAAGCACTATGTCAACTCATTTCTTGAATACCTCCAGGGATGGTGCCTCAACCACCTCCCTGGGCAGCCCATTCCAATGCCTGACAACCCTTTCAGTAAAGACATATTTCCTAATATCTAACCTGAACCTCCCTTGGCAGCTGATTCCATTCTTGTTTCAAAAGAGTCTGTTTCCCTTTATACCCTGTTTCCCTTTATACCTAAGGATACACTGTGCCATGTTTAGGAAGGGGGGCTTGGGAGCTAGGCAATGAAAATACTATTTGAAGGAGTTTTATGAACTGTCTTGATAATTTCTTGTAATTGCTATTTCCCCCCTCCCCCACCGACCCTCATGAATGCAATATAATTGGAATATTTAGTGAGTGTTACAAATGCCACTTATTTCATTAAGAAATTCAGTAGCTGAGATAGGTTTGAATTAAACACTGGAACCAAGTCCTGTCTTTATTTGGAAGAACTGAAGACCAAGTTTTCTTTAGTTAGTGATTCAGGGTATCACTAGTAGTTATTTATGTTCTGTTAATACTGTTCCTCTGGCTTCTTAGATGCATGATTTCTGCTGAAGGGAGACTCTTTTCTCGGTTAGGAGAGGAAAAGACCCTTTTGCTGGCTCTTTGCAGTTGATAGTGCACCTGGAAGCCCCAGAGGAGCACTGGGATGTGGTGGGCAGGCCCTAAGGAAGCTGCACAGCATTGTGGTGTTCCCGGGTCCAGACCTAACTGCTGGCAGAGATGTGTGGCTTTGTGTCTCAAATAAAGAACCATCACACTATGGGACCTGTGTTTGCTTCAGAAATATCCCATGTATAAAGCATAACCTTGCATAAATATGTGTGTGCTTTCTCCCTCTTACCCCTGCTCTCTAATAGTTTTCCCTGAGATTCTTGAACAACAGAGCAGATGGAAACCTTATTTAAATTTAGAAACCGTGAATACCACATGCTGAGTTCAATGGAGCAATTCAAGTCAGTTTCCCTTAAATGAATTTTTTTTAATGCTGAATTCCATTTAGAATTTTTAAAATAGCATAAACACACGATATAAAGTATTTGAAGACACCTGTATTCCTTACCACATAATGCCTCACTTGTATGTAAGTGTGAAAATGTGTCCTAAACAGATCAAATTTCACAGCTAGTCATCCTAAAGGACATTAACACTTGATTATTTATTAGAGCTACTATGAAAGAAACTCCTGCACCGTCCCTAAAGAGAGAAAATCTGTCATGGTTCCCAGGAAAGAGAAGCAAGGATTATCCTTGAAAGCAATCAAAGGAGAGAATAGTTTTTACCAACTTGTCAGTGGAGTTGCCATGGGCACCAGCCAGGAGCCTAGGTTTAAATGTCAGATTTCCCTTCCACTGCTGTCTTCTCCTTTTCTTTCACTTTATTTTTGCATTCATTCCATTCTTGGTTGGTTTTGGTTTTTTTTCTTTTTGTAAGATTTTCTCTACCCACATTGTTTTTTTCCTAACACCCTGTTTGGCTTCTTTTAATGCCTATCCTCAGACATTATGGCAATCCCAGGTAAAGAAATCTTTTTTCTTTTTTTTTTTTTAAAGTAAGACAACATGTTCTTGGATACTCATTTCAAAGTCATTAGCATACTAATATTTGTCCAACAAAGAATAAAAAAGCAAAGAAAATTGCATTAAGAGACTGACACAGTTAAAGAAGGAACAGCAGCGTAGAGTCAGCAGCAGCTCCCCTTCAGCATTATTGCGCCTGGTTGTTCGGAGACATGTGGTACGTTTCATTATTTGCTAAAATATTACACAGAGGGGGACGGGGGGAAGGAACACAGCAGAAGGAAAAAGCTCACATCTGTGGTAGCTTCTCTGCAGGGGGAAAAAAAGGCAAATCCTACCATTTGTGGAAGGTATTAATGTGTTGCTGGCTAAACTGCACATCAATTGAATTAATGTATCCATTAAATCTAGATAAAAGCTCAGAAGAAGCAGTTTAGAAAACACTTTTTTCTTTTCTGTTCTTTTTTTTTTTTTCCTTAATTCCTCTAAACTGGCACAGGACATCTGGGTTGGTTTTGCTTTGTATGCTGGGTTTTGTTTTGCCTTGTGTGTTTTCACTGTCAAAACCCCAAAACAAGCCCAGCTGCCTAAAAAAAAAAAAAATCCATTTGTGTTTTGCCTACTTGTTAATAGCGTTAGCATGTAAATGAACACATCCAGGCTATAAAGTGAGCAACTCAAGAGTGGGTGGGAAGCTCACACCTCCTTTGGTGCTATTGTTTCAGGCTGGCTAGCTGCAGGCTCAGGAGGGCCAGAAGAGTACAGCTTTTTGCATAAAATGAAGGCCAGAGCTGTAAAAAGAAAACATAATTTTTTTAAGAAGCAATTAATGCTGTCATTGACTGTGTGCCTGTACCCTCCCTTTTTTTGCGGAACAAAGATAAAACTGTAGTGCTAGCAAATTTTCAAATTTGGTTCCTGATTTTAGTCTCAGAGTTTATTTTCAGGCTGTGTGCTTCACTGTGGCTGTGGAGAATAGGATGAATTCGTGCTTGTGGTTTTGCAACTCATTTCTGATCTGCCTTCCTATGATCCTGCCTTGCCTTTAAGAAACTGTGAGCATGTTTCCATGCAAATTATTGACACATAAGTAGTGGCAGGTTGATACTGACTTCAAAACTGAGTGTTATTAGAACTAATAGGATGCAAATTTTCAGGATGCATATTTTTAATCCAAACTGAAGTTTCCACAGTGATTTTTAATGATGTGATTTCTTATTCTCTCTAGTGAATCATTTCTATGTTCTTGGTGCACATAGCAATGATGCTGGATGGTAGAAAGATGCACAGTCATGAAGTTTGGATGAGTGTGTTACAAAAACCACTGTTCAGAGGCAGCAACAGCCATGAGTCCACTCGATGCAGCCTGAGCTGTTTTCTATCACATAGAATCCTAAGACCTTCTAACCCTTGAAACAAATACATCAGGAATCTTCCTGTGCAAGAGGGAGTGTGAAAGTTCAGTGCCTATGACAAATCAGCTTGAAGATTAGGAGGTGGTGTCAGTGACAGTTATTGAAGAGCATGAAAATTCTTTGTTTGCTCATGGCTGTCAGGTGGTAGCAGTGATGTAACCAGTTACTTTGATTTTAATTTCATTGGGGAAGGCAGGGTTCTACCATGAAGAACCTCAGCAGCCTCTGGGGGTGCTAGGGAGCAGAAATGTCCTATCCTCTCAGCTGGACACTACCAAAGTCACTGGTGCTGCAGGTTGAAGCCCTCAAAGCAGCCCTGGAAGCTTGGTTACAAGCAGAAATGTCAGCTCCTTCTTCTAAAGCTGTAGCATTCAGCCATTATGGAGAGTTTGAAAAAGACGTAGTAATATTCAGGGATCCTTTGGAGAAAAATTGAACAAACTGAGCACAGGCATTTAAAGAGAAAAGGGAATAATTTGTTCTCGGTGTTTTCCATGGATGTAAATAGAAAGGGACAAAAAATAAAGGACCACAAATTGCAAAAAAGAGAAAATTAAGATTAAGCATTAAGAAGCTTTCTCAGATAAAAATGTTAGTTAGTCACTGAAATAGATTGCCTAGGGAAGCTGTAAAATTTTTATCATCAGAATTTTAAAGAAAAAAATAGGAGAAAAAGTCAAGAACTTTTTCTTGAGTGTAATTGTTAAAGAAAAGTGCTAAATATAGCTGTCCTGTCATGGCACAATGGGAAGGACTGGAGCCCTTCTAGCCTAGTGGAGATCCACTGTTTCAAATAGCTGTTAAGTCTGGCTTAACAGCTGCAGTAGCCTGTCAGCTTATAATTAGAACCAGAAGTTATTCATCACCCTGATTCATGAAGCCTTCACTCTTAAGCAAGCCTAGGAGTCAGGCTAATAACAACTCAGAAACCTTCACTAATTTAGTGGGAAAACTTTATTTTAAGATTTTATACAACCATGCATCGCCATAGTAATTTAAAATCTTGTATACAAAATCTTGTAAAATTATTGCAACCCTTTTCCTGGCATCTCTGAAACACCTTCCTTGCCCAGCTAACAGAAACCAATATTCAGAGACAAAGTAGAAATGCATAGGAGAGGGAACAATTCCAACTCTGTGCGGAGCTAGGGAGGAAGGAAAGTGGAAAGAGGACAGGCTGTCAGACCTAGCTGGTTAGCAGTAAAGCTTTGACAGTTCTAGCGTTGCTCCTGCCTGGGTTCAGCAGCTCTGTGTGATCTGTAAATGCACACCTCATCACATCTCAGACTGTGTCAGACTGCCTAGAGCATACTGCACTGTCGTTAGAGCCTGGACCGCCTCCTGTTGCCAAATGGCAAGCGCCTGGTGCCAGTGGCTTGCCCTGATCTAGAACAAGGTTTCGCTGAGGTATGCATCCAAAGGTGGGAATTGTGGAATGGGATGTTTCTGCTCTCTGACAGCACCTAGCCAGTTCTTAGAGCTGTAGGTATTGGATTACAATTTGATGCTATAAATTTCTTAGTGTCAGGACCTTGAACTTCCCTTGTTACCTGTTGTATTATCTGTTTGACAGCACACAAGTAATTCCTTTTTAATGACTGAAGACAAACTTGCAGAAAGCCAAGTTGCAGTAAGAAGCGAGCAGGCTAAGTCATATCAGCACACTAATTAGAAGAACATAGGAGTTGTCCTATTACAAGAGTCCATACATCTTGGTATTCCCTTTCTACCAGTGGACATAAGCAGATGCTTGGGGAAGAATAAAGACAAGACCATTTCTTACATTTTTTTCAGACACCCAACCTAATGGCTGATCCCAAAACTTGCTAAAATGGATGTGGTTTCTATGTGGTTGCTAATGAGGGTTTCCATGGACTTCTTAAATTTCCCCTGGAGTCCCTTTTAAACTTTGGCATTCACAATATCCTTACTGCTCATATGGAAAAATTTCTGTTTAGATACTGAGCTATTTATGCCATTACCCGACTATGAAAAAACAAAGTAAAATATTGGTCTCTGTCTGAAAAAAGGAAGCCATCTGAAAATGTAGCCCAAAAGTCTCTGACAGGAATCTGCTTGTTAACATCTATGATTCTTGGTATTTTGAATGTGCTTCGTACTGGATTCACAATTAATCATCTCTGCCCATAAGTGAATGGTGTCATCATATTATAGTTAAAACATTTGTGCATTTGCGATAGAAATTACCAGAAAATTTAATAGACTTCATGTGGCAACAGCTGCCCTTCTTGTGATGCTAGTATTACAGATATGAAAAGTACAGAAATGAGAGCAAAGAAAAGAAATCTAAACTAACGGGGGAAAGGAGGAGAGTAGAACCGCTGCTAGATTTGTCTTCCTGAAAACTGCCTGATTGCTTTTCAGATCTATACAGGTTTTTTTCCCTGTTGGCAGGCAAAGCTTGGGAATAATAAGTACTGCATGAATTAAATCCATCACACTTGACTGACTGGATACCATGTACTGGATCTTCAAACCAATCTGGGTTCTATCGGTGTGCCGCTATTGATTTCTGTGCTTTGACAGAAAATAGCTGAGAGACAAATGATGGGGGGGAGGGAATCCTACAGACAATTTTTTGTGTTACTATAGCTATAGCTAGTAGCTAATGTAACTCCAGATTCCCCCTATCTAAAATACCACTGGGCCTGTGAGCATGGTTTGGTACATATCAGTCAATAAATTTTAAATATGTCTCTGCACACTGTTCTTTTGTGTCTCTTTAAGAAAGGATTATTGACAGCAAACCAGGAGGGTAGTTATTCATGTCCACCTACAGCATGCCTGTTCCAAAGCATCAGCAGCTTCCCCTTTGCAGTACAGCTATTCTGTGTCAGAGATACCAGCCATGAACTCAGATGAGAATGTAAATCCATCTTGTCAAAATGGAAATTGTCAAAGATGTTGCACAGGTCTTTCATCAGTTGGTGTTTATTTCATTCGATATTTTTATTTCTTGGAAAAGTACTAGCTTTGAAAAGTTCAAAAAAGTATTTTATTTTCTTTCCTTTTTCTTTATTTTTCTGCTTTTTCATTTTACTTTGTCTAAGAAAGAGCAAATCCTGTCCCTGGCTGGACCAAAAATGCCCAAGAGTTGGCTTGCATGAGTAGTGGGGACTCCTGATAGAGTACTGGGTTGCTATTTGTTATTTCTGATGACATGTATAATAGAGTAGCAAATGTTGAATATTCTATAGAGTGCAGTACAAATTGCTCCTGGGCATGGCACTCTGGTAAGACTGGGGAATGAGAGGTTTCAGCTGAAGTTTTGCTGTTTGCCTTGTGCCGCACTCAGGTAAAACACACTACCTTTCTGCCTTGTCATTCATCTCTTCGTGTTACTAATCCTCTGGGGCAGGACTGTTTCTCCTATATTTGTCTAGGACTTGGAATAAAGTTTTCATGAGGGATCTGTAGGAACCACTGAAATTCAGATCATCAGTGCTCAAAAGGGGGTTGTGTATGAATGAACTTAAGTTCAGCATCTTCCGTACTGGGCAGGAGAACAAATAATGCTACAGTTTCCTCCCAGGTTTCTAGATTTCCTTTTGATTTATTCCTTTTGATTGCTTCATTTTGATTATGATTAAATCATAATGTACTGTTAAAGGACTTCTCTGTCCATAAGTGAAATCCAATTGGGTTCATCCCTATTAACATCTCAGCACGTTTCACCTGAGTGGTTACGGTAATTTGGGGTAAATTCTGTATTTCGTCAAGGGTAAATATGTGTTGCTGAAGGGAATGTATGTAGCAGTCACTGGTTTGCAAAACATGCTGCTCCATGGCGTTTTCCACAGTTGGCTCTGTTACAAAGAAATGTTAAGCCTTAGGATTTAATCTCTCCTGAGGGAAGGAGAAGACTTTCTGTATCTTTCCTCTGTCTACTGTCTGAAGTACTACATAACATAAAAACCAGAAAACACTAAGTCATTTTTTGCATTTAATAACATACTGTAATAATGAAGTACAGATCTGATTACTAAAACCTTTCAGTATCTGTAGTGGAAGTTCCCTACTAGCATAGGAATCTTTTCTAACAACTCGTTTGTATAGTACTGCTTTACAGTAATTCCTCACAACTTCTGAGTAATGTATTCTAGAAGAGTATCACAGATCTCCCCAGCAGGTATGGCTAGCTTTAACCGGCATGAGGGGACAGCCACCATTCCCATGGCTGTTCAGGAATGCACGGTGCTAATGGAGGGTGTTGAAGTCCCTTCCTCTTCTGCCACACGGCAAAAGGGGCCTTGCTGAGGGACTCAGACCCAAATCCCTTCAAGGGCAGCAGCAGCATCCTTTATGTTTCTGTACTGTGTTGTGGCTGTTGGAGGTGGTGAGTTAATAAGACCATGTCTGATGGGAATTCTTACTCCTGTACAAGAGTCTGGTCCAGAATCAGGTTCTCAGTTTGTCTAGAAGGCTCTTTCAGAGGTGGGGTCTTTTTCAGCCCAGCACCGTCAGATAGCTTAGACATCTTGTGATTAGAAACTTAAGAATTAAAACAGGCAAAAAAAGCTTTGGTGAAAATGAAAGCTTCTTCTCTAAGAGCAGCAGATCAGTATCAGAGCAAAAGCATCAGGATATACTGCTATGTATATTGCACTTTCTCAGTAATTCACTATTTAGGGTAAGAGATTACAAAAATCAGTTTAAGTGGCTACTGTTTTAAAATACCTTTCCAAGTGGTATCTACTTTAACGTTGTCTGCATATTCACTTTTAGAATTTTTGGGTGTGCTTCACTGAAGAAATTATTATTATTATTTTGTGCGCTGTCAAAATGAGACAAGTTCACTATTTCAGCCCAGGTAACAGTCGATTTTTGTTTGAAGAGTTGTGGACCCCTGTTTATCATTTAGTCCTTAAGCGATTTGATGAGCACTAACTTAATATTTTTAATGTGAATCTCCCTTTATTTTAATATTGTCTTAAAAATAATGGGGATTTCTTCAGCCTTTACAAGTTATTGTGGTGGCTCACTTGGGTTGGAGGAGTTTACCTTCACTTAATTAAGTGTTCAAAAGCGAAGTGACAAAAAGGAGCTGTCAGGATCTCTGGTTCCAGTAAAAAAACCCGTGCAAATAGAAACAAAGATGTTTCCACTTTACAGAGCAACTGTTCCTAAGACATGATTAAAAATGCTCAGATTTCCAATAATGTATATATAACATATTCCTATCATCTGCAGCATATTGATAGGAAACCTTAAACAGCAGATGCTCTGTGGGACTTTTAAACTGAAGTCCAATCTATATAGAAGACAGAACTTATAATGAGACATAATGTAGTTG
The DNA here is from genome assembly GCA_025769975.1 of Gallinago jamesoni. Taxonomy (NCBI): domain Eukaryota; kingdom Metazoa; phylum Chordata; class Aves; order Charadriiformes; family Scolopacidae; genus Gallinago; species Gallinago jamesoni. The sequence continues at coordinate 4,982,663 of JAOQGH010000032.1, forward strand.
TGAGACAAGACATCAGAGGCAATTTCCTGAAGGAGAGAGTGAGATTTAATCACTTTGGGCTACTTTTGCAGCTACAGCTGAGGCACATTCGTTGCTCTGTCAGAGGGAGATGCTTGTCAAGATTGTTAGCAAACTGAATTGCTGCCAACCATTTACTCACAGACAACAGATGATTCTCATAGACCATTTGTTTTATTTCTGCGCATTTCATCTTGTGCTTTGCTGTCTTTCTAAAATCCATGGCCTTTTATGTTACAACAACAGGACATTAGCAATTATTGCTGTTAAAGTATTGCAGACATAAGCAAACCCCCCTCTCTGCCACGTTAGGCATCAGAGCTCGGTTCAGTTATTATCTCTGACAGTTCTAGAAGTTCTAATTCTAACAGCTTTAATTACCTCAGGGAAGTAATTTTACAGTTTTTGATTGATAAAAGTAATTTTTCAGCTACTTGGAGTAGACAGTCTTGTGTCACGTTAAGTGGGATTTGACTCTCCCTGAAAGACTTCCAAGACATAGGAACAAGACATTTAATGGCATAGAGGTGGGTGACCACTGCTTCCTAACTGCCAGCCACAGAGAGATGAGGGGGATGAAACCCATGTTATGTCAAGATTCCTATTTTCCTCAACTCACATAAAATATTAACCCCAATTAGCATTCTTGTTGCTGGTCTCAGCTAACATTCTGTTACAGCAGTGTGAAGGAAAAGACATACCCAGCAGATAATCAACTAGGTAATTACTCAGGTAATTACTAGGCAGTAATTCCTAGTCCAAAGGCAGGACATTGACTTTCTAACCAGAAGCTCTTGGACCGTTCTGCCAGCCTCCACGCTGTGTAGTTGCTGCCACTTGATAGCAACATTTTTCCAGTCTTCTTCATCCTGTCCTCTCCTGTTGGGATTATTTGCAGCCTGCAGTCTCCATCTTGATTTCTAGGTTGATTGAACAGATTGTAACTCAGGGCAAATTTGGCAGAAGGACTACAGGAGTTAAGGTAAGAAGAGGCAGATGGGTGAAAATGACATTGACCCAATTGCCTTGTCTGAACTAGATGGAAAATTATATCCTTGTCCTATCACTCTCCACATATCAAACAAATAAATTTAGTATTCCTGTATTAGTTCTGTGGCATCGTTTCCACGGCCCAGGGATGAGTGTTCCTGGAGTGAATGCTGTCCTGTATAATTATTTGAAGTAAGGCTCACTGTCACCATCTTTTCTTTCTCCCCTAATGCCTGCAGCCAAGCATCTTCACCAGCTCAAACACTTGCCACAGGCTAACAGAATCAACTAAAAGGCCCACCAAAGCCTGTTAAGATGGATTCCATGCTGTGCCTTGTGCATCATCTGATGTTGATGTGCCTCACTAGCAAGTTTTACTTCACTGGTTGGGAACCAGTGCTCTGCTGTAATCCAGGATGCTGCAGCAAGAAATCACGAGCAAGTTCTCATTTTATTTGTATCATCTAGTGAAAGAGGAAGGAGAGTAATAAATTGCTCCTAAAAAATATAGCTTTACAGCAGGTCATAATTCAGGACAATAACCTAACTTTAATCTCTGTCCAGGATAAACATCACAGATATCAATATACTCCTAAAAGTGGGTAGAGGATCTAAATTGTTTCTTTGAAACACCACAGCTATTATCAAAAGCAAGAGCATATTCCAGGTGATTAGCATCCTACAAACCACTTAGTCTTATCTAGGGCCATGTCATAAAGGAGATTGAAAAAAGTGAAAAAAAAATTAGGTTTCCATGGCAGTGAATTGGGAATGGCATCACCAGTTTCAGTGCAGAACAAGTGAGAAGAGAAAAATATGGTCCAAAGGATTATGGCTAGAGAAAGGAGACAGGATGGGTGGGCTGGAGACTCCATTTGCCAGAAAACTTGAGATACCCCATTTTCCTTTTAAACCAATAAATTTCATGAGAAACTCACTTCAGCATTCAGAAATTTTTTCTTAGAAATTTAAAGATGCAATAAGAGTGTGGGGGCAGTATGCAAATGCAGAAACCAAAGTTCTCCAAAGCAGAGGGAAATTAGTGTTGGTGGCAGAAGGACTGTTCATTCTTTCATTTCATCTGCTTGCAGTCAGCTCTTGAATTTTGGTGTGCTTTCTTGGCCAGGAAGCCCCTCTTTTGATTTCCATGAGATTCATTCAGGCTATTGAATTGTCAGGGTATCCATAAATTATAGAGGTCGTGTTTTGTGGTAGAATCTTTTTTTTTCTTTCTGTTTTAACAAATAAAAGCAAATACCATTACAATATTCACACTCAGAAGAGCATTTCCCCATTGAATTTAATACAATTTCATTAAGTTAGCAGAATCCAAATTAAAATGTGAACAAGATACTTGTTTAATATATCAAAAGCAAATTAAGTCTGGATTTGAAAAGGTGTTAAAGCATTTCCTTTCATAAAATAGAATTAGTTCTAATTTGTGTCTGAAGTTTAAACTGAAATGAATTTATTGTTGAAATATAAACCAATATTTTAAATCCAAGCCTAATGCAATTAACGAAGGAAACTTTATAAGGTTCAAATGAATATTGTTGTTATGCTTGCAAGCTGAGGAACAGACCAACATAGCTCTGCTGAAATTATTAGAGCTACGTTGGGTTACCCCTTTGAAGCTTATGACCGCAGGAGAGGCCAGGAACAGAGAAATAAAGAAATACACAAATAAGCAGAAAATGTTCATAATTTTAGTAAGCTTTATACAGGTAAATTTTGATAAGTGTTTAAAGTGAGATGTTAAAAACATGAATACGTTATCTGAAGTCTAATATTAGGTGTAGATATGGACTAGCACTGCAAAGATGTCTTACTTGAGGTTACAAATTCTCTCTTCCTGTGTTTGCATTCTTTTGTTTCTGTTCTTTGTACTGTGTGGTGAATGAGTTTACTGAGCCTAATGCGCACACAATTGGCAAGCATTTGTCTAAATCACTGAAAAACCAATTTTGAATTTGGAAATATGACTATTTTTTCAAGAAGGTAATTCAGTTGTAATGGAAAAACACCATACAGACGGTTAAAACTAAATGACAGAATGCTAATGGAAAACATCAGATGATGACACCTAAACAAGCAGCCTGATTTAGAAAATGTTGGAATTTGGTAATTAGATCGCTTTGTTGGGCAGCTAATGCTGAATTTAAGCCTAAATTTTAGGCACCTCTTTTTGGAAAGGTTTGCTCTCGGCCTCAGTTTTTCTTTCTGTAAAGTCAGAGTAGTGACACTACCTTTCCTGACAGAGATGGTAAGAGGATTACTTCTTTTCACACCACTTTGAGTATGGAAAGTCCTATAAAAGCGTTATCTGAAAATTCAGACAGCTCTAGTGTTATCCTGTTACCCACTCATAGAGACAAGTAATGGATAATTGGGTTCCTGCTTACCTTCATTAGGTAAGAGATTTCCCATTTAACTCTATCAATAGAAAGATTAAGAGTCCTTGTTACTCCCGGAGAATAAAGTTGCAGAGGACAGGAGAAGTGAATAATAGTGAGTATAAAGCCATGGTTGGAAACCAATAGAACTGTTGCAGTAAAGAAGTTTCAGACTATGAAATACCCTCTCTAACCTTTATGGTCATACTTCTAATTCAATACATGGAGACGCATTACTCTGTATCATGTGAGGCAGAATAAAGCAGCCCAGTAATTGCATCAGAAGTTTACAAGATGACTTCAGATTTTCACACCTGTCACAGAATCACAGAATTATAGGGGTTGGAAGGGACCTTTGGAGACCATCTAGTCCAACCTCCTGCCAAAGCAGGTTCACCTAGAGCAGGCTGGACAGGAACACATCCAGGCTTTTGAATATCTCTAGAGAAGGAGACTCCACAACCTCTCTGGGCAGCCTGTTCCAGTGCTCTGTCACCCTCAAAGTAAAGAATTTTTTCTGCATGTTCAGGCAGAACTTCTTCTGTTCCAGCTTGTGTCTGTTAAAGACAGATTAAACTCCTTCATGTGAATTAAAGTCTATCATGTGCGGACAGATTACGAGACTTTCCTGTGAGTTAGAGCGGAGCCAGTGGAAAGGCATTTGGAGCCCGTCTTGACTTCCATGACCTCTTCAGTTTAGTAAAAACTTATTGCAAGTTTTTCTTTTTGCTTGTTGTAGCACTGGCATGTACGCAGAAGTGAGGTGCTGTTAACTCCTTTTAATTGTCACAGCCCATGACGCAACTGCACAGGGTTTCCCTCTGGAAATTTCCTGATGTTGCTAGCAGCACATACTAGACATAACTAATAATGTTTTCTGAAGGCCCAAAGACAGTTTATTCTCTGCTTCTATCAGGCTGAATTTTGATATAGGGGAGAAATTAGTTCTGCGACTCTTGTTGCTTTCTTTCTCTTCTTTTAGCCAGGAAACACATTGAGAAGTACTTCCAGGCAAAGAGAGTGGTTTCTGACTGTGCTGTGTCTGTAGAAAACTACATCTGACAGAGTGTAAGAATGTTTTTTCCACAGGTGCGCAATATTTCTAAACTATTCTCTTTATTTATCTGCAGTGACGTTGCAAAAGTAATCTGCCTTTATGGCTACAAAGCTTAATTACTGTAATTCTGCATTACTTTTGCTTCCACTGGGGCTCCTCTGCCTAATGCAACTCTAGAGTAGCATTTATTGGTACATTTATTTCTTGGAATAAACTGATGTGGCCCGTTACCGTAGGGTGCTGTCTGCCTACAGAGTGTCAGGTAGACTGTAACTTACCCTGTTAATTTTTAAAACCAGTAACAGAGAGACAATATTATATTGCAAGGCCACCTTTGTGTATCACCTCCTTAAAGCTCTCTTTGTTTTGAAACTACCCATATTTCTCAGGTTTCCATTGTCCTTTCTGTAGTAACCAGTTTCCTGTTGCTGTTGGAATGTCAAAAAAGTGATACTCTTCTGGATATTTCTGTCTATTTTGATATCACTGGAGGGAAAAGTTTCCCGCACTATACTAATTATGGAGCATGCTGTTTGGGTAGCACTGAGGTTGATATTATGTGCATCTAGGTTTATAAATAGCATCTTTGTTTATATGTTCATCTTTCCTGATAAATACAAAGTCAACACTTCAGGAACACCAGTAGTGGGCAACCAATATACAGCTCAAATATATGCTATTGATAACATCTGTGTCATAAGATGTCATAAGACATGGTCATGCAAGGTAGTCAAGAGTTCACAATTGCCTTCATCTTTCTGTGAACGAGGACAGAACATACCTGCTGTCCTTACAGGTCACGGCAAACAATAGACGCACCATGCTACAACATTTGATTTTCCAGAGGGCAGGTCAGACGCAGACCCACAGCCTTGTCCCGTATCCCTGTGCTGTGCCCATTGCCCAGCAGAACTGCAGAGGAACGCACACGGGCAGAGAGCAGCTTCTGGAGCTGAGCTTCCCTCAGTCCCTGGAAGAGCATCTCCACACAGCCCTGGCTGGACCTCTCTAAAGACCTTCTTTTTTTCCTTCCTCCTTTCCTGGTGGTTACTTCGCAGCTGCTCCACTGCATTGTTTATAAATTTTAAAATAATCCCTATCAGTCTCTGAAGCACAAACAAACGATGTTTTTTGTGACATACTAGCAAACTCTTAAATAACTAGGACATTGTATTGGTGATGAAAAAAAAGCATTTACATAAAGAACAGCTTGCCAAGCTATAAATTTCTTCTGCAATCAAGAGAAAAATAAAACCTCTAGATTCTCCTAGCACAATTTTTAATTATTATTCTGTGCTATTATTTGATATGAATATTTTCAGTAAGACTGTAGAAAAAACATTGCTTGTAATCATTTCATAATGGAAAAACATTCATATGGGTCAGGCAATGTCAGGAAGACTGGGAATATATCAGTAGGCCGCAAAGGTCAGCAAGGTACAAAAATACATAATTATGATGTGGCCTGTTTAATACCCATAGTTAGAGAAAAGTTAGTCAGATTGCAAAATATTGGTTCTTTTTTTCTGATCTTACTGTGAATATGTTTTCCTGCAACCCTTGTATGTCTGTCTTAAAAATAGGAATGAATTAGGAAGTAGCAGTGTGTACTTACACAGCAAGGACCTACATAGCAGCCATGAGAAAGTACATTAGACAGTGAAGGGAAAATACTGCAAACCCAGTGTCTGAATTGTAGCATTTTAATGGTTTTCAGAAGAAAAAAAGCCCTTTCAATAGTGTATAGATTATCCCCTAAAGGAGGTTGCCTTTGCTATAGCTCCCCAACACAGATTATAACACAGAAAGGGAAAGTGTGGTTAAAATAGTCTACTATTTCAGTGGCATCCATCGACAAAGGCAATGACAACATGAAAGGGAGGAACGTGAATAACATGAGTTCCTGCTTTTATGCAACTAGAACGGGAGAATGCATCTGCTTTGGGCTTTACGTTGCCATAAAGACATGGATGCCTGAGCCTCACTAGGGAGAAATTAATGTATTTTATGCACCAGGTACAAACGTGGACCATTTCATGGTTTCCAGACTTCACACTATTGAGTTATACTGCTATTTTTCATTTGTATGCTTTTCAAATTTATGAACCAGACATGATTAAACTGCTCTGTAAAGGAGATAAATGAGTTATTTTTCCAATTAAACAAAATGACTTCTTTAAGTCATTGTTTTAAGAGATTTGTCATTCTGTTGGGGAGGATAAAGGGGAGGATGCTTCTTCATAAAGATATACTGAAAAATGCTGCATTTTGGAGAAGGGAAAAAAGAATGGTAATAAAATTTGTAGGTGATACTGAGGTGAGAAGTGCTATAAACACTACAGGAGTAGAGACATAATAGAACAAAATAGTGCCTAGTGAAAAAGGTATATGCACTGGAAATGCAAAATGAGAATTAACCTGAAAAATATGCAGACAGATATCTCCTGGGGAAGCTAATCTTGAGCACATGCATTCAATGAGCAAGAGAAAATCGGGAAATGGTGGTGATTAAAGATACCCTGAGGTGGAGCTAGTCAACATATTAGATAGTAGTAACAGCATGATGTGGATAAACAACTATGCAATTTTAGGATACATCATGTTCCAAATGTGGTCATTTCCTGCTCAGGGAACTAGTGCAAAGTTTAGGCGTTAGGGATGGCTCATGTCAAGGAGGCAAGTTGATGTTGGATTTCTGTGGTGCATGGAAGTCTTTATTCTGTTTTACTGCACTGAGGAGTTTTGCTCCTGCTGATTGATGAAAATAGAGATTAATTTCTCATGATGCGTAACACAACAACAAATATCCCAGTTATTTTCCATCAAATCATTGTGATTATCCTACAAGAAGAGAAATAATTAAGAAAAAGAGGCCTGAACCACTACATTGCTTTTAAATGTATTCAGTTTGTACTTTAGTCCAGGAAGAGAGCAATCATTTCTCTGTGTGTTCTGATGGAAAGCTTCCTCCTTCCTCCCACTTCACAATTTTTAGTAAAAAAAAATTTAGCATGTTAATCTAGAAATCGTTTCAATAGTAAGGAATTGCAATCACCAGTATTATCATGTAAGACCAAGGCAGACACACACTGATTCAGGATAAATGGCTGAATGCACAAATACCAGATCGATCCCTTTATACCAATAAACTCCCTGGTCCCTGGTGGAAGAAAATCAGATTACAAATTGAGTTAAAGAAACACACAAATGTCATCCCAGCACTTAATTTTCAACCGTTCTTGTAACTGGGAAATACATCCTGAGCCAAAGGCTGTTAAAATGCATTAGTTCAGGGAAGCACTTGGGCATGTGCTTAACTTTAAACATTAAGCACCATGTTGGACTCAGAGGTGATAATCTGCTGCATTGAGGGCTCATTCCTGTGGTGAGTGCTTGTGGCTTCAGTGGGAAGAACCTTCACAAGAAGCATCCAGGCAAAAGTAGACATCAATAGCCTGCTCAAATAAAAATCTCCTACCTCAAATATCCAACAATGCATTTCCTTTCCTCAAGAAAAAAAAAATTGCTTAGACATTGGCAGTCTCTTTCAGGTGAAGTAAAAAGCTATTTAAATTTTATCCATGATAGCATTTCTTAAATTTGCAAGTGCAGAAAAAAAATAGTATGTAAACGTTTAATTTTTGCTTGCTTCTCTACCTGGGACTCTCACAGTGCAAATTATACTAGGAAACCTGTTCTGCTAAGCTTTTCAAAGATGTTAGTCGTCAAGAAGTTCAGGATCCGTGCTCTGACTTTTGAGGGCTGTATTTGCTTATCTCTAGCTTGTGTGCAGTTTTTATCCTGCAGTAAAAAGAGCCTGTATGCATAGCTAGTTAATTCTTTTGTTTGTTAGTTTGTTTCACACTGGGGGAAAAAGAGACACCAAACCAAATTTTGGTCACAAGTACATTGATCTAAATCTCTGCCAACATAAGCAGAGTCACTTTGGAAGAATATTTTTCTATTGGCTTTGTCCCATTTTGGATTTATGCTGCCCTGCCATTTGTCACTCATCCCAGCACATTCCTTGTGATGCCTGTCACTCTCAGAAGGAAAAAAGCAGCTTCCCATATAGTCTGACTGAGCAACATGATATTCAGTGTTTTTTTAATTAGATAATACAGTTCATGGAAAAACCGTGAGCCACAGCTGATAAGTGAACATAAAATACAGCACTTGCTCTTAATCCTGCTTGCTTATTTTACATAAGAACAGAGTCTTTGTAAATGCCGTACTGAAAGCTCATTATACAAGAGGAATAAAATTCAGCTTCTTGTTTTTATGTTGCTTTTGTTGGAGACATGTCTCATATAGGGATCTCAATGGAAAGGAGCCTTAATGTAAAAGAAAGAAACAGGAAGCTTAATTGGCTTTTTCAGATGTTTAAAACATGAGGCCAGCATATTCATGTATATAATGTACATGGGATAAGTTTCTGGTGAAGAACTAAATGAAGGATCTTATAATGGCATACTGAATACATGTGGGTTTCCAGAGTTTAATTTTGGGCTAAGACATGTTAGGGTAAATAGCCCACAGTAGCTCTTAGGACCGGTGGTATGAGGAGCATGATACATCTGCAGTAGGGGTGGTGAGTTTTGCTCTAGTCAACAAATCTGGCAAAAACCTCCTCAGTTGCAGAGAAAAATAATTTGTTACCTGGGATTCAGGAAGATCTCCAGAAAGACTTACACTGTGTCTGCAGGACACTGAACCTAGATTTCTTTTGTCAGACGCCAAATCTATCAGGCACATAAAGAATTCTGCCCTCTGAAGCTTTGAAAACAAAAAGTGAACAACATTTTTCATTTCAGAATTGCATTATAAGATTAATTTCATTGTCACTTTAAAAAAAAATTAAAAATTGAAAGTGTAATAGCAGATTCAATTTGGTGAGAAGAAAACCCTGGAATCATTTTGGGTCAATTCACAAGTTTGCTTCTTTGTGTAGCCACTAAAAATATCCCAAACCATTATTTATTCTCAGATACAGTTATCCTAACTGCAGTTTGAGTGCAGGAGCATCACATCTTTGAAAATACAACCATGTGCTACTTGAAGGCTGTGGTTTTTTAAGCAGATACATATTTTCATTCTTTTATGCATCAAGATAGTTGCGTTAGTTTCAGGAGTACTTTTTCATAAGGTTACTTGCTGCATAATTGGTTAACAGACCACATTTGTGAGTTTGTTTGATTAATAAGGAAAAAAACTCATTTCTTAAACCAAGCTGCATCCCGGGTACTTCCTGAGCAGTATCTGAAATGCTGAGTTGAAGCTTGCAATACTGGAAGAGGTCAAAACCCCGTTTCCAGGGCTCTGGTCTGAAGATTGTTACAAACTCTACTTTGGTATCCTTTCATTGCACGTTAGTTTTAATAGGATATTATTGCTTTGTGAATACCCTTTTCCCAGATGCTGCCTACAATATAGTTTTTATTGCATAGCAGTTTTAATGTGGTTTTACTGCATTATAAATACACTTTTTATCATTCTTTCCTTGATACCGAGGCTGTACCAATATACTTGCACGTTACCATTACTTCTGTCTTAAAATCAAGGTTAAAGCAATCACAGTAGGTCTTTGCTGAATGAATGATAATGGGAAATGCAACTGCCAGGATGCTCTTGATATTCTATAAACAAACAATGCAGAATCTTTATTCATTATTTATCACTTGTTCTTTGTGACATTTTTTTATAAGATGTATCTCTTTCCTTCCATAGAGCTGAGTGAAAACGTATGTCAAGCCAGATGCATACATTTACCTTTCTCCTTTTCTCCCACCTTGACTCAGAATTTCTTGCTCTGCTTAAGTTCTGTCCGTACATTGAACCAGCTGGTCCAGCCTCAGCAGCCACAGAGTCATTTCATCTCATGACACATGGCTGGGTTTTCATACCACTTGTCAAGCAGCTCGTTAGTCCGTGTGAAGTTCTGTGCTTGTTGCTAAATGGCTGCTTGTTCTCCATCTAGCTGTTCTGGGTCTAGCTCAGCAGCATCTCTCAGAGAATTTTATGCAGATCACACTTACATCTGCCTTTTATACCAGCTGAATCCTTAGCTAACAATGTTGTGTTTGCTTGCTGTTCTCCGGTAGGGATGTACATTAAAATTAAGCTATTGATTTTCTTTGGAGTTAGCTCAGAAGAATATAAGTAAATGCTTTTTTTGCCTATCCCCACGTTTTTTACCAAAGAGGTTATTAGACCTACAGTCAATTTTTATTTCACTGGATTTGGAAAAAAAAAAAGAAAAGTGCTGTTAAGCTTTTATTAAATTAAAACTGAAACCAATCGTGTCTCTTCATACTGTTTAATTAGTTACTTTTGATACGCATAGATTCTGATATCCTATTCTGACTCCTCTTTTGCTGCCAGTCTCCTCCTCCTTCTCTCCCTCAGTTTTTGTTTTAGAACTTTGCTACTTCCAACTTTTCTCTATTTAGCTAGTTCCTCTTATGTTGAACTCCAGGTATTCTGTCTCCTGCACGTATTTGAGGGAGACAATTTAATGTCATAACACTTTTTTGACTTGCAGCTGCAGCTCAGGCATCCTGTTCTCCAGAAGGCAATTTCCCTGATTTGATTTTCAACAAACTGCATTTTCCTTATGAATTCACCATATTTGCAGAGTGTACCATACAGAGATTTTTAAATATTGGCACAAGATTTTGGTACCACACACCAAACTGTTCTATTTTTACCTGCCTCAAAAAAAAAAAAGGATAAATGATCCTTCAGAACAGAATTATTTTCATATTCTTTTTTCTGTCTTCTTGACTGGATTTGATTGGGGGTATAGCTTTGCAATTCTTGTGAGGAGTAATGTCTCACTGTCCTTTGCTCTTTCTTACACAGTGAAGCGTGCTGGTATAATTCAGTAAGATTCTGTTATGTACATATCTTTTGATCTGTGAAGAAACTAATTTAATTCCAAATTAACTGTTCTCAAAAGTACTTTTTTTCTCCATTTTAACACATTGCAAGGCTACAAGTAACTGTAGTCCAATTTTAATGAGAATAATTGAAGGAAATACCACAGATAAATGTCAGTGCATGTCAGAGTTGGGATGTAATGGATTAAAAAAATGCTTCTTCCACTGAGTTGTATATTTTCACCCTGTGTAAATGATTGTTTATTCAAATATATTTATGTTAGGCCTAATATGTTGTACAGCCTCCTGCAAATGAAATTCTTACGATGGTTAAGAGTCTTTTTTGCAAGATATCTGGAAGGGATTCAGATTACTATGCAGTACTAATAATACATAGAGTAAATGAAAATATTACATACTCTTTTCATCCTGATGTTTCAAAAAGGGTGTTTCTTATTTCTGATGGTGAGCTAAAACCAGATGACTGCAAGACCAGGTCTTATGTACAAGATATACATCTTTTTTTCTTGACTTTGTGCACTGGTTACCTACATAGTAGCTGGTACAGAGCCCCATGCTGTTACAAACCACTAGAAATATTAATGTAACACATCTTTTTTCCTGTGGTCATGATTCTGACTTTGGGTATAGCAAGGTAGCAGTTGTCCCAGTGCAGCAGCCGAATGGCAGCAGTAAAGAGCCATTCCGCCGCTGCTGGAGCAGAAAGGAGACTTAACCTGTTTGAGCAGCAACTACTTCTTAAGCAGCCAGACTCTGCTTTTCCTCTGCACAGCTACACATCACCATCCTGCTTCCTTCAGCTGTATTTCTCTCTGCTGATCACAGCCACAAGCAAAGCAATACAAAGGCAAGAATACAGCTGTTGCTGGGAGGAGAGGATGGGGCAGGGAAGCTCTGTAACAGATTGCTGCATGGAGGGAAGGACGGGAATGAGGAGAGGATCCCAGGAATAGAAATGCTTCAACATTTGACTGATTTAATGAGGAAGGAAAGCGATATTGAGATCCCATCCATATTAATAAATTCTCTCCAGCTTCTCATTGCTCTTTAAGACCCACTGGATCTTCACCTTAACTTCCTTAACCCAGAATCTTCTAACTTTTGTGATCCCCCTACTTCATCCCGTGCAGTTATTTTCTCCTTAATTTTGCTTGCACTGCTTGGTAGCATTAAAATTACTTCAGACAGGTTTCTTTGTGTGTCCGTGGTGTGTCTGTATTCATCTCTTCCCTTATATTTGCATTCTTCAGTAGACACTGTTGGTTTTGTTCTGTATTTGTCCAGCAGTTAACAACGTGAAGGGGCTCAATGTCAAAGTCTTACAGGAAATAATTTTGGCAAGAAATATTAGGATAAAATGTTCAAATATTTCTACACCAAGATTTTTTGTTAGCTGTAATCTTGTTATGAGTTTAAACACAAGCACTTCATCAGCTTGCTACTTAAAGAAGGTTTGCTGTCATGTTCAGTAGGGGTAAGGTAAAATGATTAAGGCATCTGCACACATCTTCGTTTGAATAGTCACATATTTGAAATTTTTAAAGAGCAGCAGTTTTTCAAACTGCTTTTCTTGAGTATGGGTCAAATATCAACCAAAAGAAAAGAGCGATCAACTTCAAGTTATGTAAATAATGGAGGTCAAAAGAAGAATAATAAACACTTTTTTTTTCAGAAAATTGAAATAAAAATAATCAAGATGAGAATAAAAAAATAGATTCATCAAACTCTGCCTTTAAATTCTTCAGAGGTAGGAGCAAATAGGATTTTGGGTTGGTTTTGGTGTTTTGGTTTTGGGTTTTTTTCTGAATATAATTCACTCTGATTGTTTCTGTGTACAATGAATTGAAACTAAGGAAAATCTTCATCAGCGTCATGACATATACTCGCGCCTAAGTTCCATGATTCTTTCAGGTTTGACAAAGAAAAAGGACATGCTTTTTGGTCACAAGGATAGAAAACTAATTGAGTTTTCTTTGAAAATGACTGCAAGCTTCTCTGAAATGACATTTTTTTCCCAGCTTTTGAATTATTTCCAGTTCCAGTATAGTCTAAAAGTTACAGACCAAGAAGACTGAACCAAGCAGAGCAGAACATTCTTGTAAGAACATCTACTGTGCCTCAGCGAATTTGTTTGTATATCTGATGGTAACATATTTGGTACTTATCTGAGCCTTTGCACCACAGCAAAGCAACTTGTAAAACTCAGAACCTGCCAAGGTTGGGTAGAACTGTCAAGTTGGCACAAGAGAAGTCCATCCAGTCATACCTGAGAGCAGAGAGTATGGCTGCTCATATAGCACTGGTCTAAATTCAAGTATGAGTTAGAAACACTAGGTTTTGGATTTTAATCATATCAACTATCATCAGGGTGAATGGCTTTGCAGCAAAAGACTTCTGTGTTGTGTATTCCTGCACTCTCAAGCATACATAAACTGCAGGAAGCACCATAGGTAATTTGCCTCTAAAAACACAATTAGAAAAAGGAAGAGAAAAGTTTGATGATTTTCTAGGGCTCAGCCCTGCAGTAATTATTACAGCAATATTGTCATTAAAATAAGTGAAGGTTTTGCCTCATTGACTAAGGTCTACAGGAGCAAGATAATAATATAAGAAAAGGTGAAGCGTATATGAAGAGAACTAATTTGTTCTCGAGGAAGTCAAGCAAGTCAAACAGTTACCTCACCATGACTTTTGAGAATCTTCAAAAATAGTTTGACATTTGTGACAGAATGGTCTCATGGCAGTAGCAAGTGTAGAGTAAAATCCTTTGGTTTCATAGAATCACAGAATGGCTGAGGTTGGAAGGCATCTCTGGAGGTCACCTGGTCCAGCCTCCCTGCAGCCCATTTTCACCGAGCAGACCCAGTATCACTGGACCCCTGCTATTCTGAACTTTGCTTACTCCCGTCACTTTATGACCCCTTTACATCTGTGTCCAAGCTTCATATTTTTGAATCTTACTGCCTCCATGTAAAAGTGGAATAGAAAATGTAGTAACATGCCCTACTACTTGGAAATTCCACAAGGGAAAATTGTTTTTTCTCATAGAGATAAATGAAATTCAACAGCAATATGGATGTAGGCTCTGCTCTTTCTCAAAAAAAAATCTCTTCCTGGATTTCTTCTGCTAGGGGAGATATTGTAAATGAGCCTTTAAGACTGAACTTCAGTCTCACAGACTGAGTGGAGTACAGGAAAGGTTTCATTATGCAGGAGTATTTGGATATGTCATAGTAGGTGTTTTTCAGCCACTTGAAACACCAGGTAATCTTTTATTGTGCACTATATTGTACAAAAGCTAAAAAAGAATGAGAAAAGTTCTGGGAATTTGGTGTAGGGGGAGTTCACTTTTCGTCTGCAAGTGGTGGGTGACAGAAAAATGAAAACTGTGGAAAAGATGATACTGAAGCACCTGATATTTTTATTAGCTTTCATTAAGTGAAGTGCAAGTAACTACTATAAATTCTGGAGAAGTGCATACTGTGAAGCAAACAGAAGAGATATTTTGAACAAGGACAGATTATACCAGTAATGCTGCTGTCTTGTAATAACACCTAAGAAGAGGTCATGTGTTTTTTGATAGTGTGGAGTCCTTCATCTCATTCATGAGAGGCTAACTGATGGGTCATTTAGTGAAAATAGTTGAGGAAGGATTTGAGGACATTTTCCAGAAAGAGAGGCCGGTCTCCCAGAACAGAAAAGTCCAGCTACTTCACAGTTGAGATCCTTAGGACATTCACCTCATAGCCCAAAGAGTGGCTGGATAAAATGATATTGCTGGGAATCACAGACCAAATAGACAATATTATGTTTCATCTGTTATAGAGGGAAAATGAGACAGTTTCAAAGCAATTAATACATTAAAAGGAACTTGAAGAGAGAGTACCATTTGGGGAGATGGCCAGTGCCATGTGGTTTTCATGCTGGTTATTTCAAAAAGGTTCTGCCAGGTGCTGTTAGAAACCATACAGATGTTCTTGCACAAACAGAACAGTGAAGCTTTCTCCACAGGTTCCCATTTCATTTGTGTCTCATATTTTGGATGATCTGGCTATTTCTCTGGGAAATACAGTGTATTTTTTATGGTAAAAAGCTGTGCTGGTTTATTAGATTACATTTTTACTGAGGAAATAAAGGTAGATCAACATTGTGACAGACTTCAGGTAGCTTTGGGATAAAAAAGGCTTTGAGCTAAAGTCAGTCAGTGAAGTGAATTCCAAATAACAGAATATATAACTGAAAGGTAGAAATAAAAGTGTGCATGTGGATTGCCATAAGGTTGGTAGTACGTGCAAATTAATCTTAGTTCAATGTTAGTTTTTCAGGCTTTTGATAGTAGTTCTGGTTTGGAAAAGAAGAAATAGTATCAGATGCTGTGACTTTAAAAACTCATCATTGCAAGCAGAGACATATTTCTGGTTTATGTCCTTTTTCTTGTCCCCTTTCTATACGATTTCCATTGTCTCCACACATATGAGACTGTTGCTTTTACGCCCAGTGAGTTGGAAGAGGGCATAGAACAAAGCTGAGTTCTTGCATTGACACTGAGTGTTGAATAATCACTGGGCACCTACTGGAGAGCTCACACAGTATTAGTAAACCCAGGACTCTAGCTAATAGAGCACTTCTCCCTCTTGTAGACAACAAAAGTATAAGTGGCAGTTCAGAAAATGTATAATTACAAAAAGCAGAAAAGGAGAGATCACTTCTGAAATCCTACTGCTTTTGGTCAGCAGTTGAAGAAATTAGCTAAACTGAACAGGCACTGTAATTTAAATATCCCTTTTGTCCACAACTGTTTGAGCATGAGGTGGCAGGAGGCTTAATGTAAACTTCTCCCAGTTCTCCTATAAGAATACTGCCTAAGTTGTCAGTTTAATGCAGAAGTAACTGAGTGTTCAACATGGTGACAATTTCCTAGCTCCTGAGTAAGTATTGAATTTTCCCTTCCTTGGTTTCATAAAGCAGTTTTAAAGACAAATCTTTTGGTAACTACCTGATTTCAAAACATAAAACTAATGTACTCGGTTTGTTAATGATTGTAATGTTAGAATATTATATATTCTATCTACCATACAAAAATTAACACTGCATTATACTACCTCTTCGCTTGATTTAGAAATTTGTATTGCTGGCTGTTATGTAAAGTTGGATTTCTAGTCTCTTATTCTATTCTTTCACCTGGCAGAAGGTGTTCTGTAAATGGCACATCTAATTAAAAAAAAAAAAAAAAAGAAAAATGAAAAGCTTACATGGACAACAACATGAACAAGCAAATGCTTCAAAATTCAATTAAGGCTGAAAGAAAAAATGTTGCACTAGGGAATGTCTACTGCAAAATAGGAGGACATTTTCTGTGTAATAGTCATATAACTGCTTCAAAGAATATGGGAGTTGTCATCACACTCAAAATCATGTTGAGAATGCAGCCTGCTGATTGTATGGAAAAATATTATTCTTTTGATTTAAAGGGTTGGGGAAAAGAATGTGATTCATTATATTTAAAGCAAAGACCCATATAACTGGGTATCTCAAGGGCATCATTGTGCTTATAGAATTTTTTGCTTCTAGAGCTGATATTTCAAGCTGGCTCATGTCCACATCAGTTGGAAATCACTACCATCTGAGACCCAGTCCTATGTTTCTTGGCACACAAAAAATCCTCTTAAGTCAGTGGTAGCTTTGTATACAGATAATAAAGCCCTCGTAATGGCTATTCAGTGGCTTTTGTGAAGTGAGAGTTCTTAGTTCAGTTCCCAATGGATGGATGCCTTTGGCAGGGAGAGTAACCAGCACCACCACAGCTCGTTCTGTCTGGGACCTTAGCTGGGACCCAGTGAGTGAACAGGTACCTACCCACTCACTTCTAGCTGTGACCCTGAAATCTCAGAGTATTGCCTCTTGTAAATGAAGCTGTACAGGTTTGTCTCTCTGTTGTCCAGCAGGCAAGAAGTAAGAAATAGCAAAAGTTTATTTGTTGACAATCTTATCTTTCACAAATATTGTATACGTTTAAAAAAAAAAAAAGGAAGAAAAATATACATAAGAACATAGAATGTCATTAAAAAGCTTTACAAAAACATTTTTCCATTTGGTGCAGATAAAGTCTTTGGTAGCCTCAGGCAATCCATTTCCAAGGGAGGCAGATGTGTCAGTCCCAAACGAACCATAAAGCACTGGTCACCACTGGACTGCTTAGCAGTCCAACACAGTCTTTTAAATGTCTTTCAGAATGACTAATGCTAGCCCAGTACAATGCTCAGTATCCATATACTTCACTGCTTGGAGTTCTGCTGTGCACAGACAGCTGTTTTTTGAAAGAACTAAAACACCGGGCAGGTAGCTGGTTTTGCCTGCCTTGCCAGACTGCAGTGTGTCCTTTTGTCCTTTCCTGATGCTGTTTGCAAATACAGCTTTGTGTCACACCATTGATCTGTGGCACTGTTTCTATCATGTACATGACTGCTCTGGATGTAGGTAGGTTTGACTTCTTGGGCTTGTCCAAGGTGGTTCCTTGCCTTTGGTCTGAGTGTGATGAGTATCTCTATTTTGGGGAGTGCAATATGTACAAAAGGCTGCAAGCCAGTATACCTTTCCGTAACCCAAGTACTGCTTCCTCCCCTGGCTTTCCAATCTCTGCTTTATTTCTGGACCGTCACTGAATCTCTAATTTTCTTTTCTCCTCAGTTTCTGGCTCTTAAATTTTGGTCTTTTGGGTAGATGGAGAATGCCCGAGTACGTGTTTCTCATACTGATATGTATATTCACACAATAATGACAGTACTAACCTAAATCTCATTAGAAGCTATTCATAGAAATTTCAAAACTGTTGAAAAGTATTTTAATGATGGCCTGAGAACTAAGGGGTAGGGAACGTTATTCATTACTGTGCCAGTGCTAGAAGACGACTTCTAGAAATGCTTATATAAAGACTGATTTATTAAAAACTGTGATGCAACTTGACTAACATGAGTGCTATCACTGTTACCTTTGGAAGAAGGGGCTTGAAAATCTGTTTTATTCAGTGTTTACATGGGTGGAGAGTAAGATACTAGGGGAGGAGACAAATTAAATTTGAGTTTGATCATTTCATATTGAAAGCTGAAGAAAATGAAAGGAGAAGGGAAAAAATAGCTTGTCTGTTGTTAATTTACTGCTTTGTTGGTTAGAGCAATAGCTAATACACCTGTCCAATGACTTAAATACAAACTGTATTGGGACTCTTCTGATACCAAGTGAACAATTCATGCTTTCAAATACAGATTTTCTCTACAAGAAATCATCAGTTATACACTCCACCTGTGCATATGACTTCTCACAAGAAGCAAACCCTAGCTTTCTGTCAAATGTCAACAGTTTTCTTGGTCTGTATATAAATTGATGAATTTATCTCTCAGAAGTGACTATGAAGGCAGAGAGTATAGTGTATACAATATGATGATGGAAGGAAAGAGGGAGAGGATTAATTCTTTTGCTTAAATAACATCACCAACATCTGGCAGAAATTGGGAAATGACATCTGTCATACAGCACAACAGCAGAATCATTTGTGAGTAGGTGATATAACAGGAGCTGTATCTTGCAGCATCCCCTGCTAGCAAGGGAGCCTGCTTCAGTCCTCCTTCAGGGCCATGTATTTTGTGCACGGTACAGCAGAGATCACCAAGTGGAAAGTAGCCATAGCATGCTAAAATACATTTGCAGAAGACACGAGATTGAGCACCAGAAATCTACAAAGATGGATTTTTCAGAAGAATGTGTCCCTGTCCAGCACAGTAATTTATCTTCATCTATAAGATATAGAGCACAGTCAAGTGTGCATAAATCATTCCTTGTTTGTTCTATTTGTACTGTACGTGGATGGGATTAGAGTACTTTGGACACTGTTTATGTCAAAGAGAAGAAATATTGCAGTGTTAAAGAAAGAAGGAGAATGCTTCTGTGCTACATGCAAAACATGCACCTCTACCAGTCTGCAGTCAGAAACAAGCTTCAAACAGCAAATATCATCTAGAAAAGCAAAAAACAATATTTTTAGCCAAATTGTTTAAAAACAATGCCCTGTATTACTTGAAAGGGCCTGGTAGGGGATATGCCCCTCAGTAAAAAATACCTGACACTAAAATGTACTGACGTGGAAGCTCCTTAGTAGGAATCAGAGCTCTTCAGTTCTTCTGCTGGCTCTGGTGCTCACTCATCGTGAACCTGGGCCTTTTATTTAAACTCAGTATGCCTCAGCTTTCCCACATGCCTTATAGCATTTAATAGATAGGTCCATCTTAAAACCAGTTAAGTATTTTGGCCCTATACTCCAGTTGGGTACAACTAGATCAGGGGAAAAAGTTTATAGGGTAAATGTTAATCATACTACTCATCTGAGGCATGAGAGAGACCAATAGACTGAATAGTTAGATTCCATTCAGGAAACCTTCAAGTTTTTTCAATATCTCATTGACCACAGCAAACCACTGTGTCTTTAAGACTGGAGCTGATTTGACTGACATGAAGAATTTGGCTCACCCATTGAACAGAACAGTAAGCAGAGATGATCAGTAATCAGCCTCCAATATCAACGTCTGCCTAAGAGTATTTTATCACAACCCTAGAGATGCACAATTACAAACACTGCCAGTGTTCTACTGTATCTATTTCTTACATTGTGAAAGTAGAACTTACATCCTGTAGCCTACAGACATTTCAGTTGGATGATGTTATATTGATACCACTAGAATTATGAAACTTCTGTATCTGATTTATATGGAAAGTAAATGTAAGGGAGGAGAGAGGGAGAGAAGAGAAGGTCAGTCACCATGGTGAGATTTCTCTCGGTGCAGCATCGCTAACAGCCTCTGAAGCCAAGGGTTGCTAGTCAGGTGGCTTAGATATTTTAATAGGGACGAACATGCTAAATCTGTGTAAATTTGATTGTAAATTGATTGTAAAAATGACAACGCTTCTCTGTATTTTTTTAGGGCGTTGCTACTATAGGGTAAATTTTGTCCTTTTTACATCTAATAGTAGGCTTGCTGAAGTCAATGTTATTGTAGTTCTGTAAATGTGTGGGATTTTGTTTTAAACATACATTTTATTTACATCTCACTTCTCTGGGGAAAGAAAAAGAGAAAAAAGGGAGATGAGAGAGAAGAAGGAAACAGAAAGGGAGGGGCAATAATGAGAAAAGTGAAAAGAAAGGCAGGAAAAGGAAGGAAAAGGAAAGAAATATGGGGAAAGGGAATTCACCCTCTGCTGTCTTAAGATTGTTATGTATTTTCAGCCCCCTTGAACAGGAAACTCTTAGCTCCAAACCATGGGGACAGTGTGCTGGTAGAAGAGGAATAAAAGGGAGAATGAATGATTCCTCAAAGAGGCCAAGAGATTCTGAGAGACAAGGATGTAGCTGCTTTGCTGCCGTCCCCTTCACTGGTAGGAGCGCATGGTGGCTGCTTCCCATGCAGTTGGTATCGGAGCTCTCCCCTACTCACACCAGTAGCAAATGGCTCTGCCCAGTGCACAGAGGAATGTACGTGCTCCTCGTGATCACGCTGCAGCAGCGCAGGCCTGTCTTTGGCAACCCAGCCCTCCTCAAGTGCCTCTTGAAGAGAAGAGGCTCTGAGGATTCAGCAGGGCTTTCACTGTGGTGGGAGAATACTTTAGGAAATATGAGATTTGTAAGTAGCTTGCTATTTTTGCTTGGTTTTGTTCTTAATTCGATAGCAATTCATTTGTTTTCTGGAAGGGACAGGCTATGTCCCGTGTAGTCACAGCCCTTTCCGCCCCCCTGTGTTGAAGGTCATGCAGAGCAACATCAAAGCCCAGCCTGCACTCACACACCAAAGCAGGGTATGTAGCATGCCACCATGAATGTGCTTCAGCAGCTGGAGCCATGGGAAGAGATGTTCACCCCCTGATGCAATCCATGATTGATTCCCTTACTACAGCACTAGAATGATTTGTATCCTCACTGCAGCATTGCAAATTGCATTGATTCCTGGCGCAGGTGCAGGAGACAATGCAAGAGAAGAGGGAAGCAAGGGGATGTCACAACTGGGTCCAGAGATTACTAGGCCTCACTGCTACAGAGACTACTCTTGTGTGTACAGTCACGTGTCTACTTGATTCATTTGCAGGAACAAGTCTTTAAATATGATCCAGATGATTACAAACTGTGTTAGAAGACACAACATAGTATTACAGAATCACAACAGCGTTGTCATGTAGCAGAGATACCAGTTGTGCTCCCCCTGCTGAATTGAAGGATGATAGAAGCATTGCTTACTGCTTATATATCCATATAATCTCATTACACAAATAACGGACAGAGAGCTGTATGCGGATTTTGTGCAAATCAGCTTGGTTCTCTAGCTCCTTCTGTGCCCTGTCCTGTGGAGTTCGTGGCCTAGGAGAAGGCCGGATGCGCAAGGGCTGTGGCACACAGTGGGTAAAGAAAATGAAATGGTAAGTCTGACATTTGAGGCTATGCAGAAGCATCATTTTTAAGGCACAGCTTCTAGTAAATTTCACAGGAAATTACATATAAAATTCATGGCATTATAAAGCATTATAATTCACTGCTATTATATGACCACCAGCTGCTTGCTTAAACCTACTACAATTTCTTCTCTAGAACAACACAAGCTGAAAGGTAGAATTAAACTCCTTGTGACGAAAGCCACCTTTTTCATATATTTGCACAATATCTAGTGCACTGGGACACTAATAACAATAGGAAATTTCAGCTTTTAATTTTAATCTGCAGTCTTCTTGGGTTACCATTTACCTTTAAGATAACTTAACTTTTTGTATGTAATTACAGTCTTTGGATCTTTGAAAAGAACTGTTTCTCTTGAGTTTTCTGAGTGGAATAAAATACTCTTATTAGCCTGTAACCTTTTTTAAACTCCTCTCCCATATGGTATTCATGTGGCATCACATATTACAATACAGGGTAATACCCTGGATAATATGTGCTATCATGAATATCATTACTTGATGAACAGGGTAGTTAAGGTCTCTGCGCACGATGCATGATTACATATGGGCAGCCTATTGGCATAATTCAATATGATTAAATCAAAATAATACATGACAAAAACAAGACTTCTACCAGCATATCTGATATTTTAATCCATTTCATGTTTGGGAAGAGCTGAAATATTAATAAGCAGAAAAATAAAGTATTCAAATTAATTCTAGCAGGAAAAAACCCAATGTTTTCCTCTTTTTTTTCCTTTACCTGTTGACTTCTGGGACAGATGACAACCTGATACGTTTCCCTGGAGGCTAACGTCATGTGTTCCAAAATATAAGCTTTCATTAAAAAATTATGACTTGGAAGGTGGTGTTCATATTCATGTGAACAGAATGCAGGTGCTCTTCTTTTCTAGTGCCTACAGACAGCCTGAAACAATCAATGTGACAAACAAAACCCCACAGCTGTATCAGCTGATAGCAACTTTAAACGTCCACGATGAGGATTTATTGTCAGTGTTCTCGTTGTTGTTGATCCCAGCACAATAAAAAAATATTGGGTCACTGATTGATAAGATCCTCTTAAGTCATCAAGTTGAGGCTAGCACGTGATGAATGATGTCCTGTAGTCGTTCAAGCTCCGTCTCAACGTTAGCTACGCCTTTTGCTCTCTCTGTTCACAGAATGAGTCTGCTTCACTCCCATGATTTAAAAGCTTCTTCTAATTTCCAGCCTAAATATGTGCACAGTTTTTACCCAAGCATTTTGATGCTAAAAATCTCTTTTTTCTTAAATACTTGTTAGCTACCGTTGTGTATTTCTCTCTGCCCCTCATGTGCAGCACCTACATCACCTCTCAGCCTTCACCTGGCCTGTCGTATGATAGGCTGTGTCTTGCTCTCATCACAGTACCAGCTCTTCTGTCTCCACCTCTTCCACTTTGAATCACTTTCCCTGAACTTTAAACAGTGTTCCAGGTGAGGACTTAAGGCAGCCTTATGCGATAGCATCAACACTTTCAATATTTCTACCTCTTCTTTTCCTTGGGAAGAGCCGCTTGTGGTATTTTCTAGACATGTCACTTTGACAGCTGACAGACATTCTCTGACTTTGACTAGTACCCACATCCTTTCTCACCTCAGTGATTTCCAGCTGATGAGCTCCCAGTTTATAGCAGACATTCATGTCATTGATCTGGCAGTGCGTTACCTTGCATTCCGAATAACTTCTCATCCCTGTGCAAACTCTTCTGTTTATTGCTCTTTGTCTGCTGCTTCCAAGGGCACAGGGAAGCCGGGCTGTGCTTTAGATGTTGCATGTTCAAGGAGCAGAGAAGGCAGGAAAAATTTATTTGTACAGAAAAAATGAGAAGGGCGTGAGGAAGCTGAAGGCAGTGCTGTAGGATGCTTCTTTTCTTTAAAAAAAAAAAATAGCTAAATTAGCCTTGTTCTCCAGAGTTGCTTTTGTTGAAGGAAAGGAAAGATGAAATTACAATGATTTTTCCGGCTGACTGTAAATGACGTTCTGCTTTGGGAAGAGTTTGGATTATTGTTGGACTGAAAAGCTGGTATGGCAATTATTACTATTTTTTTCCCTATGCAAATTACAAGGTTTTTTAGAACTTCTCCCTTGTTATTGATGGGAAAAAAAGAAGGGTAATAATGTAGGTTTTTCTTAGCCCAGAGTATGCCCTATTTTATTACATATCCTAAAATAAATTTTTAACAGAAGTTTTAATTACTTACCACTTTCTTTAAAAGGACAAAGATGCTTTAGAGTGTTGATTGGGCTTATAGCAACTTGGTTTCTTTTTAATTTTCTTCCATCCCCATTATCACTTTTCTGTAACCAATTTCAATATTACTAAGGAGCTTTCACTCAAATTGACATACATTCAAAACAGCTAACTAAAATTAATACATTCTGAATCTGTAGTGCTATTTTTTTTTTGAATATTTATTAATTTGAAACCTACGAACCTGATATAATGGGAAGGAAGAGTCTTTCCTCTCTTTTCATAAGCAAATTTCCTGCTAAATTGTGACAGAAAATATTCCTCATTAATGAATCTGTCTTACACTTCATATGGCATGTGACTTGAGCAGTAAATGATGGTTTTGCAGCTTAGAACAAAAATAACTAATGATTTTTTGAGCTTCTTGAATTCCAAAGCTGGCCATTTGATCATTGTACAAAGATCGCAATTGTCTCGATACCCTGATTAAAATGGAACAAAACATATTTATAACAATAGTTTATTCTAAGCCTAGAGATAAAAATGCTTTTCTGCTGCCAAGTAGTCATCACCCACGGCATGTAATTAGCAACTTGCCTTCCACTGGTTTGAAAGATATTACTACAATGTATGCAGATAGTAGGATTTTTTAGGATAAGGTGTTGAAAATGAAATAGAAACTACTGAAAAGAAACAATAAATGTATTTTCCATCCAAAAGCTAGTGATTTTTTAGAGAATATGCATTAGTGTGGCTGGTTTCCCATATTATTTGCTACAGAATAATCTTTGAACACTTCCCAAATGAAGGGTATTGTAATAACATGGAAAAAATGTAGTACAGTTATAAACTTGAACAATGCTGGGTTTGGTTTTTTTCTTCTCTGAGAGAGCCTCTTAGTTGATTACTTTTTTGACCACACGTGTTTCTTAAATCTTAGGCCACATTTTTCTCTTCATTATATAGATGAAACTTGTGAAGGAGCCCTTTCCAGTTTAACTAAGGGGAGAAATTAGGTCTTTGTGGTTTACCATGGAACAGCATTCATTAGTGTCAGACCATGTCTGTTTTAGTACAGTGTGAGATGGTCTCACAGTCCAAACTCAGCCCTGAGGTGAGAACCTCTGACTTCTAATCATAACCTTCAGAGTCATTGCCCTCATCTTTGGCATTTTCTTAGAGTAATATTCTATGTCAACTATGTGGAAAGTAAAACTAATATCAATACCCACAACAAAAATACCCTTTAAGGACTCATTAATCAATATTTGCATATTATTTAAAATATAAATATATTAAGCATTGTTAATATTGTGTATTTATTAGATTTGTTTTAAAATCTAGTTTCTGATTAATCTGAAGAGCATTATGAAAGAATCTATAGTAACTTTGTTTTTTGGCTAGGGTTACTTGTAATAGCTTTAAAAAAGTAACAATGAAGTGATTAATATCAGGGAATTGCCTAGATGCTCCTTATTATCAAACACCTAGGTCACTGTAATGGCTCCCTGCAAAAAAATGTTCACAGAAATAATGCAAATAATAATTAGTGTTTAGTTAAAATAAATGTTTAATCTTTGAAATGGCAGGACTAGATAAAGTATTCCTTTATTATTTGAAAACTGTTGTTATTACATGTAAGTCTCCAACCAATAACCTTTCCCTGGCTTGAGGAATGATGCCCAAGGTAATCAATCTGTCTATCTTATGAATACAAATTGTGGTGGGAGTTGTAGCAATAACCACCATAACAAAAATGCCTCAGTTTTACACAGATTTCAACAGGACTTGGGAGGACCAAGATTTTGTTTGCAGACTTTGAACCATGCAATGGTTAGAACTATTTCTTGCAGTAATATCCTGAGAGAGAAGAGACCATAAACCAAGATAGGATTCGGTTTGCTTGGGAAAGACAGAAAGATTGTTGATTATGCAAAAGGATGAAGCACTGTTTGTAGACTTGAAGAAAAATGTGAATGAGAAAGAGAGCATTCATGTATAGAGGCCAGCAGTAAGAAAGGCAAAAACCTGAGGCTATCACCAGGGAAGGCTGGTCACCTCTTTTTAAAGCCTATCTTTGTTGAAAGAAAACATGTTTAAACACGCTCTAGATAGGAGACTAAACTAGGACTAAAAAGCCAAGCTGAATTAAGATGGAACTGTTACTGGAAGTTCTTAAACACATTTTTTCATCTTTTTTCACTATAGTATTCCAGGAGAAAGAGCATAATTGGAATTACCAGCTTGTGTGTAAGTGTGCACACATAATTATGTGTATGTATAAAGGTATAAATCGTCAGCAGTGCTGTGAGAACACAATGTAATTTATATAAATAGGAATTCATTAAGGTACAATTTTCAAAGTAATTAGCTTGAAAATAACCAATTTATCAGAAACAGGATAGATATTCAAAGTAAGGATTCAACGCCAGATACTGAATGGCATTTCAGTGCCTAAGCTACATGTTTTGGTAGGAGAGTAAAGGCTTGTGTGTACACAGCATTTTATTTTTCCCAAGTTTAGTTAATTCATGTTAAAGTGACCTGTGTTCATATAAACTGAAAGCATCCATTAATGGGAAATCAGGGAATTCAAATTCAAATGCTTGTGGTTTGTCAGTAGAGGAACCTTGACAGACTGGAGAAATGGGCCAACAGGAGCCTCATGGTGCTCAACAAGGGGAAAGTGCACCTTGGAAGGATCAAGCCCAGGCACCAGGACACACTGGGGGCCAAACAGCTGGAAAGCAGCTTTGCAGACACCAGGTTGAACACAAGTCAACATTGTGCCCTTGCAGGGAGGGCAAATGGCATCCTGGGCTGCATTAGGAGGAGTGTTGCCAGTGGATCAATGGAGGTGATCCTTGCCCTCTAGTCAGCACTGCTGAGGCCACATATATATAGGGTGTGGGGTCCAGTTCTGAGCTCCACAGTACCAGAGACATGGAGCTGTGAGGGAACAGTCCAGTGAAGATGATTAAGGGACTGGAGCATCTCTCCTATGAGGAAAGGCTGAGAGAGAGATGGGACTGTTCAGCCTAGAGGAGGGAAGACTCAGAGGAGTTTCTCATCAATGTGTACAAATACCTTCAAAGGAGGTGCACAGAGGACAAAGCCGGGCTCTTTTCAGTGGTGCCCAGTGCCAGGACCAGAGGCAAAATCTGAAACGCAGGAGGTTCCCTCTCAACATCAGGAAACTTTTGTACTGTGAGGGTGACCAAGCACTGGCAGAGGTTGGCCAGAGAGGTTGTGGAGTCTCCATCCCTGGAGATGTTCAAAAGCCATCTGGACATGGTTCTGGGCAGCCTGCTGTGGGTGACCCTGCTTGAGCAGGGGGGATGGACCAGGTGACCTCCAGAGGTGCCTTCCAACCTTAGCCATTCTGTGATCTGTAGTGTTGGTCTACATCCTAGAGTCTTCAATCCTTCACCTGGAATATAGTTGGTTTGGGGAAACAATCTCAAATGAGATAAGTAGTTTTCTTGGCCAGCATTCCCAGGCAGGGAACAGATGACAGTTTGGTTCAATGTCTGTTCTTTACTAAATATATGGACGCAAGTCAGTACATACACCTAGGGTACATCAGGCCCTGCCTTGCGTAGCAACAGCAACAGCATAGGTGCTGCTGTTCATGATACAGACTAGCGGTTGTCTGAATGTGCCTCTGTTTTGCATGCAGTTCACTAGCCCACCAGTTTCCCTCCCACCTAATTACTTGTCTGGACTAACTAACTACTCATTTACCTATTCACTTCCAGGGTGGTGCACATCAGATGTGGCCTCAGATGTTGCAAACAGCCACAATTATGTCATTTGTGGTAGCACTCTGTGATAATGCGACACCACATTACCATAGTTGTTTTTGAGGTGCTGGGGGCCAGGCAGAAATCTTGGCCAGAAGCACAATCAGCAGTGTCTGAAGATGCATTGCTAAAAGAATGGCTGAGACGTCATGCCCATTTTACACTGCAACGACAGCTCAAGAGCAAAAAACTGAAAAGTAGCACCAAGAAAGATCAAAGCTGTTAATATTGCTGCCAGAACCACTCGGTACTACAGCTGCTGACTGGCAGTGCTGAAGCTCTCAGCTGTGAGATGTCTCACACATCTCTGCCAGCATCCAAGTGCTTATGAGGACAAGCGGTACGTAACACGCTTCTGTCCGTGTTGGCCAGTGATAACTTAAAAACAGTGCCCGCTACTCAGAAAGAATGGCAGGAGGGAAACCGTGCACATTTGTGAGTTTGAACTGACATCCCAGAATTTCAGTCACTTTTGGCTGGCTTCCTCCTCATACTTCAGAGCATGTTGTAGGAAAAATCCTTCATAATAAAGAGGTCTGAAAACCAAGCTTGTATCAGGCTATCCACACAGTCGAGAAGCTTCATATGGGAGAAAATCCCTTTGTGTAGAATGTTGAGAGGGTAACAGGATTGCAGATGGACTCTCTGTTCTGTGGATTAGTAACCTCACGCAGGGTGAGCCCTTGTGTCAACAAGTCCTCTGTCCTCATGGAAGTCTAGCTCACAGCGCATGGGACCTTGTACTGCTTTTTAGTTTTAGAAGACATGAAAATTTGGGGTGTTCCTTCAGAGTGTGCCATTCTCAAAAGGGAGAAAAAAAAGAGGAGAAAGCAGTAAATAAGAATATTCCTGAATCAAGGCCTGTAAATTCTGCTGATGTTGGGAAAAGGAACGTTCAGACTGCTTTAGCATTTTTCCTTTAAGTCTTGAGTGAGTCATAGGAAGAAAGGTTTGGACAGACAACAGCCAGTGACGGAGTTAATCTGGTGTATTGAATTGTCAGCCATTAGGTGAGCTAACAATCACCGTGCAATTGTGAAGTAAATTAGTTAGATCAAGAGGGCACTTGTAAAATTTATTAATTTTATTTCCCATTTGTGAAGGGTAGAATTCTGCTAATGCGGTTCATGCAGGGAATCGTAACTCCGTAACCCACAGTAATGGAATAGCCCCGTCTCCGGAGTGAAGGATGGAGAGTGTCAGGGAAAAATACAGAGGGGGATAGAAAATTCAATAAAGAAAAGCAGTGAGGCTGCAGACACATTACTTGGCATTCTTCCAAGATTTTAACCCCAAATTATCTTAAGAAAATATAATTGACCTCATGGAATTTCCACCCATTGTGTGCTACATTTAAAATGTTTCAGAAACCAGCCAGATCCTCAACCTGCAGGAGCAGCGATAGGTTTGATGAGCAGATTTGAGTTAAGCTTCCTCTCAGCATTAGTGTAGAAGGGGTTTGCTAAATGATGGGGTTTTTGAGAAGTAAAAAAAAAAAAAAAAAAAAAAAAAAAAATTATTAAAAAAACATAATTTATTTAACATAAGGGGTAAAAGCAAAGTGCTCTAGGTAGACCCGCCCCGGCGGGGGGGTTGGACTAAATGGTCTCCGGAGGTCCCTTCCAACCCGATATGATTCTATGATTTGCCGGCCGTCGCAGGAGTTGCCCGGGGAAGGAGTCCCGTGTTGCCGCCACGGCTCGCTGCGGGACGGAGGAACCCGCGGGGCCAGCCCCCGCCCCGCTCCGCCTCCCGGCCCGACCGAGCCTCCCGAGAAGGAGGAGGAGGAGGAGGAGGAGGCGGAGGCGGCGAGCGGCAGCGCCGCCCGTGGCGGGGAGGCGGCGCGGCGGAGCCCCACGCCCGCCTCTCGCCGGTGAGTGCGGGAGCGGCGGCTCGGCGCCCCTCCTCCGGGAGGGCGAGGCGAGGGGAGGGGAGGGGAGGCGAGCGGCGCCGGCAGCCCCGGGCGGGCAGCCCCGCCGCACCTCCCCGCGGCTGGGGCGGTGCCGCGCCGCGCCCGCCGGGTGCAGCCGCCTTCTCCCCGCAGGAGCCTCGGCAGCCGGCGGACGGGAGCGGGAGCTGCGGCGGGCGCTCGCCCTCAGGCGGGCCCCGGGGCGGCGGCATGTCGGCGGAGCGCCTCTGGAGGTAACGCTCGGGGGGCGGGGGGCGGCTCCTCCCCGCGGTGCCCCCGGGCCCGGTGGGGCGAAGTCTCTCAAGTCTTGGCGGGCGGTGAGCGGTCTCCAGTCCCTCCAGTCCGCCCCGCGCTGTCCCCCGCTGTCCCCTCGCAAAGTTGTCCGCCGCCGGCCAGGCGGTGTCCGACCGCTCCGGAGGCTCCTGCGCGGGTCGGGGTGGATGCCCGGCGTTGGGGCGGGAGGCGGCAGCGCTACTGAGGCTTCGTTCCCCGGCACACGAGAGCATCCCGCCGCACCCGGGAGCGTTTTCGTGTTTGTTTGGAGGTGTTTCTCTGGGTTTTGTTTTGTTTTCCTTCTTTACTAGCTCACTTAGCATCTGCCTGCCTGGTGTGGTACCCACACCAGCCCTTCAGCTGGTTGGAATTTTTTTTCCCTTTTCTCCTCTCCTCCTGGACTCCTTCCGTGCGACGCTGTTGCCCTCTAGTGTTTGCGGACATGGGTTGATGGCTGTCTTGGGGAACAAAATTAGTCATCGTAGTGCAGTAATTATTAATAACTTCAGGTGTGCATACCTACTTGGATTCCCAGAGTCCCGGGCAGAAATTGGTGTGTATTACTGCTCGTTTCTACTGTCACATGCAACCTTTGAGAAATGGCAGAAAACTTCTGCGTTATTTAATTCACTACTTAATGAGCTAGATAATTGCATCAGGTTTTGGTGTGGTGGTTTGTTGGTGTTTGTTTTTTTTTCTATTTAATAAAATGGAAAGTGGAAGAAATGGGCTCTCTCTCACTGTCAGCATCACCACTCGGGTCTCTCAGGAGGAATGGTGACGAACTCTGCCTTATTAACTCTTTACACTTGTGTGTGCTTGGCAGCTGTGGGAGAAATGAGAGGGAGAAGTAATGGTATGGGCTTTGACAAGAGAATGTGCCGTATGTTTATCTTAAAGACTTTGGCAAATCATTTAGTCTTTAGACATTGATGTTTCCACAAGTGCTGAGAAATAATAGGGTTTGTCTCAGAAAAATTGCGTGAGATATGATGTGTCTTAGGATCTTTTGGTAGAAAGCATTGTATGAAGGTAAAGCAGTAATTTGAACACTAAACCTAACTTATGTGCTCTGTTAAAGTCTTCCAGGCCTTCTTTTAAAGGATTTTAAGACACTGTATATTTAATTTTTATAAATATCTTTTAATGAGACATTTTCATGTGTGAATTCCAGTCCTGTAAGATTCTCTAGTAATGCATGCAGCAATACAGCATGGAGCTAAGGATAACATAGGCACAATAGAAACTGAAAACTGTTTGCCCCAAGGACTTGAAAAATCTTGTCTATCTACTAGAATTTTTGTTCTGCCTAAGTCATTCCTATTTTTTTATATATATATATACATATATAAGAGAGTGTAAGCCCTTCAGTAGTCACGCATTACAGGGTTTGTTATGTGATACTAAAGGGTCTCGATGACTTCCCTTGGCAGTTCATGTCTCATATCACCATCTTTTCAAGTTGAAAATGTCTTTTTAATATGCAGTTGTAAGATCTCATTCTCAGCCTGGATTTCCTTGTCTGTCTCAGCCTTCCTTTCCTTTTTGCTGCTTGAATACTTCAGTCAGGAGAATAGTGTTGTAAGAAGGGGTACTCAGTATTTGGAGTTTCATGTTTTCATAGTTGATTTAAATAGCAGAGCACTACTGCCCATTCCGGGTTTGTTTTTTTTCAAATGCACTTTGCTGCTTCCTACAATGTCATTTGTATATCCAGATATTTTCCTTTTAGTAACACTAATGTAATGACTTCAGAATACTTCCTTTAAGGTCATATTTCGTAGTGGCTGGCCAGAGCAGGCTTTTACGTTCAAAGCAATTAAGTAGCGTTCTCATCAGTGGAGATTTAAATGCCCATACCAATATGCTGAACAGTATGTCTATTTTTTGTCCATGGTTCATTTAAAACTCATCCTTCATTTAATGTATCAGGAGTGTGTCACTGGCACTGTGGTAGAGGCCAGTTTGGTAAAGAACAGAACCAGAATGTAATGATGGGGATTATTAGAATAGGAGAAAGAGGTTTAAAAATACGTCTAGGTATATGTAACCAGACAAATGTTATATAGGTGAATAATATTGATGAGTAATCAGTCCTGAGCTAGCTCCATTTTTTGGCAGTGATGAAAAGGATTTTTCTTACCCTTTAACAGTATTCTTTTATGTCTGTATATACATAAGTATGACACAACTGTATTGTTTTTAATCAAGAGTCACAGTAAACAGTTGCCCTTGCACAGGCCTGAGGTAAGACTAAACCAGATTCTTTTTATTGGGCTTTGAAAAATGTGATTTGAAAGCAGTTTCTCATTTTCTTCTGGAAATTTTAGCTCAGCCCATTATTTTAATCTTCGTAGTTTTTAGCACAAGTGAACTCAATAAAAAATGTTTCTTGTAGTTTTAAGAATTTTATTGATATTCATCATATAACTTTTAGTTTAGAATTTTTTTAATTGTATGCAGTTTTATGTGTCTATGTGGCTGCCTGGTTTCATATTTGAGCATCTGTTCATTGCTGTATGATGAACTGAACCTGAATTTGATATAATTTGAGGGATTTTTTTTTTTTGTAGTTCTAGAAAATTTAAATACCAATTATGAAATTCAATGGTCAGAACCACATTTCTTTTTAACTGCTGAACCCAGAAAATAGTATGTTTCTGCTGCATGGAAAAGCCAGCCGTACAAAGCCCATGGAATGGAGCTGTGTGCACCATGAAAGTCTTTGTGCCCTCATTGGTATCTTTTTTTGCACTGTGTTTGTGGGGTTTCCACGACATTCAGAGAGCAGAGACTGCCAGTGGCTGCCCATGAGTCTGAGCCCAGGGACTGGGTTCCAGGCTGACTGCAGAGACTTCTGGGGAAGCTGCTTTGGTATTTATTATATACATTTTGCTGCCAGAAAGCGCAAAAATCAAGACTTAATGATTTCATGTTCTTTATGTTCACTTACTGCATGTCATTAGTAGGCTAAGTCCCCAGCCAGTATTGTCTCATGTAAATATTGACATATAGGGTTACTGTGCTGAAATGATTTATAGAAGCCAAGAATTTGGTCGTTTATGCTTAGCAATGAAGCAACAAACTAAAGAAAACTGCAAATGGGAGGAACTCACCAGACTCATGGTGCAATTCAGCTCTTTTGAGTTCATCATGGTATTTGTTCTCAGTACTACCTTGTTAGTGAATTTAAATAAAAAACAAACAAAAACCACACAACACCCGCCCCGTCCACCCAAAATAAATAAAACCCAAACAAACATACATTTGAACATATCTCTTCTAATGTATCTGTTTCCAGCTAGCTGTCTGAAGATACCTGTAATTGTGATTACCCAGCAGTATCGCTTAGAATTGTAAATCTTCCAATTAATAAGTTGATATTTATTTCCTGTACCCACAAGATTTTCACATGAACAAGTCCTGGGCTGCAGAAATCACTTCTACAGTAAATGAGAGTGATATTAAACCTTGCTGTATTCAGGAGAAAATGCAAAACTTATTTCCATGGTTCACATTTCTTATAGTAAGATCTTTTCCTCCATAGTGATTCCACAAGTTAAAAACAAAATTCCAAGTATTTGAAGATCCTAATTTTCACATTAAGGGGGCATTTTGACACTTCATAATTGGAACAACACAGGTAAAAAGTTCTGGTCTGAATTTTCAGATGATGACATAAAAATGGAAAATTCTGTAGGAGACCAGATAGAGATTCTTCTAAAATCAAAAGGTTCTAGGGAAAGAACAATGAAGCAGCTTTTATTGCATCAGAAAGTGGAAAAGCATCACACAAATTATTTTATAGGTAAAATTTAATTCAACATCACCTCTGTTGAACATTGGATTCGTATAATGTGTGACACTTCCTTTGAAGTGCTCTGAGATATAGGTGGGACCATATCTTCCTTTCATTGAACTCCGCATGACTCCATTGAAATTAATGAGCCAAGACTGCTATGTTATCTATGGGTCTTTTTCATGTTTTTTTCACTGAAACAATGATAACAAGCTTGAGCTCTTGTGAAGAGTTTCTAGACTCTTTGATTAAATTGTCTTTTCTTTAAGGCTTTTTCTTATACCTGGATTATTATTTTTTTTCTGTATTGCAGTTCAAGCTATCATGACTTCTTCGTTCTTTTGTAAAATACTGTGGTGTTCTGTCATGAAAGTAAGACTCCAAAGTATTGCCCTGTTCTGAAATACGGCTTCTGACAGCTTTCCCACTGTTGGTACGTTGTGAATTACACCCTTTCTCTGGTTTTACTGTTGGAAGCGCTAGTGGGCAAGGACCATTTTCATTGAAGCCATGTCTAAAGTTGTGATAAAGGTCTCGGCAAGTCCCACAATGTGGGTGAAACACTCCGAAGATCTCTGCCATCTCAAGTTTGGTGCATGATGAGTTATTTTAGCCATGGTGCTGTATGATACCAGTGGAATATCTAGCAAGTGCTGTTGCTTACATTAAAATGCTGCTGTTCCTCCAGGAGAACAGCTGTATCTTGTCAAGGCTTTGAAACTATTTTGATATTAAATGTGTGTTTTCTTTGTGTTTGTTTTTTTTTTTATTATTATTTTCTATGCTGTTTTGAACTCTTGCCATGCAAAACAGTCCTCAAATAAGTGAAAAATTACATAAGCACCAAGCTGATTCAAGAGAGCATGCTTTTAAAACTTGCATCTTATTATGTTCCATTCCCCTTCTTCCCTGTCTTCAGTGGTGAGGATGCCAAGTCTGGCTGTGTCGTGCTGGGTCTCAGACAATTCCTCATTCCTCAGAGTAAAACCTCACATCTGTTTTGGCATTTCCATCCCCTCTGCCTTATAGCTGTATTCTGTAGCCCCAGGAGGTACCCGCAATTAGCAGCCTAAGGATAAAATGACAGAGTTTTTATTGAAGAAAGTAGAGGTTTCTGAGCTGGCTTCAGACTTTTTGCTCCATGGAATGGCATTAGGAGCTACATCCTTGCTGCAAATGTTTCAAGTGCTCCTGCTGCTTTAGCAGCCCTTGAGTTGCAACCCTTCTGTAATACCTTATTCAAATAACTGTCTAATCAGTGCTTTCTTGCCATGACCTTAGATCACTGTAAATTTTTGGTGCTCCAGGCAGGATTCTCAGGTTCAGGTGACTGTTTGGTCAGGAACATAGGCTGGTAGAGAAAGAAACTCCTAAATCTTACTGCTGGGAACTACCTCTCAATAGGATTTTGGTGGTTTACTTCATAAGGGGTATTTTAGGTCTGTGTTAGAGGAACTAGGGCTAAAATGAGAAGACAAGCATTGTGCTTGTCAGTTGTGTGGTGCTTGACTTTGTCATTCAAAGAGGTGATTTATGGTACTTCTGTCAGCAAGAGTTCCACTTTACAGGCTCATGTCTCTCTTCTGTGTATGCCAGGTCTGAGCTCTATGTGGGATAAGCCAGACAGGCTGTGGTTATTGAAGATAAGTAGGCATATTTACAGCAATATTAATTTTGGCTACTAAGGTTAGGAGTTTCTTGGCATTCAGGCAACTGAATTGGAAATGCAAAATGAAGAGAATTCTTTGTGTGTGTAATGAAAAATTGTCTGTCTGGAAAAATCTCTCTGGTTTTACTCATTCGGGATGGAGCTCCTTCTTTGTCACCTGACTTCTTACCATACTAAATATCTCTTTTCTGCTATCTAAACTGTTATTGTTGAAGCTGGAGTGACAAGGATCGGACATCTCAACACTTAAAAATGTTCTTTGAGTTCTTCTAAAGGTACTTTCAAATTGCTATTCAGTCTTTATGCGTTCTTTAACTTCTTTTCAGATACATGCCTCTAGAAACTGAGAAGCTGGGATTATGCTATTTTTGTCTAACACTGATTAATGAGCCTATATGCCTGGGTGAAATGCAACTCTTCTGTCTAAAAGCTATGTACAAGTCTTTGTACAACTGCAGGTAAGGTTCAAGGCTGGGTGGAGGGCCACCCAGAACAGAAAGGCATATACTGGCATCTGTGAGTAGAAGATGAAGAGAGTAGAATATATCTAGAAAGCAGGCTTCTCTGATGATATGCATGTTTAAAGGGAACTTTAATTATGAATGAGACAGCTTATGTTCACTTACTCTTGGTGCTTAATTTTTCCGTTTTGATAAATAGGATGCCATGTAGTTTCTCTCTTTCCTCTTATCTCATTTTCCTGCTCATTTATTTTTACTTTGTGCTCATCATGACACTGGGAGGATCAATCTTTGGGATTTTATTAAAGCTGTGGAACTTACACAGGTGCTGTTAAGTACATAATATTATTTTACCTTTTTCGAAAACTGGGGGTGACAGGCCAGCTTGT
Organism: Gallinago jamesoni; assembly: GCA_025769975.1. NCBI lineage: Eukaryota > Metazoa > Chordata > Aves > Charadriiformes > Scolopacidae > Gallinago > Gallinago jamesoni. Next base: position 5,019,026 of record JAOQGH010000032.1, read on the forward strand.
TTACGACCTAGGATGTAAGGTACAATGTAGGATGTCTTATGAAGTGGTTAAGTGGCCCAAGTACATGACCTTGTTTGCTTTTGTTGGTTGCTTGGTTGGTCATTGTTTGGGGCTTTTTTGACAACTTAGTCCTTGGTCCCCTTTATTAATACATAACTCATCTTTTATATACTTCAATTTCTTTTGGATCAGAAGCTGACTATATTTCTTCTATTATCATCTGCTCTCTGATTCAGTACTGAAGGTTGTCAACCATTCTAGGAATTAGAATTTCTAACAAAATCCCAGTAAAACTTATAGTATACAAAACACAGGATAGAGCTTGAGTAGACACCATTCGTTAGAATCACAGAATGGTTAGAATTGGAAAGGACCATAAAGACCATCTACTTCCAGTCCCCCTGCCATAAGCAGACATATGTTCCACACTTTCCAGTAGACCAGGTTGCTCAAAGCCCTGTCAAGCCTGGCCTTGAACCCCTCCCGAGATGAGGCATCCACAGCTTCTCTGGGCAACCTGTGCCAGTGCCTCACCGCCCTCACAGTAAAGAATTTCTTCCTAATATCAAATCTAAACCTCCCCTCTTTGAGTTTGAAGCTATTACCCCTGGTCCTATCTCAACACTTCCTGATAAAGAGTCCCTCCCCATCTCTCCTGTAGGCCCCCTTTGAGTACTGGAAGGGGCTGTAAGGTCTCGCTGGAGCCTTCTCTTCTCCAGGCTGAACAACCCCGACTCTCTCAGCCTTTCTTCGTAGGAGAGGTGCTCCAGCCCTCTGATCATCCTTGTGGCCCTCCTCTGGACCCACTCCAACAGGTCCACATTCTTCTTATGTTGGGGGCACCAGAGCTGGATGCAATTCTCCAGGTGAGGTCTCATGAGAGTGGAATAGAAGGGCAGAATCACGTCCCTCACCCTGCTGACCACACTTCTTTTGATGCAACCCAGGATGCAGTTGGCTTTTTGGGCTGCCAGCACATGTTGCTGGCACATGTTGAGCTTCTCATCCACCAACACCCCCAAGTCCTCCTCCTCAGGGCTGCTCTCAATCTATTCATCCCTCAGCCCGTATTTGTTATCATGATCTGTCAAGAAAAATGTAATTCTCTCTGTCAATCTGTACAGAAAAGTTCATATTTTATATTGATTATGCTTCTGGACCTTCTTGGTATTCACATTGTAAGCCCTAGTTTGTTTTTTTTTTTATAAATGAGTGTGGATCCTAGCTCCATTTACAAATGGGGATGGATGTGTGCTACATTGTGAAGTTATAGGAGCATGTTTTAGATATTCATAATCTTAATAATTTTCAAAATCTGCTGTTAACCTTCCTTTATAACTTATGGTACTTAATTATTTTATGCTTGTCACATCATTCAGTTGTTTTACTTTTGACGGCAATTGTAGTGTTGGCTTGAAAAATGACTGCTTTCCTTAGGTACAAGTTAAAGCATAAGTATATCCTTAGGTTATCCACCTCTTAACGTTAGCTTTTGATTTATTGTTCTCTTTTCTCAAATTTAAGAGCTGGAGTATTTTATGCTTTTTTTTAAATACAAAGTGCTTCCAACAATTTGAAAAACAGTACACAGTCCAGTAAAATACTATTTTTTTACTTCTAATGTTGCAGGAAAAAGTGTAATTTTGTTTTTAAAATACTCCTATAATACATGTATTATACGGTTTATCAGTATGTATACAACAGTTAAAATGTGGATGTGTTCTTAAGAATGTCTTGGTTCTTCAAAAATTAATATAAGACAGAATTCATTTAATCATGTAGACTATGTTCCTACAGCTTCTTGGGGGTAGATGGAGGAAGGTTATAAATTTTCTTCAATGTGTAGGTTGTCAGCAATTGTCCATTTGGAGTTAGCTTTTATCTTTGGGTAAAAAATTTTCAGAAAACCAGTAAGTTCTTTGGCACTGTATCTTGATTTTTCAGTGCCTCCTGTATGTACCGTCTTTTCCTTGATCCTCTGGGGCAAGGAACCTGAGATACATTCAAAGGCACACAGCAACTAGTGGGAGCAGGAAGAAATAGTGCTACTAATACAAAATTTCAAAAAGAAACCACCAAAGTTTTTAGCTGTTTGTTTCCAAACCTCTGTTTGGCAGTTATTTCTTTGCTCTTTATGTTAGTTAAAGTGTGATGATACTTCACAATTAAAGCATGATTAAACTTCACAATTGCCTCAATTAAATCTCTGATTTTCTTTTCTTCTAGACTATACCTTCTGTGAAGCTTTTTGGAAGATAGATGTGTGTGCTGCAATGGTGACATAAATATTTCAGAGGACTGGAACAAGTTGTTGAGAATCTGTGTTTGTTTTTAATGCTGCTGTCAAGAACAATCTAAGGCAAGTAAACAACATGAGTTTTATCATGAAACTTCACAGACATTTTCAAAGAACAGTTATTTTGCTGGCCACTTTTTGTATGGTGAGCATAGTTATTTCTGCATACTACTTGTACAGTGGCTACAAACAGGAAAATGAACTTTCTGAAATCTCTTCAGAAGTGGAATGTGGTGATCTTCAACTGTTGCCATACAAGCTGATGGAGATGAAGACCATGAAGCCTATTGATCCCCTGAGGACAGATCTTGTGGTGCTGGTGTTTGTGGAAAGTCAGTACTCAACATTAGGCCAAGATATTATAACCATTCTAGAATCCAGCAGATTTCAGTTTCACATTGAGATTGCACCTGGGAAAGGTGACCTCCCAGTGCTTATAGACAAAAATAAAGGCAAATATGCTCTCATAGTATATGAGAATATTCTAAAGTATGTGAATATGGACTCTTGGAACAGAGGCCTTCTAGATAAGTACTGTATAGAATATGGTGTAGGTGTTATTGGATTTCACAAAGGCAATGAGAACAGCTTGCAGAGCTTTCAGTTGAAGGGCTTTCCTTTCCATGTCCACAGCAATCTGGGTATTAAGGACTGTTGCATTAACCCTCATTCCCCACTGCTCCATGTGACTAAATCTTCTAAGCTTGAGAAAGGTCCCTTGCTTGGAAATGACTGGGCGGTTTTCCAGATTAATCATACATCTTATCAACCAGTGATTTTTGCAAAAGTGAAGACACCAGAAAACCTTTCGCCACCTGCTGCTAAAAATGCTCTCCATGCCACAGTAATTCATGACCTGGGGCTCCACGATGGAATTCAACGAGTCCTTTTCGGCAATAACTTGAATTTTTGGCTGCACAAGCTGATTTTCATAGATGCTATCTCTTTCCTGTCTGGAAAGAAGCTGAGACTGTCCTTGGATAGGTACATTCTGGTTGACATAGATGACATCTTTGTTGGGAAGGAGGGAACAAGAATGAACACCAATGACGTACAGGTAACGTATGCGTACAAACTAATGGTCATTATGGCGAAGTGCCATTTTGTTAATCTTAAAGTGAACAGTTTGAACTCATGGAGGATGCAGATCAGTAAGTAGCAATGCAAATTATTTGGGCCTTCAGAGAGAAGCCAATCTGCCTGCCTCTGAGTAGTCACTGATTCTAGGTTCCTTCAACCTCCAGGCTGGCGGAGAGTCCATGCAGTGTCACTTGTACCTGTACTAGAAAACAGTGCAAAACAAGACGACTCGCTGGTTACTATCACTTTTTTTCTCTCAAAGGACACACTGGTCCCTGCTGAGCCAAGTTCTATAAATGGGTTGTTGAACACCTCTGAATTCTGTTCCCCTTACTATATGTGGAACATAGTCTTGTGAAAGGAAATTAAAGACAACTAGTTGCTAAGTAACTGATAAAGAAAAGGGGGTAGGAATGGTAATGTTTTCACACACACCGCACCCCACCAACATGCACAATTCTAAGCATAATTGCAGAGTGTTTAGTCTGATAGCTTCTATCTAAGCACATGCTTTGGTGGCGTTTGAAAACAGCACAGGACTTCAGAGCTGGACCCAAGAGCTATTCATATGTAATATGTATGTTTCTCATCTTACAAGCGGGAGGTAAATGGTGAGCAAAAGTAAATGAAAACATAAATTTTGAAGGATAGACTGGATGATTACCTGTTTGAAATAGGTTTCCCATGTCAGGGGTTGGTTGCAACATTTCACTTTCTTATCTCTGTTTTATGGCTCTTGCTTGCAAGCAAGGTTTGTGTTACTATTGGTCTTAAAAGCTTGTTCTGTCACTAAATGACTTGAAAATTTCCATTTTAATATTTTAAGTTTTACGTTGCTGAAGGTCAGTGTTCACTTTGTATTGTGCTGTTCAAGTGAGGTGGTAGTTACAGGTCAGCAGGAGCAACATTTTAACATGATTTCTTGCTGTATACCTTGCTTTCTTTTTGTGAAGAGTGTTGTTGCAAAGCGGGTAGTTAGACATCGCCTTGCAAAACTGGCACTCGATCTAGAAGCTAAAAGTCTGTAAGATGCTGATTCTCGCCTGGTTTGTGCTAAAATTAACGGAGAATGTTTTTCTAGAACTTTCATAATGGAAAGGGGAACTAGGAAAAAGAAAGGCAACGACAGCACTGCACACAGTTGATGGTCACTTTTTGTTTCATTTTTAACTAGATTTTTGGCTTCTCGGTGTTAGTATATTTGTTAAGCTGCAGTAACCCTGCATACATTGTGTCCTTAAACAAAAGGTTTGAACCTGTAGTTACGCTTCAGTTTGCTTTAAAATTGCAGCATATGCTCTTTTCTAAAACCTTCTCTGTACGTACAATGATAAATAAATTATACCTCCTAAATAACTGGATGTTTTCCTTATGCAAACAAATTGCATGGGAAAGAGCTGGAATAACAGTGAAACTCAGTAAATGGAGTTCCTGTGTAGAACATGATGGCAGTATTTGAGTTAGGTGGGTGAGCATGATTTGAGAATCTCGTTAGTGCAAACTCAAATAGCAGGAAAAAATAAGGTCTGGCCCACATCACGGGTAAATTGTTCTGCAAAAGCAGCGGTTTCTGGTAACAAAATATGCAAAGTAAAGCCTGAATATATCTCTCATTGTGTTGTGCAGTAGCAGTTTGAAACAGTATATTTTCTGTTGTTTCTCTTTGTGAGTGACACCTTAGGATTGTCATTTTAGGATAAATGAGGATGATTAATTGCCAGAAGTACTTACCAGAAACAAAAGGCTATTTAGACAAATTTGATTAAAGCAGATAGAAAAGGATAAGCTGTATTGTTTTAGAAGAATAATTTGCAGTATGTCAGAATGTTATTTTCCTAAATAAAACTGTCAAATTAAATGGAAATAATATCAATTTGGAAATAACTTTTAAGAAGGATAATTTCATTTATACAGAACTGTGTTCTGAATCAATGGAATCTGAAAAACTGTTGCCTTCTGATTTTTCATCTACTTAAAATGTTCTATTAAACATGTTGTTAGGGCTGTCAGACACAATGCATCTTCATTACTATTAATATCAAAGGAGTTATCTTCTGTGGCACAATGACACGTGGAAGGAATGAAATAAAATCAATTTGTGGTAGTTGAAGATCCGTTATTGGAAAGTATATTTGTGGATAAATGACATCCTATTAAACAGGACTGTTTTACTGAGTTCTTCTGCATTGACTGTGACAGAGAATTGTGCTCTGAAAGTGTGAAAATAGGTTGCTAAATGTAGACTTTGTATAATTTCAGTGCTCAAGATTAACTCATATCTACTAAGCTTACAGTTTAAATACTAGCAATATAGAATTGGGTATAATGGGCTTTTTGAGTTTTAATATTGTTTGACGTATCTCCTATTTAATATTTTCTGGATATACTCGCATCTGGTAGGATTGTGAGCTTGCTGAGAGTAAGGTGAATGTTTCTACATGTGCTCTGATAATGCAAGGTAATCTAAAACACTTCAGAGAACCTCTAGGATTGGCTCTGCCCATGCCTCTGGATAGGATGGAGTTCAGAAACTGGAGGGTTAATGCAGAACTGATAGCAAAAATAATTGCTCATTAATGATTCATTACTTAGCTCAAGAAGGCAGCATTTGTCTTGGGTCTTCTGAGTAAAAGGCTTAGATTAGTTGTAGGACTGATTCATTAGGCCCCTAAAGTTCAGGCACAAGTTAGGTGAGCAAGTTGAATGCTATGTCTGTACTGTTTTTTCTTTGTATAAGTTAAAATAGATAACAAAAGATATCCTATAGGATTGCAGAGGAATGAGGTAGTTGTTACATTGCAATTTCAAGTCACAGAATGGTTGAGGTTGGAAGGCACCTCTGGAGGTCATCTGGTCCAACCCCCTATGTCCAGGTACCTTTTGACTGTCTGCAAGGAGGGAGATCCAGATTGCATGTAAGACCAGGTTTTCAAGGGAATTTCTTCTTCAGCTACCTAAAGAACACTTGCTAAGTGACCAGAATAGTTAATATTTGGACGTTAGGCTAAACTGGCCTCCTCTTTTAAGTTTGTGGATTGGAGTTGAGCACTTAGCTCTCATAAGGTTGAGTGGTAATTTTTTTATCATTGATATATATTGACCTGAGAAGAGGTCAACTCAAAAGCAAACCCTCTAAATGAGTGTCTTTTACACCTCTAAAGATGAGGCAAAGTGTTGGTACTTCAGCTGGAGTATCTATAGTGTCAGGGATGCAAGTATAAAGAGCCTTTCTGAATTTTTTTTTACATAGTTTATCAACGTAATTCCTGTAAAACTAATAAATGGTCTGTTTTGTTAAACAACAGGTGAATTTCATTCTAGTTTCAGAGAAGACCTGAACAACTTGAAACTGTACTCTAAGATTTTTAGACTTCTTGATTGTTATAGATTTGCCTGTCACTGTGTAAAATCTGGACTTACAGAACATAGTTCTTTAACACAACATACTGAGTAGCTGTCACTGTGAATGACCATCCATCTTCACATTTATTTGCTTTATCTTCCTCTGCTATAATAGAAATAATGGAAGAGAACGCTTTCATAGTCTAATTGCCTCCCACTTTGAAAATAAGCTTGGTAATGTTATCTCGTTCATTTTACAGTAATTTTTTTTTTCTTCCTAATGTCAGGCAGGAGGGACCATTAGGCTGTGACAATGTTATATTTTATTTTCCTTCTGTCTTTTTGAAAACTAAAAACCTGTGCAATGCAAATAATTCATTTAAATGGACATACAGGGAAAATATATCTAGATATCCACAGAGTAAGTTTATCTTAATAGACCATGATTGTTCTGGCTGATGGTCTACTAATTTAATACCTTTTTTTGTTACAGTTACTCTTTGTGAAATTTTTATGACTATAAAGCATTGAGATTGTTCAAAGGGACAAGTGGGTGATAATAGAGGGAAAGCTAAATATGATTATTTTTTTTCCTGTTGACAGTTTGTGCAGTGCTGATGGTCTAGGCAGTTAGTTGGTCTACCTTTTCCTTCATTTCCCCAATATGTTCACTTTCTGTATTTCCTTGAGAGTTGATCACATTTTCAAAATAAAAAATTAGAACACTGTGAAATAATTTTTTTCCAAATAATTAGCTGTGTGTTCTCCCTCAACTCTCTTGCCCTTCATGTGCTTTTCAAAAGAGACATTTTGAATTGAGGTCAAGGTGGGGATCTCTTCACTTTCTTCATGTAAGCCTGTTCTTTTTCTACACTTGTAATTATTCTTTTATAATTACCAAGGAAAAATCATTGTATTAACCATATCAATTATTGAGAGTGCGATATATTTTTTTTTCCCCATTCTATTTTGTGAGTGCTTCTGTTAGTATATGTGTGTTGAAATGGACAATACAAGCTTGCATCTTGGTGTTAGAGTCACTGAAAAATTGGAAAGCAAGAGCTATCCTCTTTGTGCCAAACAGCATTCTGATAATGGAGAGGATTTAGCCAGAAAGAATAAATTCTTAGTGTTTTTGTCTCCATCACTTGCACAGTCTGTCATCTTGCCCAGATTTGAAGTTTATAACGTAGACACTGGAGCTAGTTGTCTAACTTTCCATAATAGACAATGTAGAAAAATTGTGCATCTTTAGGCAGGCACTGGTTAAGTGAATTGCAACTTAAAAGTATGTATTTGTTTCTGTTGTTCATAAAATGTTTCTACAGTGACTAAGATAAAATCTAAACATTTGCATTAGATCAGATCAGTCTTCTTCCATGTTGAAAAGCCAGTGCTGTCACTTTTTTTTATTTATTTCCTTAGTGCATTAGTGGCCTAGTCTTTCATTAAATATAATAAAATTTTGTTTAATAACAGATTTCCCCCCCCAAGAACTAGTTGTTTATTCACTATATTACAAACTCATCCACATTAGTCAGCACAGCTTAAATTACTACAGTTGTTTAAAATCCCTTTAGTGTCTTTTCACCTTGTGTAGCATATGTAAGAAGAAAATAGAACTTTCCATGGTAAAGCATACCACTTAGATATAAATTTTAAAAGCACAGTAACATACCTTTTCAGTTATGCTTGCATAGAAATGACCTAAATATTTGCCTTAGAAGAGAGGCATAGATGTATTTTCTGTTAAGGCAGAATTGCTAAAAGGAGCATAAAACCTGAACTGTCAAGACACAGGATGGTTCCTGTCACAGGAGGAAGTCTGATTTTTTAAGTTAATTGCTTCTTTATCTATAGGATCAAGTAGAAAGTTATCAGTAAAGAAATTACAGATGTGTCATCAAATGTTTCAGTTGTAGAACCACCAGAGATACTCTCATCTATTTGATTGCACTGAGCCATAAATCTTTTGTTTGGGGAGATCAGAAAAAATCTTTTTAATCACCTCTTTAAATGACATAAGGAATTATCTATTAAGAACTTTTGTTCTGCTAAGTCATTTTACATTCCCAATCCTTTAGCCTCAGTACCTTTATGCCACTGTTCAATGTGCTTACTTTGTGCATACATATATTCTTTCTTAATTTGACCTGAAGCTGCTAAGGGATTTTGTATTGACTTGGCTGAAGTAACAAGTAAAAAGTAGGTTCTGTCCTTAAAAAGAGTCAAAGAAAAGGAGTATGACTGACTGTGGTGTGTCTGTAGGTGTCTGATGCCCTTGGAAGACTGAATTAACTTCTTGAGAGTATTGTTATCAGGTATAGTAGTGTGAAATACAGTGCACTATGAGGCAGTAGAGAGTTAGAATTGGACCTCGGAACTAAAATATAACTTTAAAACAAGTTATAGAAATTGGTTTATATATATTTTATGGGCTGATACCAGCAGAAAGCTCTACCAGTCATCTTAATGTTTAACTTCTAAAAGCAAATTGGTTTATGTAGCAACTTCTGTGGATTTTAATCTAGTAAGATTGTTACAACTCTGCTCAATACAGCCCAGCTTTTGTTCTTAAAAATGTACTGATATTTGAAATAGAAAGCTGGATAAAAGTTTTTGACCAGAGGAGGGTGGCTGTGGAGGGGTGATGGGAATGCAGGGGAGAGCTGGCTCTGTCTCAGGTATGACACTTCTGGGACTACCAAGGCAATGCTGGGAGTTCCATATGTGCTTCCTCCTCCTGTTCTGCACATGCATAGAGAGAGCTAGATACAACCAAGATTAATTTTACAGCTTATCCAAGACCAAAACCTTGCGTGGTAACTGTGTGTCTAATAGTGAACTTCCGTGTCATATCTCTGTGGACCACCAAGCAAAGGGATAGGAGGCTACCTTTTTTGTGTGTTCGAATGCCCCTGGTCCATGCTTTATGTTGATAGGCATATTGGTGTTATATGTGGGAAAGACGAGGTTCAGAAATGTTTTTACAAACAATGCTACCTCCCTCCCTGGGGCTGTGGGATGAGCATGGGCCTCTGTAGGAGACCTGTAAAGAAAGTGCGTATATCAAATAGAGCTGGCAGACTTCTCTGCAGCTACACAGAAGGGAACTACATTTACCCGTTCTTACTTTTTGGTTTAACTATCCACTTTGTTGATGTATACAGTATTTCTCAGGCACAGCAACTGTAAAAAGATGCTGTGTATCTATGCCATCTTGTTCTACACTGAAAATGTGAGAGAACGTGAATACTGATTGAACAGTGGATGTTCTTTCTAGCACAGAATCAGTATCTGTGAGCAGCTGTAAGTGTGAGGAAGCTTATTGTGCCAGTGTTATGTCTGTTATGAGGAAACAAAATGTCAGTCTTTTTTCCTCTTAGATCAGTGTTTTTCATTAGTTCTGCATTTGCTGGAATTCATAGCTCGTCTTGTTTGGTTTGGTTGTGGTGTGTTGGGGTTGTTGTTTTTTTGAAAAATCATTTTTTGGAAAATAAAGCAGTTGGATGTGGTAGGCTTTCATTCCATTGAACCTAGGAAAGTCATCAGGTCCTAGACATAGAATTTTGGAACTCAGTACTGATGTGATGCAGCCTTTGAGGCCTTTAGTGAAGCAGTTTAAGTTTTAATCTTAAGAAGAATAATATTCTATGTATCTATTTTCCTACTTGTTTATGCATCTGGGCCTAAAATGTGCCAAGTATTTTCTATTCCAAAGGAATCCCATGGAAGTACTGCATATTCACAAGTGTGCACAGCCTGCACTTCAGAAGTGTCTTGCATGGGAGGGTTGGGTCAGGAAAGCAGTACGACTCTGTCCTTCCTCATTTATATTTATTGACCATGAAGAAACTTAACTGCTGAGCGTGGAGTCCTCTGGAGCATTAAGACAAAAGATAGCTCAGAAGGATGAGGCAGGTCACTAATCATAAAGTTGTTTATAGTGATTTTTATTTTTTTTCCCTTCTGCTTAGTTTTGCAATGCTGGAATAACCAAATCTGGGTGGTTTTTTTGTTTGGGATACACTTCCATGCAAATCTAAATCTTGAAAGAGTGATTTTTGTTTTGTTTTTTTTTTTTTTCAAGGATAGCACCATATCTTCCTGTTATGAATTCCATGACAGGGAACTAAGGGAAGATAAATTCATCTCAATTTCAGCTTTTTTATTGTCAAAGAGGCTGCAGAAACTGCTTCTCGACATGGTGAATCTTATGACATCTTCGAGGGCAATGAGAATTATTTCCTTAAAGTTTTTTCTACCCCAGCACCAGATTTGACTGTTGGTTACAAGCTCCCTGGTCTTGGGTTTGTTTTCATGATTGAACCAAAGTAAGGAAATCATGGCTTCTGTGAATCCACTGTTGATTTCCCATATAAATAGATGTACACGAAGGATGCAGTCATCTACATCTTTCCAGAAAATTACAGGTTGGGGTTTTTTTTTCATATTTTAATTCCCCATATTTCTCTTCAGTGGTGAACACTGCTGCCCTTAGGCTGAAGGAACTCTCTTATCAATAGTATCTGCCTGTTGTATTCTGATTCCTGTTCTTAATGGAGTTGTGTGATGTCTTTTATTTCAGTGTTAAATAATTATGCTTACCTGAGATCAAGTGCGCTGTTTCTGCTTTTTCCCTTGACTTAGTTTATTATGCAGAGACAGCTTTACATTTGAGCATAAGGCTTCCCTTCCAGATAAATCCACGCAAACGCTTATGTCCACCCAGTGTGCCAACCTTCAGCCATTATTTTTGATTTACAGCCATACAGTTAGCAAGTTCTGTATTCTTCTCTCTTCTTAGAAACATATCCTTTAAGAATGTACGTTAATATTTTCATGGATGAGATGGAAATGCATGTGATGCATGTGATTCTGCACATTTTGAGTACTGCCAACATAATATGGGCTCAACTCTGGGTTGATCCATCTGACTGTGAAAGCAAAATCTGCCATTCCAAAATTTATGAAGTTAAATGTACGTCAAGACATACTGAAACCTTAGTGTGTACTGCAAGGTGTTCACATCAACTGGGTAATTTGTCTCTACTTAAAAAACCTTTCTCAAAGTTTCAAGGTCGGTATTTAAAAGTTGCCAATTGTTGTTCAGAGAGCAAAAGAAAGAAGGCACTTGCTGGGCTTAGGTGTTGCAGAGTTAATGCACCAGACCTGAGCCAGGGTTCTAGCTCTGTCTGCTGCACGCCTGGAGGCTGAATTAAGAACGGTGATGTGCTGAACCTGCTTTTCAGCCTCCTGGCAGTGTATCCCTCAGTTATCCTGTCAGTCTTTCTCTTTCTTTAGATTACAAGTTCTCTTGGTCAGAGGCTCTTTTTGTTCTGTCTTTTTTGTTCACAAAGCACTTTGATAATACAAATAATAGTAATGCAGCTACAGTTTACCTCAGAGCTGTACAGATTCATTGCTGCACTAGTGGCTGCTGCAAGACTTATTCTGGGCTTTTTAAGATGACAAGTTTGCCATTCAATTCCTGCTGTTAACGGAACTGAATAAAATTTTCACAACTGACAAATAAAAACACTGCAGACAGATGTAGAAATTGAAGCACTTAACTAAAAACTTGATACCAAAAGTATCATTCTTTAGCCTACCTCTTTTCCAATCTTCACTCACATCAAGAAGGCAGTGTGGCAAAAAGAGAAAAATGAGCGTGGAAGTGGGATATTTCATTAGTTTCTTTTACAGTACAGCTGCTGTATCCTTTCTTCTTAGCTGTTCATTCTGGAAGAAGTCAATGCAACTACAAAACAAAGTAAAAGAGAAGTATTTGGTTGCCAATGTATATCTAATCCCACATGGAATAACAATGCCCTATCTTTTTCCAAGTCCAGTTTCTTTTTCTGTGTAAACTTCAAGACTTGTACAAAGTAAAAGTGTTACTCTCTCTTTAAAACTTTTGTCTGACAGAGCATAAAAACTTTATAGCCAATTTTAAAAAATATTTAATGTATAGGAGATTCCTTCTGATACTGTACAGTCCTGGAGACTGAGTTAGTACGGCTCCTTAAAATACCTGGAATAAATCATAAATTAAATACCATTTTATATTGCAAAATGATACTACAAGATACTTGAAAATACAACTAGTGGAGAGGACAAATAAGAAGTTAGTGACCGTGCAGAGTAAGGCTCCACGGATTTATTCTAACCCAAGTCAGTAAATTCATACAGCAAAGGCCCGGTGGTGCTGTATGGAGCTAACGGGTTAGGGCTGGGAACACCACTTGCATTTTTGTGGAGCTAATAAGCCCCACGGCTCTACATCAAGCTCCCATTCACTTGCCCTTTCAGTGTTAGCGCTCCTGGGAATAACCCTAGAGTCTCCGTTCCTATTTTAAAGCGAACTTGGAGTAAAGATAACTTAGAGTTGCCTTTGATAGAACTCTAATGGAACTAGAAAAGAGGCTGAAAAATAATTTTGCGTTTATATAAAGGTGGTTTTTTTAATGGTGCACAATGTTTCTCTTATCCCTTTTCCTTTCTCACTGTGTTTGTTAAAGGTAATAGAAATGGTGAAAATGGTAATCCTGTAAATATCCTAAAAACAAGATGAATACTGAAATATACCTGAGTTTGTAAGGTAAGCTGGTTTGAAATTTAAGCTGACTATGAAAAATATAATTTTACATCGGGAAAGTACTTCGTACTGACTGAGGAGGTTTCTAGAATATTGTGCACAGTTCTGCACCACTTAATCAGAAATATTTAGAGAGTGCTTAGAGAAGCCGGAATAGCCAGGAAATGTCTGAGAAAAAAAAATAAAAAAATAAAGGCTAAAGAATTCGGTAAGTAATGATGACCAAAGCAGAAAGTAATAGGCTGCAGATGTCTGTAGGGCATAAACAGTGAGGTTGGATAAAAATATCTATTGTACGGCACAGAGATATTTAAGTGTAGGCTGAATAGCCATTAGAAGTGGCAGAATAGAGGCTACTATCCAAAAGGAAGTAAAAGGATTATGCAAGTCTTTAAAAATTAGATTTAGCAAAAGGGTATGAAATATGCTGTTGGAAGGAATATAATATTGGCAGGGAATTTGTACTGAGATGTATTCTCAATCTCTTACGGTATAATCAAATGCAGAGCTCGGTTTGGATTCCTGTGTGTCGCTCTGAATCTGCAAGTGTAAGATTTGGCTAGCTGTGATATTTATCCATGTAGATGTTGTCTTCTAGAAACGCAAACACTCATGCAAAAGCAGGAAAAGTATGTATTAACACTTCTAACAAAATCACCCCCCCATGTTTCTTTATTAATGTCCTATTTTTCACTGAAGTCCTGGGTTGTTTTTTTACTGCTGAATTATATTCATTAGACTAGGTACTATGTGAGACTCAAAACTATCCACATTTTTATTAACTTGGAGTTAAGTTTTTATCATGTCTTCTCTGTGTTGACTACATGTAACTGTAAGAAATATGACTTGAGGAACGAGTTAGCTGTCTGTTATTTTATGCAGGCTTGTCTTGCTTGCTTTCTCTTTTTCTGTCATTTCTTTGATACCGATGCTAATGTAATAGGGGAATTTCATTCCGCAGCAAGAACTATTCATAAGGAGAAGGAAAAAAAAAAATATTTGTGACCCTTAGCTGGTGAGCAAGCTGAAGACTGAATTCCCAGCTGTTTATGACATGGAAACTTCAGGTAGAAAGAGAAATTAAAATCTTTTTGATCAAAGGTTATTATTTTTTTCTGCCAATTAAGGTGGAGCATAGTGAGAAAAAGAGCTTTTGGTGTGCCTCAGCTCACCCCAAACATAGGGACAAAGGTAGACAGACATTTTTAATCAGATACAGCATGAAGAGAAGCACAGGAATCTTTTTGGCTTTATTAGGAAAAAAACCGACAACAACTAAGAAACATTTGTGAATGGATTGTCAGTGGTGTGTTGCCCAGCACATGGAGTAATCCATTTACTGAATGTGCCAGTGATGTGGTAACCGCTGTGCTTTACTAAACATGGAGAGCAACCAGGTCTATTGAGGTTTTTATACAAACTAGAGGGCTTGAATTTTCATTTATTTGCACTTTATCTGTTCTCTAGTATGTAAAACTAAGCATTAACACAAATAGTGTGCTTGTGTAGGAGCTGTAGTCTTACAAGGGGACTTGTAAGTCTACAAGGGGCGGGAATAGTATAAGCTAAGAAGTGAACAAACCCTGAAGCGTTTCTCTTTGATTGGTACCAACATTTTAGACATAGCTTGTAGTGTCCAATATTTCTTTCAAGCTTCTTAAAAAGCAGCTTGTTATATCTTGATATTTTGGTCTGTGGACTTGAGTCTTCCTGTGATCACATAACAGATTTATATTGTCGTTGTAGCCACTGTTACTGAGTGATCACTTTCCAAATGCTGGAAAAATATTGTGAAAATTTAAATGCTTTGAATTTTGTGTGCTCTGGAAAAAGAGATAAATACCACCCGTTATTGAGCTGTGATCATCTTCATGATGGTGTAGACAAAACTTTGAAATCTTGTTAATTTAAAATTCTGCTAAGCAGGAAGCACAGGCTTCAGGGCTTATTTTCTCCAGGCTCAGGTATTGAGGTCCAACAAATACTGACATTGAAGAAAAACATAAGACTGGAGGGTTTTTTGAAGGCCATATTCACAGACTGTTGGAATTTTATGTATACAACATCGATACATCCTTTTTACTTTAAATTCCTAAAGAAATCAGGTGGTTTTAATGTCTCTGTTGTCCATTGTCAGTCCAGCAATTAAACTGAAAGGCTTAGCTTGGACATAAGGAAGATATTTTTTTTTTATGATGAAGGTGTTGAGGCAGTCAAAGAGGTTGCCCAGCGAAGCTGTGGGTGTCCCATCCCTGGAGGTATTCAAGGTCAGGCTGGATGGGGCTTTGAGCAACCTGGTCTAGTGAAAGATGTTCCTGCCTGCAGCAGGGGGTTGGACTAGATGATCTTTGAAGTTCCCTTCCAACCCAAATCATTCCTTGATTCTATGACGAATCTAATGAAGTTTGAACCTGCTGGCCAGTTTCACTCCAATGTGACAGATACAGGCAGTTCTCAAAGACTCTTAAATTCCTGCTGACATCCTGGAGTTCAGTGTGGGGTAAGGCATGGATGCAAAGCAGTACCTGCACTGAAGCAGAGGTTTCAGTGAGGTCTGCTTTGACCTGTCCCTGGCTAATTGTGGGCTGTGTCTTGGAGCCAGTGATGGCACATACTGTCCCTTTTTCATCTAGACAGGGTGTGTGGGGCAGAGTGGGAAGGGAATGAGGTGCTTTGGAGACCTGGTAGGGTGAGAGTAGGTCCCAGGCAGCGCTGTGGGAATAGCAATTTGGGAAACAATCTATAGGAAACTAGATTTTATGGAATAAATTCCTTGGTTTGTGTGCAGGCCATCGGTGTTAAGGTAAACTTGAAATCTAAATTGCTACTCTAAAAATCCTGGCATTTTGTACAGAGTAATGTAGCCATTGACAAACTCATCATAGGGGAACAGATGTAGTGACCCAGCTCCAGCTTCCTCTGCATTCAGGTGGGGCCACCGTTGTCTCTGCTGCTGAGAGATTAGGCCTAGAAATTCTTCCAGTGTTGAGCCTTCTAGATATTTTCAGCATTCCATGGCTGTAGAGAGCCACACATTGCCAACAGCAGGGTAAAAGGGCCCTAAGCAGCGTGTGGTGGTGGGTAAAGGAGCTCAGGCTTTGCCGCAGCGGAAGCTCACGGCCAGCCCGTGCAGCAGAGGTCTGCCTTGCTTGGAGAGTAGCCCATGTCCTCCAGCCTAACTCTGCCTGCTGTGCCTGTTGGCTGCAGTGAAAGCTAAGCTGGAGCTGGCATCTGAGGAAGCTTTAAATAAGAAGCAAACATGCTGTTGATGATGAATGTGGGCCTAGGAGCTTGTTCTGATTGAGCTGCATGACTATAAAATAGACACCCCATTAGACTGAACAGCCATGCCATTGTTTTAACTTCTATGTTGAAATATCGTGCATCCTACCAAACAAGACCTGATGCTGTAAAAGTGTGGAGTTGTCTGAGGGGGTATAAGTGCTTTGCATCTGAGGCTATTGCTTGAACCTGTGTTTTTGAGTCCTAACATTTACTGGTAGCTACGCAAGTGTCTGCATGAATTGGTGAATGACTCTGGTGATTTACTTACTACTGATGGGACACAATGGAGAAAAGCCAAACCAAGCAGGCACTGCATGTGGCCTGGGGAGAACTGGAGCAGGATCTGCACTACTCTTGTCACCCTGAGAGGTGCTCAGAGCTGAGGCAGCTGGTGGCGGTAGGGAGTGTGGGGTATGTGACTTTGCAGTACAGCTGCCTGAACGCTTGCCTTGTGGCTTACAAACCTGTTTCCCACTGTATTGGCTCATCAACAATCACCAGATTGCAAGAACTTAACTGGATAAATATAAAGAGATTTTAAATGCACTTTAGAGTGACTTTGGTTGTATTTTGAGTTCTGTTATACTCTGAGAACTTACTTCTTCATACTGGGAGTTGCATAAGTTTTAGGCAAAAATGCAAGAACCAACAAGTTTTCTATTGAATCCTGTCTGACCAAAGTCCTGGGAAAAATATCATATGCAGCAGTTAGGGTGACTGTGGGTTCTATTTCAATTGACCTGTTGGTTTTTTGACCTTTAATTAAAAGAAATGCAGGATTATTTTTTTTCTGTTAACTGCAGAATAACAAGGTCATTTAGCTGTTTAGTAACATTAACCTCTTTTATTAAAGTACAGTTTAATTAAGACTAACAATACACAATTTCTTATAGAGTCCTGAAAACAGCATGCTAATTACTTTATTAAGTGATATTGGCATCAAGTATTTAAAACCTTCAACTTACCTTGCCATAATTAGCTCATTCTCATTAGCTGCTATCTCAACCTCTAAGAAGTGAGAAGCTGGTGAAGGAAGTTAAATATTTCTAAAATTGCTTGGTTGTACAAATTATTTACCTAGATGAAAGAGCATAATTACTTGAAAATGCATAATTTGACCATCATTAAGATCATTATTGTATGTGATATAAAAAAACTCCAACGAAAGACCCAGTAACATTAAAACAGTGTGCTCTGATGAAAAAAAACTTTTGACTGAAATAGTTTGAGACATTTTCCGAAGTGGTTACTTATATTTTTAGTATTCTTTAGTGGACCTCAAATTCAGATACCTAGTGACAGAATCTGGGCACATAAAATAGAAGTTGTGGTGCCTGGATTTTTTGAAAATTGGGTCCAGTGTGTCTTACGTTGGACACTGAAAAACCAAGATGTAAGTAGCTGGGCTCCAGCCTGGCATCTCGTCTTATTGACACTTTGAAGAGAAGCTGGGTTACCCAGTTAATGGTGCTTATTGAATTTACTGGGAAGACTCACACTGACTTTTCAACTGCTGATTATGGGCCTTAATGTTATAGGAAGTCAGCTAAGATACTCAGACAAATGGATCTGGCAAACAGTACCAAGCACTCAGTGGGAGCTTTGCCTGTCCTGGATGTTAAAGTCAGTCTCTAAGGCATCCATGTTTGATAATATAAAAGCACCATTGTTGCAGATAAAAATTACTGTAGTTTTCTGACTGCTGGATTCTAAGTAACTGAAACCAGGTACTTTGTATCCTCTCGAAGGAATTTTTTCATGCATTTTTTGTTTCAAATTCTACCATGTTACATGGCCCTTTGCCATGTGGGATGCCTTTTTACATGTGGTACTTGTGAACTGTTACATCTTTTCAAGGACCTGGTAGACTTTTAAAAATCCATGTTTTTAATTGAAAGAATAATCTATTTCTTGAAACTACTATATCTTAGCAAAGTTTTACCCACCCCCACGCCACCCCCCACCCCCAGTTTTAATTTTGTTGTACAAAGTAGCAGGAATAGTTGTCTTCAGCTCACATGGAACCTGATATTTTTATAAACTTGAACATAGGTATTGTCAGCAGTTTCGATTTTCCTTCCCTGTTTCATCAGGGTTTCTATTTTTGATGGATGGTGTCCTGTTGGAAACCTTGCTTCCACTAAACTGTAGAGCGGTTTCCTTTCCCCACTTACACAGTTTAGGGTCTGTTTATGATTTATGGTCTTTGCCAGCTAAATACTTCGCTGAAAAAGCTGAAGGTTTTCTACATTTTCTTCTCTTGCCCTCTCTGTAGTGTCAGCTCTGTTAAGAGAGTGCACGTTAAGAGAGAAAATGTAAGCATTCTTCTCCTTTTGTCTGAAGGATATTCAAAATATTTTTTCAGATATACCCAGTATACCCAAAGCAATTATTCTTTCTCCTGCAGAGATTAAATGTTTATGGTAATGGGTGTCAAAATGCTAATCTTGGAAATCTAGGAAGAATAGACGTTGAATTTTAATGAGGTTCCAAAATACATAATTTATCATGAGGGAAACATTTTTCCTCAGAAGCAAAATAGTCTGTGTAATAAAATAATGATTCCCAGCCATTTGGGATGGACCTTCACTGAGGCTGTCTTCTCTTTCTTCTTGCCATGCTGCCTCTTGCTGCCTGCAAACTCCCAAATTCTTGCCCGCTGCCTTCCCATCCCCAATCATTGCCACAGTTTCTTGAGCGCCTGCCATCACAATCTCAGTGCTTCTCGCTTTCAGGCTCCTACCAGCCTGCTGCTGCAACATCTCCCCACTGTTCCTTCCCTTTCATCTCTCCCTTCCCAAGCCAGCTTGTATCTTCTTGTATCCGTTTCCGCCATCAAAATCGGCAGTGCCAGTACAAACCTGGGGCTTATATTGGGCACAGCTTGTTAGCCTGGCTTCTGTTTCTCTAAAAATACTAATATTTGTATGCATTATAAATGCAAATTTCAGTCACGTATGTGTTGTGTTCCTCAATTCTCTTTTCTGTTTCCTTCCCCCCCCTCCTTTTTTTTGTTGTTTTAATCACTCACTTATAAGCAAGTGAATTTACAATGTGGACAGAAACTTTATAAAAGGTCAGGTTCTACAGAAGGGAAGATTCAAGGGAGGCAGGTGATGTGCATATACCCGTGCAGCCAGCTTCAGTTCCAGGACTCTTCTCAGAGCATGGATGTGCTCGGGAAAGGCAGAATGATGTCACAAAAAGCGCAAAGTAAAAGGACACCACATCAGTTTCAGCTCATTAAACCCCTATATTAAGAACTCAGAAGTTAAAATGGCTTTAGTTCTGTTTCTTTACTCTCTTGCAGGGATTAAACTAAAGAGGAAATATGGTATAGAAAATTAAAGCTACTTCTGCATAAGAGCAGAATAAAGGCCCTATAAAGGGGCTTCATGCTTAACTCATGTGCTTTCACATTATACTTTCTATTAATTTGTTTCACCTTTTCAGAAGGTCCTTGCCTTTATTAAAGAGCCAGTATGGTATCAGAAGTTTTCCTCAAAAACAAAGTAATTCCTAATTTAATGGCTCCTTTGATAGTATTGTTAGACACACAATATTAAGCAAGCATGGAGAGATGAGATCTGCTTCCCAAAAATAGGGGGAGGAGATAGGCTTTTTGGAAAATTATGAAGCTGATTTTTTTCTTGCCTTTGTTACTGACATGAAAGCGTGCACTGATTTGAAGTTTAAGATATTAATGCTGCAGCATTGTTAAGCTACGTCTGCTTGCCAATTTAGTTAAAATCCATGTGATTACAAGTAAAATTAACAGCATTCTGAACTATTCCACTTTTCAAGTGGCTACGTTCTTTAGCAGCTTTTGAGTAGGAAAATAGTCATAAATATGTTAGTATGACTACAGAAAGAAGTCATAGTTCCTCTTTGATGAAGCATAGTTCAACAAAACATTCTTGATTTATTTGTTTGATCAGCCAAGATGTTTGGGTCTGAGTATTTTTGTTGATGCTGAAGAAATTACTACTGTCTGTTTAATAACAACACTTGTGACTTCTCTGTGACAGTATAAAGTGAAGTCCTGTGAAGAGATATTTGAGGACAGGAGGCCGGACGCTTTCCTGGCTATGGAAATGGAAGCAAGTTGGGTGATATGAGTTTTATCATTGGCTTTACTGCTGATTTATTTGAGCAGGAGCTTTTGACAGCCTATGTCATCTGTCTGTTCTTCTGTTTGTCCTATCTGTAAGATGAGAAAAATCAAACAGAATTGTTTCCTTTGTAAACAAAGTTGATATTTCTGAATGAAAAGTGATGAAAAGAGCTGAATGTTGTAGTTGTAAAGAAAGAGGCTATCTATACAAAGGCAAGAATTTTCATATATTTCCATTGTGTTACTATTTCAAGTAAAGAATAATTCTCATGGTTCTTTCTGTTCCATTTGTGATGTTAGAGTCCATTTTCTCCTAAATTCTCACTTGGCTGAGATCCCATTGGCAATTACAGCAGTTTGCATTTCCTGAGATGTTTTATCAGAAATGAAATAGAAATAACTTAAACAGGATGATGCTGATTAATCATCTGAGAATCTGACTTTATTTACAACATACGTGATTTCTTATATTCCTTTTGTTGTACTATAAACTTCTAAGATGCAAGATTGAAAGAACTCTGTTGTTTTGCTGTTGAGATAACTTTTGTCTATTCCTTGGATTGTAACAGGGCCTTTTTTCTGGGATTATTTTGGATTGTTGGTGAAGAGGAGGGTCTTCCATCATACATTGAATTATCACGTTTTATTTTTGGCACAAGGAATTTCCTAAACCTAATATATGAGCTTAGGAAAGGTTGAAAAGAAAGTACTCCTTGTAGCTATGTACATGAAAGTGATTATGCAGCTAATAATTTATTTTCCTTATAGTACTAGTGGAAGTATAACATATGTACTAAATAATTACTTATAAACATATGAAGGCTTTACTAAACAGTTTTTAAAATACAATCTTCAGTACTGGTGTATTTATATAATATCTCATGCAGATATCCAGAGGGACTGTTCATAAACCAATCATAAAATATACAGAGACTATCACCAACTTACCTTCAGCATATAAAACAGCATTTAGAAATGAAATTTCAGGCTTTTCCTCCCCCTACTTTTCTCTTTTTTTCTGTCTTTCTGATAGAAGCTCACAGTAATAGGCCCTGCCATCTGCTGCTATATATTTTTCATGAGGTTTAACATTTTGTTTTTAGAACCTGAAAGATGAATAAAATGTCAAGTCACCCAGAAAATAATCATAGGCACGACAACTCAAATGTTATCTCAGCTTGTCTGTGCAAGAAGTGGTTCACAGCAGGTCTGTGCCCTCCCTCTGCAGATGGAGCAGGCGAGCAGGTACGCGGTTGGTATTAGCTGATGCATTTTCAAACACCACCGCAGGGCCTTAGCAGAAGCTCTCCTCTTGATTTTAATGAGAGTAACGTGGCCAAAAAAAAACCCCAACGGCATCCCTTTCCGAGTTTGTTCTGTAGAAGGTGAGCTTCAGATTTCCTTTAGAGTTTTGTGTTATTTGACTGTTATTTGGAGTGTCTTGCCATGACTGCTGGCGTAAATAAAATGTAGCCACCAGGCAGCCATTGAGACAAGGTGGTAACTACACCAGCAAAATCAATTCCCAGCAAAGAAGTAAACTTTCTGTTGCTTTATCATAGACATGTCCTGGGCTTTTTACTACCTTTCTTCCTCCTCCAGTTTGAAAGCCTGGGTTTGCGACTCCCCTGCCAGCCCTCTAGCTGCAGTGTGGCATGGAGGTGCATCAGTGTTCTCCTTCCAGGTCATGTGTCTCTGGCATTTCCAACTGCTTTTTGGTTTTCCCCATTCTGTTTTTCCATCGTGCTGAGACTAGACTGGAGCTGAGACTGACAAGCTGAGAAAGTGTTGGAAAGGTACAGGAATAAGACCTTTAGCTCAAAAAATGCTCTCAGTTCTTAACTTAATTTGGAGGGAAAGAACTGTGCAGCCCATTCATGCCACCTTGCTGTCAAGCTGCACTCAGGATCTCTTTCATTTGACAGTATGCACTATTAACATAAGAAGTGTATAGCCATATCATTTGCCTTCTACATTTTTTAACCATGCGAAGATAAAATTATTTCATTGAATAGGTTCCCAGCAGCTCAAGGATGGTTTTTATAATAAATCTTCTGCAGATTTCCTAACTTTCATTAGACTAAGAAGTCTCCTTGGTGATCTTTGCACTCCTAGCCTGTGCAAAAGCCCTCGTTACAGCGTTGCAAGATTTTTCTCTTAAGGCTTCTGAAGTGGAATATTGAGCTTGTTTTCAATTATCTCTATTCTGTGCTTCATTTTACTCATTCCTTTATGAAGTCCCTTGTTCACAGGACATTTTTCAGGCTTTCCAGTGAAAGAAGGTGATCTTTACCTTACTAGTACTGCTCTTTGAAACTGCCTATACTCTTCTGGTTGGAGCTACACTGTTGAAGAAGGCAGCGGGAGAGGCAAGTTAATTCCCCATCTAAGAGGACCTTAAGAAATAGGAGGCAGAAAAGTAATGGTTCTTTCACAGATATAGTTTTGTGATTAATATATATTTAATGAATGTGCTTAGGCATACTGTTCTGGTCCACTGAAATGGTGAACAAAGCAAGTATTATGGATGACTCAGAATTGAAACCACTCATGTTTTGTCAGCCATGTCAGTGGAACTCAAATTTGCAACCCCCAGGACAGGGACAAATGAGTGTATCTCCTATTACTGCAGATCAGCTCCCTTGAGCACCAGCTTCCCTGAGCCAGCCAGTCTTACAACTTGAGTGATCTCGCTGAGGCCTCGGATGCAGGAGAGCAGAGGTCTGGAGAGCAGCTGCATCATGGTTTGGGCTAGGCTGGCCACTAAACCCAGGTTGAGCCCTGTTGGGCAAGTTAAATAACTGAAAAGAACATTTGTTCTGTTTTACCTGGAGTCAGGACAGGCTGTGTTCCTGCTTGGACAGTGCAGTCATCTCTCAGAGGGGCCAGGTGAACGTTCTCAGCTCTAGAAACAGCGTTGGGAAAGGTGAGCAGGGAGAGATGGACCAGCTGGGATGTGTGGCCACCCCTTACTGGGAATGTGAGCCCCGCTGGGCTTGCTGTCTTGGGACTCTGTGAGGTTGGTTCATGGGGGAGCCCCTGCTATTGTCACCCTTCACCTGATTTTGCAACTGTAACGTTGTAGGTATGATAGTGTAAGGAAACAGGCTTGATGGAATTTATACTTCTGTAGGACCGATATAGATGAGCCCTGGAAAAGACCTGAAGAAAAAGCTTGTATGGCCAAAAGTTTCTCTGATAAGATGGATATTGCCCCCATCTGTAAAATGGGTCATGTTTTAAGGAACTGTAGCTTGACTATGCTACACCTATATCTAAATCTGAATCCGACCAATGTGTTAATGTTTTGTTGTCATTTGTGTTCCAATTAAGAAGCTAATTGTAGGCAAATTACTTGTATAATGAAAATGTCTGAAGAAACTGTAATTAAAATTACTGGGTTACAGTTTTCAGAGCACCAAGTTTCAAGAATTTTGAGAGTGGGATACTAGACTTTTAAAACTTTGAAAATCTCCCATTTTACTATTTTTTGTGCTTTTAAATACATTCCCTTTTCATAATGTGCTTAGAGTTACTTTATTAAAATCAATGTGCTAGAGTATATATTTACTTGGAAAACTCTTTGATGACCTTTGACATATAAATATTTTCCTTTCTTTTAAAGGTAGTGTTTGAGTGCCTGTCTCCAAGTGTGTGTGTGCAGTAGCTGGCTCCACGCTTCTGATGTGCAGTGTACATTGTCACGTATCTCCAGTGTTCCCAAATTACCACACAGTCCGATGTGTTCCCAAATTACCAGCTACCAAGTGCTCAGTTGAAGGCAGGCTGTTTGGAGGAATGTCGCACCAAGTTTCCTTTTAGAAGAGGCTTTTTGCTCTTCTGTTTTATTCTTTCTTTGCAAAGCTCTATTTTGCATTGGAAAGTTAGGTGTCTTTGTTACACTTGGAAAACTGAACGAGCTAACAACAGCAGGGTGTTAAGAGTTTGGGAGATAACTCCTGAAAGTAATATGTAATATGTAAAACTTGGAAGTGACAAGTCAGGAAGAGCATATTGAAGCTGTAACTGATGAATAATAGCTTTCCCCTTTCTTCCTGCATGCTGTTTTTTTGTTTGTACTAATTTAGTGCAAGTACACGTATGCTGACAGCTAGTACGCTAACTATCTGAGAAATGAGTCAGAATTTAGAGGAATTTAGGATTAGTTTCTTTGGTGTGGAATAGGCTTCATCTAGCTTCTTTCTATCTTTCTGGATTTTTTTTTCATTGCCAGTAATTTTGAAACATGACTAAAATGCTATGTATGTACTTTACCTCATCTAGAGAAACATAATTCTAATGGACACTGTTCACCGCAGGGAATGGAGCAGTGGTTGAGATCTCGATGTCATTCCTGGCTGTGTCCCAGGTTTACTGAGTAATAGGTGGAAGGTCTTTTCTCTGGCGCATGCCTTTGTTTTCCTGTCTCGTTACCCAGGGAGTATAACAATATTTAATTGCTGGTCATCTTTATGAGGAAAATGATGGAGTTTGCATGCTGTCTTTAATCTTTAAATGGCGATGAAATTATGTTACTTTTTTGGCATATTAGATGTTTTTAAATAGCAAAGCCACTTGAAAAGATACATGCCTGTAAAAATATTTATATTGTTATATTAAATTTACCTGCCAGTTGTAATTTTCTACAGATATGTTTATATGGTGGGGTGTTTTGTTTTTTTTTCAGGCCCTGCTTGACACTCAGAATCTTTTGAGAGCTCAGATTACAAATTTTACTTTCAACCTGGGATTTTCAGGGAAATTTTTTCACACAGGTAAGAATGAAATAGTAAAATTGCTTTGATTTTGATGTTGTTCTTTGTAGTATGAGGAAAGTAGGAATGATAGAGGCTAAGGGTGTGAGTCCAGAGAAAGATGTCCTTTGTAACTGGATAACTCAAAAATCAAATTGTTCTTTCTTTCACGTTGCTTTGGGAGATACATTTGTGTGATTTGCTGTATAATTTTTTTCTCCTAGAGTTATTATACCACATTAACCTTTTGTTCAAGCTGTTGTCTGTCTGGAAGTAACCATGTAGGTAGAGTCTGTAAACACCTCTTTGTGGCAGCATGTCTCTTTTTAAAAAAAAAAAAAAAAAAAGGAAAAAAAAATGAAGAGGTGCTCATTCTTTTCATAATAGCCCAATAAATAGGGCAATAACATGGAAATAGGAGACCCAGGCTGTAGTTCCTAAGAGAAAAGACTAAGCCCTTCAGAAAAGTGTCCTGTCAGGCTATTAAGTTTCGTGAATAAGAGAAATGTTCCTCTTCCTGAAAGCTGGGACATGCAGAAATAGCAGTCAGAGAGCCAGGAGGAGACTTTGCAAGAGACAGTCCAAACTTGGGATGACGACTTTCTGTAGGGGCTATACATGTTGCATATGTGTCATTGGATGACAGTAAAATCAATCCTGAGGGTGGAATAAAAACATCTCTGACTTTTTCTTTATAATTTCATTCAATTTGAGCTAGCTCAGAAGCTCACTACAGACCCTCTCCCGGGAAGTGGAGGTACCTACATAGAATATTTGAACATCCATTTCCTGAGCACACTGAGTGCTGATTTTAGGTGGACTGGAACATCTCGGGATATGAGGCACCTTTAATTCTAGTAAGCTGCAGTGCCTGCATTAGGTAGTGGTACAGAACAGTCTGAATTCATCTTTCCCTTTTAATAATATTCAGTTCCTTTCAACCTGTTGTTGAGTGGTAAATTTCACCAATGAAATGAATTTTTCTATTGACTTCATTGAGGGATCTATTGAGCTAACACAGTTTATCCTTTTGGATAGTTTAATCTCTACTGTAGAGATATAGCAATATATATTATCCATTAAAATAATTTTATACTTAAACCACTGTAGAAATAGGGAGAAATAAAATACAAGGTATTAAATAGGATGTGATATAGAAGAAAGAGGGTGTTCCCCACTGACAGAAAGAAAGACACGCATGCAAAATAGGACACCCTTGAAGCCTGGAAGAGAGAGGCAAAAGACAACACAGATAATATCATAATTGAGGGATATTAATATGAAAAGAGGGATGTGAAGTAACATGTTAGCTGTGACTAGGAACCAAAACCGGATTTGTTCAAAACAAAAGATAGATATACAGAGCTTGAATATGCTCGATGTCGTGCATGTTATGTAGCAGAGGCATTCCTTTTGTGCTCAGCTGTGCACCTTGGTCAGTATTGGTTGTCATATTAAGTCTGTTTTTTTAGAGCTGAACAGCTGGAGAGAAAAGCAGCTGGGGCTGCACAGTCCCTCCACAGGTCTCTCTTGAGCTCAGCAGACTTCAGCTAGACTTGGTAAATGTCCAGGTTTCACCCCTGCAATCCAGGTGTCACCTGCACACTACAGAGAGACTAGAGATGCCTTAACATTTTTTCACATTGAGGACATAGTTTGCTCCACCCATTCCCAACCATTCCTCCCCTTTCTTTTGCCTAGAATGGCCTAGCGAAATGGTCCTGATGACCAAGTTTGTCACCTGCCAGTGTCTCAGCAGACAGATCTACTTTCCAGACAGTTTCTTTTGCCTTAGTTCACAGTTCAGACGCTCTGGAGGGAACGTGCTGTGGGTTTCCTGGTTTTGGCTGAGTAGAATTTGGCAAAGGTATTGTATGTTTGTAGTACGTTGAGCCTGTTACTGGCTGTAAACTGAATGAGTTGGGCCTGTCTCTGTCACAGCCTATCCCTTGCCAGGGCTTTCTGCGTTTCTTGATACAGTTTCCTCTCCCTGATCTGGCTATCGTATGACCTTTAAGCACTCCTGTCCCTTTCTTTGGTAGTGTGTGAACATCACACAGGGCCCCATGGACCCACGTGGAGTCCCAAAATCTAATGATCCTACAGATATTGACAGATCATTACATATCTCTGCCTGCATTTTTCATTCACTGTTGTAGTTCCCTCAGAGGTAATGAGGAGTAAAATCACAGCAGTGAAGGCACATCAGGCAAGGTTTGCTGAAGGGAAAAGGAAAAGCAAAAGGCATACAGGGTTAGCGAGAGTGTGGTTATATGGATGCAGAAAGCATAAGAGCTGCACATTTGGCTAAAGATGGAAAAAGGAGAGTAGATACTGCAAAATGCTGAGGGAGAGGATTTGTCAAGTTGTGTTGATTGTTGGCGAGAGTAGGAACAATCAGAAAAGCAGGAAGCAGACACAGCATATAGATGTGTTAAGCTATAGATTGTCAATCTTCAGGTCATACAGTCTTTATACAGCAGCCCACTAAGGGGTAATTTAAATTTGACTGCCTTTGACAGGACTTTGTCATTAAAAGAACAGTGGGACTAAGATAAATATCTGGTCTTGGGGGGCGGAAGGGATATCCTGATCTGCCAGCTCATTAGACCCTGACACTTCACATCCCTGAGGGCTGAATTTATAGAAGGGCAAGTAGTTTATAGAGAGCCGGGGCAGAGGCCTGAGCTCGCAGAGCGGGCTGTCATTGCCCTCCGATTACACAAATGGCCTCTGCAGTGCTGGGGGTCCCAGCCAAACCCCCCTGCCAGCACCAAGGGGAACAGGGGCCCGGCCCAGTGGGTAGCTGGGATGTGGCTGCTTCTCTCTCAGGCCAGGAGGATTTACAAGCATGAAAGGGACCAGCTGGCTCTGGGCTGAGGACTGTCACTGTAGCTGCAGCACGAGAGGTGTGGGAGAGAGCAGCAGGGCTGTCCACTGCTACCCAAGACGTTCCTCTTCACCAGCACCTCAGTTAGAAATGGCAGCAGGGCCCGTTCCCCACACCACATTCTTAGGAACACACAGGAGGGCGCATGAAAAGACAGGCCTGGGGCCTGAGAAATGTCTCGGTAAGCTCCAGCCACCCTTAAAGTCTCTCCAAAGATGCAGATTTCTGGGAACTCCTGGATACAGAGTGATCCATGATCAGAAAGGTAGGAATTAGCAGGGAAGAGAAAATAATTGTATTATGCATAATATTTTGAAAAGACTGCTGAAAAATAATACTTCCACGTATCATAGAATCATAGAATGGTTAGAATTGGAAGGGACCTTAAAGTTCATCTGCCATGGTCAGGGACACCTCCCACCAGACCAGGTTGCTCAAACCCCATCCAGCCTGGCCTTAAACACTTCCAGGGATGGGGCATCCACAACTTCCCTGTGCAACCTGTTCCCATTTTCTCACCACCCTCAGAATAAAGAATTTCTTTCTGGTATCTAATCCAAATCTCCCCTTTTCCGATTTAAAATCATTGCCCCTTGTCCTGTCACTACACTTCCTGACAAAGAGTCCCTCTCCAGCTCTCCTGTAGACTCCCTTCAGATACTGGAAGGCTGCCATAAGGTCTCCCCGGAGCCTTCTCTTCTCCAGGCTGAACAACCCCAGCTCCCTCAGTCTGTCTTCACAGGGGAGGTGCTCCATCCCTCTGATCATCTTCATGGCTCTCTGCTGGACACGTTCCAACAGGTCCATGTCCTTCCTGTTCATAGGTAATGAAAGGAAAAGAAGTCTGATTGGGGAGTGAATTTACATTGACAACTCTTTCCTGGTATTCCTTATCCAATGTTTTCATTTTTACCCTGTATTAAACTGGCTTGTATACCATTTCTCTGATTCTGTCCGTTAGCTGCTGATGTTACCTACATGATTGCTACTATGTGAGGACAAGTGTTGTACCATGTATTCCAGATGCTGTGAAAACAAGGGTCTCAGTCTATCACTTGGAAAAAATGACTTCAGGAAAAGGAATATGTACTTGGAAATATTTAAAATCCTCAGTTCTTTTAATGGCCACATTTTATTATGCTAATGTATCTCAGATCTTCAAACATTTGTAAGAATATAATAAAAAGTAGAGGCTTTACTTCAGAAACACTCTTTATTTTTTCATATTTTTTTTTTAGGCACTGAGGAGGAAGATGAAGGCGATGACCTGTTGTTGAGATCTGTAGATGAGTTTTGGTGGTTTCCTCATATGTGGAGTCACATGCAGCCTCATCTCTTCCACAATGAGTCTTCACTGGTGGAACAGATGATCCTCAACAAAAAATTTGCCTTAGTGAGTTATATTTTTGTATTTTATATTGAATTTAGGTATTCGGAAACCATTGTTCTATTTTGTTTGAAAATCAGTCCTTGCAGAATTTGTTTTAATCTCAAGAATTGAAAAAAAAAATTGTGGTAAAGTGTGTATTGCAATCACTCTGTGTTGTGCTATGAAAACTCTATTTCTCTACCATTTGGATTTCCTTCTTAATTGAAGCTTGAAATTTTTTTTTTGTTAGTGTTGTTCTTTCTGAAGAATTTTGAATGGAAAAATTATTTCAGAATGAAGAATTAATGTGTCACCATCTTGGAAAGTCAGTATAGATAAAAATTCTTCTATTTAAATATTTTCCTAAAAAAAATTTGTCCAAATAACCCATTGTTTAGATTAGGAAAAGTCCAGTTTTCTGAAAGTATAAATACTCCATCAAAACACATCAAATGACTTTATGGAAACAATGCACGTTAAGATCAATGAAGTATGCTATGTTTTTGAAGATACTTTTCTGTGGTGATACTTAATAACATCTTATATATTCCCTTTGGATCAGCTTTATAAAACCTTGTTTTGAAAAGCATTGCCTTTACTAATTATTTAGTCACAGCAAGGCTCTGAGAAAAAATGTTTTGGTGAGAAGTAAAAATAAAACCAGATCTTTAGGTCTGAGGATACTAGAGAAACAGACTTACCTTTTTTCTACAGTTCATCTCACACAATAAAACAAAACCAAACTTCCATACATAGTACATATTATCTGTCTGAATAAATGGTCCAATGTAAAGTCATGAAGTCTTATATCAGAATGAAGTCTTTTATCTTCCAACAGCCTAATTTTATTCTCCCTTTTCAAAACACACTGATTGCTCTTTAGCTGGCAGGTAGTGACTTTGTTCCTTGAAACAGCAGGGGGGGAT
>JAOQGH010000032.1:5049689-5082788 GCA_025769975.1 Gallinago jamesoni
GGATTTGAAATACCAGAACAAAATGCAGTGCACTGATGGTCATGTGTCAGTGGGTGTAGGAGGAAGGCATAGACCTAGAATATCATGCAATTAAAATTTGTATTTGAAAACCTTGCTTTTAAGTAAGGTATGTGCTTTCTTTTGACCAAAGATTTTACCAAGTTTACAGTAAGCTGTAATTGTACTGAGTACAGGCCAGTTCAATTTCACTGTTTCCATTAAAGAAAGCATTTCAGTAGACGTTAGAACCATGAAAAATTAAAAATCGTGTGTCCAAAATTCCCTTTTTCTCCTGTGTGCTGTTGCAAGCACCATTGTAAATAAATTAGTTCTTGTAGTTCTGGTGTGATCTAAGACATCCTCTGGGATTAGTGTACAGTATGCAACCATTAAAGTATGTTATTAGAATAGTTAATATTCAATCTTGGTTTAGGTAATTTCATCAGTTTTCTGGTTTCTTGACTGCTTTCAATGCTCTTAATTCTTACAGATACCTTATACTAAATATTTTTCGTGTCCAAAGCTATGTATAGACATGAAGCTACTCATGCTTTATTTGCTTAAAACATTTAAATCAATAACGAAGACATTCTGCTTTTTTTGAAAGAGGCTCAAATTGGTGATGCCTCATGCATTATCAAGCTGAATGTGTATATTGTGTGTGAAATGTTCAATTTGGAAATTACAGTCACTAAGAAATAATGGAGATACATTGAAGATGATAGGCTCATAATTAGAATGAAATATTTTAATCACATATTTATAACTTCATATTGTAAAACTTGAGGAAGAAACTCTTAAAAATCAGACATTTGTTTATAGCTGAATGGAGATTAAATGGGACATGAGAGAATGTAATTTCTTATATTTCTGTAAAGATTTTTCTTCTTGATGTTTATGCATGCTTAAGGGAAGTAGAAAAGATAAAATGAAGAACTGCCCCATTATGTGTGAACTTGCTTTGTTTTGAGCTGTTAGTAAACTTGTCATATTTAAATTATAAAAGGTATGTCTAATATTAGGTTCTAATTATTTAAGCTTTTTAAATCTAGTACATTACCTTTCCTGCAGGAGTCCAGTCCTCCTCCCAAAAAGATGAAGACAGATAGTTTTACTAAGGTTGTGCACTTGTTTTTCTTTGAGATAAGACTTACAGAATTTTTCATATTCCTTAGTAACTAGTTTATTCAAAGGAAGAGACCCAAATATCAATGAACTCTTACCTTTGCACACAAAGTATGATTAGAAAATATGGTGAAGATGACCATACAAATACAAACAATATAAAAAGCTCTTGAACAGAGTTCAAAGGTTGTGCAAAGGCAGTTTTCCTAAATCACTGCAGTATAACATCTTATGGATGGTGTATTCAGCTAATCAGGCTATCAAAGAAATATGTTATATACTATTCCTTTGAAAAGTAACCTGAAAGAAAGGAGAAAAAGCGTCCAAATTCATTAGAGTATGTTGGAAACCAGAAACTGATAAGAAAATACATCAACAGAACCTAATAGCAGCAAGGTCAGTATATAAACAAGATAAATGGCAGGAATCTGCAAAAATGGACGATGTATTACAAAAGGGGTTAGTCTACATCTAATATCTGGATATTATCCTCAGAATTTTACAAGTGGTTATCTTTCTCGTTTTTAAAAATGTCACGAAAGTGGTTAAGCTGGTTTTTTAATATGGTTTTATTTTTTGAGTGGACTGAAGGGGACATGCAGTGACTCTCTGAAATTCAGCTTACAATCCAAGTAATTGTGTAGGGGCTTGTAGTGGAAATCACACTTTTGCTATTGTAACTGCTAAATGCTACTTGTTGTGTTTAATATGTGTCAGTAATTTTCTCTGTGAATTCTTAGCTTGTGAGTAAATTTCTTGCAACAACTTGAAAGAGTGCAGCTTTCTACTTAATGTAGGTGGAAGAAACCAATGTAAAATACATCTATATCACTCTTCCCTACATACTCATTAAAATATTTATTAAAAATGTTTTTGTATTAAAGTCCTTGGTTTCATCTTCACCATGCTGCTGTTTCCCTTACATATCAGCATATTTTGGTATCACCATTATTTGCATTTCAGACCTGTTCTTGATCTTTTACAAACAAGGGATTTGAGAAATGCCAAAACATCAAGTTTCTTAAATTTTTGAAAGCAGTCATTGTTCTGTATGTTTTAGGAACATGGTATTCCAACTGATTTTGGCTACGCAGTGGCTCCACACCATTCTGGAGTCTATCCAGTACATGTTCAACTTTATGATGCCTGGAAAAAGGTCTGGAATATCAGAGTTACCAGCACAGAAGAATATCCTCATCTGAAGCCTGCCAGGTATAGACGAGGCTTCATCCACAAAAATATCATGGTGAGTTGTATTTATGATGTTCGTATCCCAACCACTCTACTATTTTATGAACAATTTATTTTTAAGTGGAAAAGCACGTTATCCTGAAAGCTCACATTGTGAGAAGCCCATATTGCTATGCATAAATAGCAAGATATATTTGACAATATCTTGTTAATTAAAATCAGTCTGTTGTTGATGATGTAACTGCTGATGAAGGTGGCCTCCAAGCACCCCACTGTTAGCAGTTAACAGGCTGTTAACTGTCCTAGTCATACTGTTAATACTGGTTCAGAGATCTCAAGGAGAAAAGTCTACTTTGCATCTTTTAACAGAATATTATGGGGTAGATTTCTAGCAGGTTTTAAATTTGCATAGTACCATTAACTGCAAAAGAGTTTTGCCAGTTTGTGCCATCTGAGAATCTGGATCTTGGTGCATAAATATTTTAATTTTTTTCTTCCGTTTGAATGGTGCACAGTTGCCCTCATTTTGCTTCCTGCCATACAGAAATGTGACCTGTACTTTGTGCTGTGGCTTTGCCTTGCCAGCTAGGCTCTGGGCCCAGGCCATCCATCTGGGTGCAGGGCAAACACTAGAAGGTTCAGGGGAGAGCAGACACGCACACACCGCACTACCTTGAGGCTGTGAAACTGCTTTGTGAGGCAGCCACAAGTCAAATCACACAGCTTTTCTGTATTACACAATTTACAGTGTTGTTCACTGACAGCAGTGTTTGCCAAAAGGGGTTATACACAACTGACACGGAAGGCGTTATGCTAATGCCATCTGGTTACCAGGGCGTAGGCCATTTCTGATTCACATATTGTCATTATTATCTAGAGAAGTGTTTCAAAACAACTTTCCAAAATACTTGATGATATGTTCTTCAGTCACTCTCTTTTGGAGTGTGTAGGAGAGTGGTGAATGGGAAAGATCCTAGCGTGTGTACTGTTATACCTCTGGCTGCAACAAGCCGTTTTGGAGGGTCAAGTGCCTTTGCACAAGACTGTCACTTAGCTTATAACAGAATTCTGGTATTGTCCTCAAGTTGCCATGGATACCACTTTTCTCAGCAAAATAATAATCTTTAAAAGTTTTGATCTATTTTTGAATGAAGCAAACTAAAATGATCTCCAGACATCCAGAAAAAAAATTGATGCTGTACAGATTTGAGCCGCAGTTCATTCTCCTCAAAGCAATAGATGCATGTGAAATAATGGGTTTGTGGATATGCTCAGGGGGCATGAAGCATTTGAGGAAGACTGATTGACTCTCTGAATCTCCAAAAGTCTCTTTCATAAATTTTTGTAAAAACATGTCATTTGAAGACACATAATGAAATTTAACACAAGGACACTGGGGCCAAAAATCTATTTCCAAGAACAGTCGTATAAAACCACCTGTTTTGGGAGTCTCACGCTTTCAGTTCTCCAGGGCAAAACGCATTAATATTTTACAACTGCAGGCTTATAGTGATGAATACATTCAGTAATAAAATCGTTGTGTAAGATGTGCCAGAGCATTTCCCGTCCAGTACAGTTTAATTCCCTCCCTCTGCGAAGAATTATTCTCATATTTCATCAGTGAAATCCAAAGGTTTTTAAAAAGCATATGCAAGTTTATAGCAAACATACAAATTCCATACATTTTCTGACAACACAGAATTTATGATCTGTGGTCACAGTATCTTCCTGTAGATTACAAAAAAAGATGTTGAGAAATGAAGAGTCTCTACAAAACCACAGTCTGTGTCAAGTAAGGGACTTGTATGCTTTAAAAGTTTGAGTTAACATATAATTAATGTTCTAAATTGGACTACAACGTTTGAGAACAATCCCAGTTTAAGAATTGTACATAAACATCAATACTCAGCTGTTAGTTTTCCATAAAAAGTAGATGCAATTGAAATACTCTATAGCAAATTATTTTTTGAGGTTGACAGAAAATATTTTAAGTTCTACTGGAAAACCCAACTGTATTTATTAGTTCTTCACATTCAAAAGACTTGTTCTTTGCATGTTTTTAAAAATACTTTTGTTTATGCTACTTTTTATTGCAAGTGGTCTTACAAAACTAGCACAGTTGGATGAAAAGCAAATATTTCTTACAATGTAAGCTTTATCAGCAAAATTCATCCCATGTCAGTGTGGAATTATTATTGGTCATGATGCCTAAGACAAAAAAAAGAAAATTGACTTTTAAATTCCTGTTTAAATTTACAGCAAAACCATCATTCAAATGAAAAATGGAACTGATAAACTGATAATTACAATGTAGACTGATAATATTTCAGATTATGTTTCAAATTATTTTAAAACTTTAGAAATCTTTGATGACCAGACTTCAAATACTTGATACTGGTATCAGGTGTTATGGACCTAATTAGTTTGAGGAGGTTGCTGAATTGTAGCTTACTGATTGAGATCAGTCTCCAGTGTCAAAAAAAGTGATGAATTTTTGGATGTGTGAATTCACGGATAATAAAAATGTTGTTTCTTTCAGTAAGCACTATTTATTAGTCTGCTGATATATTAATCCAAAGTATATCATTATTGACTTCTGGCAAAATTGTGGTGCCAGATCTACTGAGCAACTATCACAAAGGAACATTATCAGTTATGTGTTATTTATTTGGCATATATTATCTCATTCAAAGTATAAATATTTTTTGTGAATTACTCTTGATTTTTCTTTTTTTTTTTTAATAAATCCAGGTGCTTCCTAGGCAAACTTGTGGTTTATTCACTCACACAATTTTCTACAAAGAGTATCCTGGAGGCCCAAAGGAACTAGACAAAAGTATTCAAGGAGGAGAGTTATTTTTCACAGTGGTTCTCAATCCAGTAAGTACAGCTTAATTTTGTAAAGTTTTTCAAAAATTAATTAAAGGAGAACTTATTGCATGCTTCAAGGTTAATCAGCTGAGTCTCCCAAATATTAATAATTGGCCATAGTGAGCTCTTCTGCTTTTTCAGTTAATTAACTTAAGATCCAATATTGTGTGTTCTGTTAGTCATACAAAAATAATCTCCACCTTTTTTGACAACTGTTTTGTTAGGAATGCAGTAGTAGCAACCTCTCTTCTTGTTCTTTACTTTTGCATGAAATAAGAACCCTGAGTTTTAATTTTTAAAATAATTCAAGTGTTAAGAACTGATACTACTGTGAGACGAGTACCTCAGGTGAAGTCCATTTTCCTCGTCTGCCAAATTCATAATCAGAAATGTTAGGAACACTCATGGCTTTGGGAAAGTTGCAAGTGCTTGCACCTAAATCTGTTTTAAGAATTCTCAGTTGGTGATACATAATAGCTTCAACAAAAAGATCCAAGTAAGTAAACCATGTATTTATTATATCTGCTTAATCTTATCTTTAGTGGAAGAATAAACAATAAATGAGGCTATGAAACTACAGAATAATGACAGAGGAGAATAGTATAGTACTTCAAAATGGCATGGGATTAAGTCAGTTGCATCAAAACTGACCTTTTAGACAAGCTCTTAGGTGAGTTTTTGATCTGAAGTCCAAATTAAACATTTAAATAAAATTTACCCGTTTTATACAAATGTAATTCTTAGGACTCATTTTTTTTCAGAACATCATAGAGAACAAAACCTATTTCCAGCCAAATCCTTTGGAATGCTAGCCTAAATATTTTTGTGCCCCTTTTAAAATCTTTCATAATTTAATGTAAGTCCAAAGGAAAAAAGCTGGTGTCAGCTACTTCAACAATTTATATGCAGGTCTATTTTTCAAGCCTCAGATTCTTTCAGACTATAGTTCTGGTTCTTTGAGAGCAATTACTGTGTTTTGTTCTCCTTTTTCATGTTCATATAGCAAAATTAGGAAATAAAAACTTCACTTCCTCGGCATATGTGTGGTTTCCCTTCTAGAGGATGGCATTAATCCCCACCCTAACTTTGATGTATATGATTTCAGGCACAGCATTTTAATAGAGGTGAGATGTGGAAAATTCCATGGATGGAGGATATTGGTACCATAGCTAAAATCCATACATTGCCAGAGCATCACTAAAGATATACTAGCTTAACGAATGAGACTTAGAGGAAGACATATAGTAACAACATTTGGAATCAGGACAGACTGTATTCCGTATTGAAACACAGCCACAACTTAGCCAAAAAATATTTTACCATCCTACAACAGTAGGAAAACAGCAAAATTTAATATTGTTGCTTGAGGTGTAAGCCTTTTAGATTAAAAGAATGAAGAGAATGGAAAGAAAGACAAGATGAGCAGTGAAACAATCATGATTTTTGGTATTAGTCATAGAAGTTTTATCATGCCTGCCTAACATCCTTGAATGTAAGCACAATAATGCTTTTTTATATATTACAATTAGATTTTTGGTTTATGCATTGTAATGTATACTGTACGATCACCTAGTTCTGAGAAATACGGTATCTCCAATAAAGTACAGGCTAAAATAATACAAGTTAAATGCGCTGTTTTCTAAATACAACCATAAATGACTATTAGGCAGAAATTTGCCCGAGACAAATTGTTGCAATCCTTTTAAGGAGTGCCTTTGAAAAGGTGATATGTCTGATTTTAAATAGCTGCTTATAAACAGTTTCTAAAGTTTTGTAATGTAAAATTGATTACAAAGGCATGTAATCAATTTAAAGACCAGGGTTTGTATCTTTATGGGTTTTTAAGAATTACATGTATTTATACCATAATTTGCAAGTCAGAGCTAGGCAAAGATTAGGCATTAAAATGAAAACTAAGTAGCCTTAGGAATTTGTCTAATTATGAAGTGGAATTTTGAATCTCATAAGCTTTCCTGTGTTTTCATCAAAATTTCTGAGATTTCTTAATGTGAAACACCCTGCTTTTCAGAGGATGCAAAAAATTCATTGAGGCATTTTCTAAACTTTGTTTTTCACTGATGCAAAACAAAGAACACATTACCTATGAATCATTACAATGTCAGCTCTATAATATTCTCAGTAATGAGTACATAAATTTTTAGTTTCCAAAAATGGAAGATATGGGTGTAAATTAAATGTAAATCTTAACAAAGTCCTTAATTTCATTTCCCAGTTTAATTTGGATAACTGATCTTAAATGAATATAGTTTCTGAGGTGTAGGTTACTAGGCTGAGGTTTTAGAAACTGAGTACCTTACACTGAAATAAATTCCTCTAAGAACAAAGTCCAAAATTTCTTTGTGGTTTGGCTGTGTAACGGTAGCTATTCACAAGACAGGCTCTGCTTCCTTAGAGTATGCCAGATCTACCACAATCTGCAGAGTAAACCACAAAAAAACACAGGACCACATGTGCAGCTGTAAGCTTTTGACATGAGAACAAGCGTTATTGCCCTGTTCCACAGTCAGAAATCCGACAGGTAAGAAAATCATCAGGAAATCCTGCTCTGCAAGTGATCTATCCTGGTTATATTTTATATGGGAACTAAGAGTTGGTTTGTTGGAGTAGCTAATCTTGTGGCTGGTGAGCTGTATTTGTGGTATGCATTTATATCCCCACACTGCTGTTTGATTGCGAGCTGATAGGGGCTTGTAAAATGATCTTGACAGCTATGCCCATTGTGTTCATAAGGCTTCTAGAATGCTGAAGTGCCACCAACCTGAAAAAGAGCCTAAGTAGTGATATAACAAACTATCTACTTTTCCAATACTATTTTATATGTCTGTCTTTTGTTAAAGATCTTGCTGACTTCAGCAGCCCTTAGGCAAGATCATACTATATCAGGATTGTACACAGAATGTTTTACAGAAAAAAAGACCAAAAAAAAAAAAAAAAGCCCTCAGCAGCCCTGTAGTATTAATATACTGGCATTATTTCCCCCACATTTTCAGTTGGATAATGGACTTAAAAGGAGGTTATGTGAATTGAACTTATTTAGCAAGGGAATTTTGTAGTAAAGCCACGAGGAAAACATGGATTGTAGAATTCTTTAATGATAAGTATCTTACCAAATCAGACAGCTCTCTTTCTTTGTTTTATTATTTCACATTGTTACTTTTTTTTCCTAGCACTGTACTGACTTTAAAACTTTTAGCAAGTATTTTTCCTGATAAACCTGTGGAATCTTCAGTTACTGCAGATTCATCTATCTCTCAATACAATATTGAGTGAAGTTCATGGATTAATAAACAGATTTCTGCTAAATGTCTCTTAGAATGAAATTGTACCAGTCTCCTAAATATATCTTGTAAATGATGGAGGTAGTGAGCAATTAGACATTGAGCTATATGTACTGATGAGGGAGGTATAGACGCTGTCATCAACTGTATCATTTCTTGTCAGGTTTGCTAATAAATCTGTACCATTACTGACAAGACTCTATCAATACTTCTGAACCACTCTGAAAATAACTAGACTTAAGAACCAACCTAAACTAAATATAGCTGAACTGAACATTCCTTTATAAATACTATTTGAATATTCCTTTGATTGCTACTGTATATTTTCCTCATCTGCAACTAGGAACATACATACGTGTTGCTGCTTTATGGAAACGTCTCTGTACTAGCTACCTGTCTGTGCCATAGCCATTGTTTCTATAGGTAGTTGGTGTGGAACATGTACAATAAAATAGGCTAGGTATTTTGTTGTATTTTATTCTGAGACCAGAACAGTTCAAAAAGCACTGATATAATAAAGTATTCAGAGACCGAAGTTAAAAATGAGCTTCTTTTAGCTTGCACATGTGTTGCGATGAAGTACCAAAACTTGATTAACTAGTAACTTAATCTGTCTATTGCAAAATTATTTTATATGAAACAGTACTGTTCAATCATAAACAGAAACTTAACAAATCTGACTGTCTCAGTGATGAATACATACTACACTAATACATAAACATAAAGGCTATACACTCTTCATCTTTTCAGGAAAAGTAAAAATTGTGACTGGAACAGGATTCTGCTAAGGACAGCACAGCATATTGCAGCATTTTCTCTAATGATGTGCATTGTCTTTCATGAAAGCTCGTCATTAGAGATGAGCTATTAGAGCAGCTATTGTCAGATGAGCACTCGAAATTCATTCACCTGTCCCACTGGTCTAAGGGAGGCTACAGAGTAAGAGGCAAACATGTTGAACAGGTCTTGTTCTCCTTGAGGCTGCACGGCCAGCAAACTCAGTTGACACAAATGGTGCATTAGCTTATTTTGTGCTACAGAGAAAACAGGAAAACGAGGTCACTCTTCTATGAAATAACTTGCTTATAGTTAAGCCAAATTAAAAAGGTGTTATTGCAAACAGCATATTATATCCCAGTTACAGAAGACAAAGGTTCCTATCTGTGAGTTTAGATTCCATCGAATGTATACAAATCAATAATCTTAACATATGGATCTGCATATTTTGCACAGCAAAGTCAGTGGGATTTTTCCCATTTCCTTCTCATTCTTGTTCCTATTAGTGGGATAATATGTAGGTATATCATTGTTCCTTATCCTTTAAGGCATTGACACACTGTGGAAGGAATAGAGTTGAAAATAATGCAGAGAGTTGTATAATGAAGTTGTGGAAATCCATGGTACAAGTTCATCTTTGCTCTGCAGACTCAATCTTATTTGCAAAACTGGAAGTAGTTGACTGAAGAGGACTATAAAGGACTGAGAAGGACTCCAATTTGAAGAGAAATCAAAATGAACAAGATTGATTGTATTTGAAAAGAGATGAAAATCAGAAACAACTATGAAAATGCATGAGGTACCTAGACAATTAATTCCTGTTACCTATCTTGAAACAGAAAACCAGAGGATAGCCAATTAAATGAGGATGAGAATTTTAATGAGAATTGTATCGGAATCTTCCACTAAGGTAGTGTTTGTGACTTCAAGAATTTAATAAGATTTGGAATATGGAATTAAATTTGATTGGGTATTCATGCCTGTAGTAGTTGATAAGACATGGATTCCGTATAAAATTCCATGTTTTATGTAACCCTGGAAAGCAGGGAAGACTTTTATAGGGGATTGTTTTTCACACATCTCCCAGTTGTAGAGTATCCTGTACTTTCCTCATACATCTCTCTGATGCCATCTGCTTCTGAAGACAGCATGCTGCACTCAGTAAACAGGACAAATGCAGGACAGACCTACTCGTTCTATTCATTTTTTTGATATGGAAAAGCTTCCTGGTTTTCTAAGTGCAAAGTTTCAATGTTAAAAATAAAATTCATGAAAAGGAGTATCTCTCATCTGCTTTCTACCAGTTCTTTAGATTTTATTCCTAAAGTTTATTCCCATTTGTTAATCTGTTTGGTTTAGTTTTCAAATGATGATGTGGAAGGTATATTTTGATTCTAAGATCCAAGTAATCTAATTTTTCTTAATAGGAGACTGGGACTTTGAGAGACATGGTCTAAAGCAACATTGGATGCTTCTTTTCCAGTAGCATAAGTAAAAGTTAAGGGGTTTCGGTTTAACTTTGTAGAAGGCACGCATTGCTAAGTAGTTCTAAAATATCCTTTGAATGATGGAAGATACAGATTGGGAGCTTTGCTATCCTACAAGATGAATGTTAAGGGAAAACAACGAGTCATGAAAATCTTCTGTACCTTTTCTGCTCCCAAGAAAAACAAACAGAACAGAACACAGGAATTGCATTACCTGCACTTACATGCACTTCCTTACAAAGTACTATGTGTCTACAGATCTAAAGAAAAAGGAAAAAGCCCTGTGGAGAGGAATTTGGTGAAAGCCTTCAAATATTTGACAGCCCAACAATGAAACTAATGTGTAGCCAGCTGTGTGTTCTCCATATGGTTACAGTAGTACTGATCAAGAGGGAATACTGTTAATGGTTTAGGCCCTGTGTCTGGTTGATCTTAAAATAATTGTAATTTTTGTGTGCATTCAGTTCTAAGTATTATTTTCCTCTAATTTTTACCTCTTCTAAGTTAGAGTGAGTAGAGCTGTTATTAAGCTAATTGACTTGCAGCAAGGGAGAAATTATCTCCTTTAAGACTGAAAATGAGAGGATTTATATGAACATCAGCAGAACCTACTGTATCTTACTGTGACCCTGAATGAGATGAATAGTCAGACACTGGGACTATGGAAGAAAGTAGAAAAACAAAGACATTCAGGCTCAGATCTGCCTTTTCTGTCTGTCCTGCTTTGCACAACCTCATTTTTAATGGTACCAAGTGTAAAAGGCAGGAAAGATGACAAATGTGTCAGGAAGCTCACTGATGTGCAGGTACCTCCCTGAGATCTGATGTGTGGGGTCCATTGTTAGCATCCCACAGTAGTGCCACTGGGAGCATAACCTGGCCTCTCCAGTGGGCTGGTTCACTTTGGCAGGCTTGGCCCACTTAGTGGGTGAGTGAGAAAGGCACTGTCCTGTCATGCCTGTTTTAGGAACTCTTCGGAACCCCAACAGTAAGTAGTTTGGGGAGTTGCCATGAACTGAGGCAGGGGAAGCCAGTTTTCCCTAGCATTTTTAATGACTGCAAAATAAAAGTGTTCCTTGCCTTCCTCTCTGTTCTTCAAACCTCACCCATTTTGTGGGTGGATAGACAAAATATTAGAAAACCTAAATGAACAGGCACCATGGAAGGGCCGCAGAACAGATGATTAATGGTGTAATGGTGTATAATAAATGCATTGAAATTTTGGGCAATAAGAAAACTTTGCCCTTCATAAAAATTCTCAGATGGAAAGCCCTGTACATGCGGTTTACAACTATTTGTGAAGAAGTCTTTTGAGTGATACTGCCAATTGGGAAATTGAGTCACAAGGGTAACGAGCAATTTACAGAGAAAGGCAAAAAACATTTGTGGAACAGCTGAAAATAAACTCAGGTTTCCTGGCTGCCAGATTAATAATTCGGAACTACACCAAATATGTAATTTTGTTTGATCTTATAAATCTTCCCTGGCTCCATTATATTTATAGTGGAGACACTGCTACATCAATTCAGCTAGCTGGCTTGCTGTCTTTGCAAGTGGAGATCCATGGCAGCTGTGAAGTCAGCAGGACAGCCTCAGGAAAAAAAAAAAAAAAAAAGAGCTGCAATCTGGAATCTCTCTGTGGTGGAACTGAACACAGCTTTTCCAGTAGCATACAGGTCTAAAAGGAATATCTTTCAACTATTAAAAATATATATTCAAGCATAGACTGCAATCTGATTCATTATTCTATCACTTTGTTAGTCTAATGGAGGAAAACCAGCTGTTACTGTTTCTCTGAATATGTGAAACAAAACTCTTCTGAGTAACATGGAGACAATATCAGAACAGCAAACAGAGTGTGCACAATGCCAAATTAATTGGAATATAGGTGTTCTGAGAGTTAGACATACTCTTGTGGCTTGTAAACATTTGTTCAGTAGCTAAAATATCAGCAATGTACTAAAATGGTAATGCATCTGCTCCTAGTGCCTAGCAGCCATCACCTAATTAATTGTCAATCATAATTTGACTTCATTTTAAAGTGGTGTGCTTAACTTCATTAAGTTGCTGTTAATGCTGCCTTTTAATGTTGTTGCACAGATTGGAGGGGGACAGAGTGCCTGTGACAAAAGTACCTTGATGACTGGTTCAATAGTATGAAGTTATTTAGGTTGGATTGCCTGCAATAGATTTATATGTGGTAAAAAATGAAAGATGTGGCCAGTCCGTAAGAAATAGTTATTTCTAATTATTTTCTTATGCCAACTCTTCTAGTTCCAGATATGAAATGCCAAAGTAATATTAAAACTGTTGGACAACATCAATGTCACTGCAAGTCTGAGTCATCCCTGCACTTCCCTGATGCTTTCCAAAGAGGGTCCCGCTAACCTCTGAAAAGGGAATCTTCTCTCTGTTCTTCGGTTATGGCCCTATCCTGAGCTTAGTGCAGAGGTCTCCAAAGTGGGGTATGTGCACCTCAGGGGGTGCTCAAGATGATCTCTTTGGGTGTGGGAAAAAAATATTGGAACTTCAGTAGTAGAAGAATATAATTTATAAATGAAATATACATATGTTGGGGATACGTGCTCAAAAAATTTTTACTGATAGGTGTGGGCAATCAAAAATGTTTGGAGACCTCTGGCTTAGTGGACTACTGTTCTACAGTTTTTTTACTGTTCTAGAGACTTTTGTGGTTAATTTGTTTTACTCTGCCGTAGACATTGCCGCTTCTTTACTTTTCTGCATTATTAC
The DNA here is from genome assembly GCA_025769975.1 of Gallinago jamesoni. Lineage (NCBI taxonomy): Eukaryota > Metazoa > Chordata > Aves > Charadriiformes > Scolopacidae > Gallinago > Gallinago jamesoni. Next base: position 5,063,191 of record JAOQGH010000032.1, read on the forward strand.
TGTAACAGAAACCTAATCAAAGTCCTCCTGATGCCGTACACCATTAAGGACGTATAAACAGAAAAGGGGTATGAAGAATAATAGTGAGTTCTAAGTGCAGACAGAATGTTTGTGTAGAACAGTTTGAATATGAAACAAGGTACATTTTGCTTATCAGGATATATGGAAAGAAGTGGGAGGCTGGAAAGAAGTTTGCAGGCTATCCAACACAAAGATGTCCACTCTGCAGTTTTCTATCAGAGCAGCTGGTCTTGCTTACCATAAATCATTTCTCTCCCAATGTAGAGAATACCAAAGAGCTTGGTGAGGTAAAAAAAGAAAAAAAGGGTTTTCTCACTATCCTTAAATGGTTCTTCTCATCCCTGGCTTTCCAAAAATAGAGACCCCTCAACTCCAGGGGGAAGAAACCACGAATGCAAATATGGCACAAGCCAGCAGCTGTAAGGGGGGCTTCTCACGCTTGGGAATGAAAGGGTAATGCCAGGGCACCTCTGTTTTTGTCAGAAAAACAACAGCTGCTATCAAGGCTGTAGAAGCTTGGTTATAGTATCTTGATTGTATAACTTTAGTAGGTGCAGTAGGTCCTCATACAGTTGATTTTGTAGTGATCCATATTTTTTAAAATATGTAGCATGGTGAAATACCATCCCTCGCTAGAAGCTGGGTAACTTGTTCATTTTTTTTTCATTTTGTAGAAATTGTTTGTCAGGCATCTTTTGTTTTCTCTGTTCTTGATGCATAAATTAGATCATGCTGGGTCATCTTTTCCTGATAAAAGTGATTTAATAGCAGCAACTCAATCTCAGTCTCTACTCTAATTTGTTGACCTAGAAGCTATTGCCTCTAATTGGGAAATGTTGTAGTAAGGAAATACACAGCGCAGAATGAGCATTCAAAAAGATAAAAGCTGTTTCTCCTGAGTGCTTGTCCTCATTTCCCTATTTCCATAGTACTAGTCAGAATCCCAAATAAAATTAGAGATTGGGAGGAAGAGGAAAACAGAAATAGCCCTCTGCCTTTTCATTCTGGGGAAGGAGGAGTGCAGAAATGGTGAGGAGAAGGTGAAAGGAGCAGGTCATACAGCTGCTGGTAAGGCTCTGTGAGAAGGCGAAGTAAAGCACCTTTGCTAGTCTGATTGAAAGATGAGTGGGAGCAATAAAGTAGCTGCTGCCCAGAGACCAGATTTGGTCCCAAACCATCATTTTTTAAATTGTCTGCATTCCATTTCAGTCCCCTTGTGAAAGACATTAAATCCTGTGGAGACTGTGCATTGAAGTGCAACCAAGATGATAGTTTGTTTATGAAGAACAGCTAAAAAGGGTGATCCTTCTTGGACTGAGATGAAGAGAATGCTTAGATACCCTGAAAGAAATTAGTTTAGAAGAGGGCTGGGAATAATAAAATCAAATAAGCTCTTTTTAACTGAAAGGGAAGCAAACATCCTTGTTAGAGTAAATATAAATCCATTCACAGCTGCTTCCCTTTTGAAGAAGGAATAAAGAAATATATAAATCTCTGTATTTTACAGCGTTTCCCAGAGATGCAAGATTATTGAATGAATAAATAGTGTTATTTGCTAGATCTAGTCTTCTGAAATGCCCGCAAAGGATTCCATTTATGTTTCCTGATCTGTGGTTTTAAGAGAACACATTTTTAACAACATAGTATGCTATTAGCTGGCACAGAAAGAGTAGTCATTCTCATTAGTTAGAACTTTTTTGAATGAAACAGAATGTGGTTTGATACAACAAAACAGAGCTTAATAACTCAATATGGAAGACAAAAAGTATTAATTATGTTTTGTCTTGGTGTGAGAATACACACCTGCAAATGGAAGGGCAATGGTACCAGTATCCATCTTTCTGCACAGCATAGTGGGGATGTGGGTTGCAACACACCATCCCCCGCAGCTGGGCCAGCACCAAGGTGAAATCCCGCAAAATGGCACTTGGATATAATTTTCTCCTTGTAGCCAGGGAAACCGGAGGATCAGCTTATCCATTTCTCCCAATGCTGTGGCTGCATAGCATTTGTCGACAAACTCAAGGGAATGCCCCTAGAGTAGGAGAGCACGGCTGACAGGTTGGCATCATGTACTGTAGTACTGTAGGCATCTCTCGTAGGGATCCCTGGGGTGCAAAGTGGTCCAGGATCCTTCTCAGAGCGATGGGAATGCAGCCACAGCAGCATCACACTCCTGTTAGTTACTCAGGCTGCTAGCTTAGCCTGTAAAGGTATTTGCAGCTGAAAGGAAGAGTAAGTAGTTCTCAGGTCAGATCAGGTGGATTAGGCCCTCGGTCAGCAATATTTCATTGTTCTCTGAAGCACAGGATTGCAGTTTGCTCATTTTACACAGTAGTGGTAGTGATTTTACTAGGAATTTGTGCCGTAGCAATAGGGAGGGAAAAACTTTGGTTCAGATTTTCCTGGAAGATAGTCTCAACTGATCTGTAATATTTTTGATGCCATATAGAAGTAAAGGAGACCTTTTCTTCAATGTAAAGTTGTATATTAGATCATGTACTTGGTTGCGCTAAGTATGGACTTACAAGATTTAGCCATTCATGCTTTAAACCAGCATTTGATCAGCTTTCTTTTTGTTGTAAATAATTAACCATGAAGTATTTGACATTAAAAAATAATCATAAAATGGGAACTAAGGTCTCTGCTATATTTTTCCCCTTCATTGACACAGTTTCATATGCTGGAAATTATTTATGATTATATGTCTGATCAATTTTTCAGCCTCCACTCTGACATTCTTAAAATTACAGTGATATTCCCTTCAGGGGAAGAATAATACACATTTTCCCCAAACTAGCAATCTTTTCAAGTTCTCTTGCTTTTTCTTCCAGTTGTTGGCAGGTGAGGAGTTGCCAGGAGTTGAACTGACATAAATGTCAGAGGTCAATGCGTGTGTAGGAAATAAAGAGCCTGTCAAGAAAACAAGTTAACCTTTTTTATGGAAACCCTCTGTTTGTATTTTAGTTGAGAACAACGTGGTCCTATGGCTAGTCTCTTCTTGCTTTGAGAACTGAAATAAAAGAGGAAACTTGAAAAGGTTATATATTTGGCAAAAGGCTTATTATTGGTTGCCTAAAGGAGAAGTTGGTGGTTTGGTTTTTTTTTTCAATCTCAGTCCTGTCTGAAAAGAAATATTGTATCCATATGATTTAGCAGTGTATATCTTCTAATTTTTCTTGAGTCAGACAAAGTGAAGCCCTCAGCTTACTTTATAAGCCAAGAGGTGTCAACAAATGACACTATTGATAAGCCCGTTTTCTGTGTACTGCAAGTACTCTAGTGTTTCAGTCAGGTCTTCAAAAATAGCAGCTGAATGGCTTTGAATGTTTCATATCAAAGGAAGGCAGTGTTTTAAATACTCTGAAACAAAAGAATAAAAATGTAGATTGAAATTTTTCATTCTTTTCCCTTTTTAAAATTGAAGGCTGACATTCCTTTACAAAAGATTAACTACAGTTCCTGAACTAATTTCAGAATTACAACCATGATAAGCCCTTTTCAAGTGGCTTACATCAAGTTTTACTTTAAATAGAAATTGCTTATTTGTGGCATTAGCAGATTTATTTATAAAACTTCACATTTCTAATTTTTTAATGGAAATTAGTCTGGAGAGTTTATCATGGGAGAGTTTTCCTATTTTAAAAAACACTTCAAAAAAACCCCACTGCTAGAGAGGCAAGGGTTTGCAGATTTTAGGATAAGAACAGACCATTTCATCAGTGAAAAATTACTTTGAAAACGGATCATTTTGCAAAACGGAGGTTTCAGTCCTCAGTCCGTGAGGGACCATCCCTGCTGTCTGTGTGTTCTTGCTCCGCTCCTCAGCACAGTTTACGTGTATCCAAACATGCCCTTCCTGTGAGAAGCCTTCACGGCAGGTACTGCTTCCACTGGGAGTGTGAGAGTGCAGCTGGACCAAGGCATGTAGCAGGGAGGATTTACCCGAGTAGCAGTTTTACAGTAAGTTCTTGGAAGAACAAAATACAAGTGGCCTTACAACTGCTGGGATATTGAGCAGTTTTTTATATTTGGGAGTATTTTGTGCACAATTATTTGAAAGTAATCATGTTTCAGATTCCTTTTTTGTTTGTTTCTGCCTATGATCTGACTGTCTGCCCAGTGCATGCAGAATAGCTTTGTAGAAGAGAAGACCTACATATTCTATAAAACTTGCAGTTGGAGCAACAAGATGTAAATTACAGCAATAGAGGTCAGCTATCTCCTTGGTCTCTGACTTCTTTACTCTTCCACAAAAAAAAAAGAATTCACATATTCAGTATTGCGTTTGTATTCCACTTGAGGTAAAACTGTGGGTATTGTTTTTGTTGTATTCTTCGTTAAGTAAATTTACGTAAAGATTATGGAAATACTGTACAACCCCAGGGTAGGATTGCATATCCTAGTTCACACAGAGCTCATGGTACCTATTCCACAATTTTTCTTTGTTGATGGCAGTGAGTTGACTTGAGAAGAAGGATGTAATTCAACAAAGAGCAAAGATAGTAAGATCTATGTAAATGTGATCAAAGTCTTGCATCTCTAAATAAGGGCAAAATGTAAAATAAATTTGTATTATCTGTGGTTACACTGCCATCTAGTGATACAAAGAGTCAATATCTGCAAAGAGTCAATGTCTGCTTTCTTTATGTTTTCTAAAGATTAGCATCTTCATGACACATTTGTCTAATTATGGAAACGACCGCCTGGGGCTATACACCTTTGTGAATCTGGCCAACTTTGTTCATACCTGGACAAACCTGAAACTGCAGACTCTTCCTCCAGTTCAGCTGGCTCACAAGTATTTTGAACTATTCCCTGAGCAAAAGGACCCTCTCTGGCAGGTAGGCAGGCTTGCTGATTAAAAGATCAGAAAAAAAATTGTCTTGATGGTCTTTTTTGTGAAATTGTTTCAGTTTCATGTAGAGAAATGCCGTAACATTTTTAGATTTACTAGTTGGTTCCATGAAACTGCTTACTGATGCTTCAGTCTACGTGATTGTTTTTCCTGTCACTTAAATCTCCATAGAAAGGTTGTGAAATTAAGATGTGTAATTAAAACTATCTTTAATGCATTTTATTTGCAACTTTACTTGAGAACTGCAGAAAAGGCATGTTCTTGTTTCTCTCCTCCTTTTGGAACTAACTTCCACCTTAGGTGATTCTGTGATTCTGTGAAAGCATTTGACAGAGATGTATATGTGTATTTCACCAACTGGCCATTAAAGAAGTAAACACGCGTGAGGACATCCACAAAGAGAAAAGAGCATTAAGACTATGGCTACCTTAATGCTAAAACTGGCTAGCCAAGTAGAAATAGATTAGATAGATTAGAAAGTTATTCATAAACGGCTGAGAACTACCTAAGCAAGAAGTTTAACAGCACTTAATACATGGATGTTGTCAACTCTGCTGCTTGATTATCCCACTATTGTTAAGTGAGCAAATTGAAAACATCAGGAGTGTGAAGACCTGCTAAGTCTGAAGCTTGCACTGGCCTTGCAGTTGGCACATCTTCAGCCCATCAGCCAGTGTCAGCCAGATCACAGTCCCTAATGAGAAACTGCAGCACCAAGTGATGAATGCTCTCGCATTCCTTGTGCACACACTGGTGACTGTTCAGCCAATTCAGTGCGAAGTCTGAGTGCTGTAGGTACATGTGTCCCTACAGTGATACTATATATCACAAATATTATCATTTTGAGGTGACCTGGTAGAAATACTTAAAGGAGCAAACTTTACTAAATCAAACGTAAAAAGGTATTTTAGCTTGCTTACTCAAATGTTTTCTAGCATTGGATATTGAATTGCCAACTTAGAATCCGAGTATGAGATTGTATATTTAAGTCCAGATTTGCATCTTGAGATTCATGCTATTATTGAATAAAACACTGGGAAACAGGGGAAAAATGTCAAGAATTTTGCGTTGTGTTAAGAGAAAATGAATTTAAAAGGTGGAAAATACCTTGTAGCCAAATGCCATGAAAAATTTGAATTAATTAGAAAAGAGATTTGTAAGTAACAGTGGCTAACATATACATAATGTGGTGTCTCCTGTCTATAATGCATGTAAATCAGAATACATTTACATTTTTTCAGTATACAAGATTGATAATTCCCTTCATCCCAGTGCAGTACTGCCAAACAATGGTGTCAAAAACTGTTTGCAAGTAGCATTTCTAAAACAAATTCAAATTTCTTCAATTCTAAAGCAGCACATGAAAAAGCAGGATTCAATATTATGGGCTGATTTTAACTGGAGGATGAGAATATGTATTTGTGAATGGAAATCCTTAAAATATAATTAAGTTACTGTTTTGGTTTAAAAAACTACAGCATGTATAGGGTGGTAGCTGTTATAATAAAGTAAAAGAAAAACTCAGTAATTAGGTAACCTATTAGCAATTTCAAGTCTTCCTAACTTCTGTGTAATTGATCAATTGATTTTGAATTATTCTCACATCTCAAGTAGAACAGACTTGCATTTGGCATAATTCCAGTGAACACGCTGACACTTCGTAGGAGAAATTATGTTGTCCCAAGGTCTGTTGGAAACTATATATATGTAGAATGGAAACGGCACATCTTCAGCATACTTGTCTCATCAGAAAAAAAAACACTTGAGATACAGTTTCTGGCCTGGTTACATTGCAAATAACTTCTTGAATCACTGAAATAGTTCTTTAATACATAACATGGTTTTCTGTCATAAGAGAAAATAATATTTTCTGGTAAGAATATTTGTACATTAGTGAAAAATTTATATAATGTTAATTTGAGAATCTTACCGGGTATGATTACCAATGGAATGTTTAGTTGTTCCTCTCCATTTTAGAATCCCTGTGATGACAAACGGCACAGAGATATCTGGTCTAAAGAAAAAACCTGTGATCGATTACCAAAATTCTTGGTTGTAGGACCCCAGAAAACTGGTGAGATTTTATTGTATTTCAACCAGATAGGCCATGTGTATATTCAAATAATTATACTGATTAATCACTTTTTACTCAGACTGCTGTATAGAGATCTTGATCATCTAATAGCATTTTTTTATTTTCAGATATCATCCACCTATAGTTTAATCATGTAAGTTACAACAACAGACAGTACACATATTGAAAATGCAGAGTTTAGGTGTGTGTCAGATTTTTTTGGCTTTATGTCAAAATTAGTAACATTTTGATAAAGAGATAAACAAGGTAGATTCTCTCTCCTGGAAGTGTCTGATTTATAGAAACTTGTTAGTTCATGGCGTTTATTTCAAGTCAAGACGTTCCTAATTGACAGTTCAAATTCCAAGGCTGCAGTAGTTCATAAATTAACTTAATGGTTGATTTTTTTTCTCTGTAATCAGAAAATTGCATATGTGCTTCCTTTCATCTTCACCAATTTCCAATAGCTACTGAGTGTGAGATTTTAAAATTATTTTTGTGACAGTCTCATAAGAACCAATAATTACATTTAAAACATAGCTATTAAAAGTGAGTAAAACCAATTTCAGCATTGGCACTCCAATTTCTATTAACTATTTTCAGTTCTTTAAATGTCTTCAATTTAGAAGTACGGAAAGCACAAATTCTTAGGTGACATAAATCAGCATCCCCTCACTGAAATGAAGTGAAATAAACCTGGTTTAGACCATCTGTGGTTATTAATCCCCCCAAAAAATATATGCGTGTGTGTTTTTCTTAATCTTGGACTTTTATCCTATTTGCAGGTACCACTGCCTTGTATTTGTTCCTGATCATGCATCCTTCCATCATTAGTAACTCCCCCAGCCCAAAAACCTTTGAGGAGGTACAGTTCTTTAATAGAAATAACTACCACAGGGGGATTGATTGGTAAGATGGGTTATTAGTATAAATATAAAAGTTTATATATTGTGAACAGTACAAAAATGACATTACTGTTGGTAATGGTAACTGTTTATATAGAGTGAGATTAAAAACAAAAGACCTTCAGTATCTTTCTGAAATGATAAATAAATGCAAGTGAATAACAACCTTACTGCAGAATATCATAAATGCGTGAGGATTTTTTGTAAATAACCATGTATTAATATATGCAAAACAGTAAAAAAATATGTATTTCTCATTACATATGCCTTTGAAGTTGGGACAGTAATGGTTGTTAATTGACTATATGAAGGCAAAAATTACGTTCGTGTTGGAAATCTTATTTCTTAAGAGGAAAAAAAGTAATATCAGGGAGGGGCATTTTTTCCTTTAAATAGGATTTAGAAATAGCAATCAGGTAAAAGAGGGATGGAGAAAGTCTCTCAAAATGTTTTTCAAAGATCAGATAATTAGGAGAACATTAATGTCTCTGTAGGGTTAGTAAGTGCTGCTAAAAAAGAGAATGTGACACTGCTGCCATGTTCACTGTGGCTACTGCGGAATCACTTGACATAGCTAAACCCAGCAGGTTATTCTTGATTTCTCTCACTTTCAGGAAGTGCTGCAGTATAAAGCACTACAAGATGAGAAGCGGTAACCTGCTTTAGTGGCTGGCAAGCACCAGTAAAATATTATTGATATTTTTTCTTGTTTCTTCCCCTCCCCTGCCCATCTTAAGTGAAAATAGTTTTCTTGTCTTTGACTTTGTATTCATCTATAAAATTAGCAGGGTGAACACTGTTATATGGTCTTAGTGCAGATACGCCAGATCCAATTGCCTTTTAAGTCACTTTGTTTTTACAGAGTTATAATTGTTGCTGCAGATTCTTATCACAAATTGTGGTGAGTCAGATAGTTATAACTAGTAGAGAAATGCCGGCTGAATGACTGGAAATTAGAAATCTGACTCCTTGCCGTGGAGACTTCTGAAGTCAGAGGAGATGACATGCAAGCAAGATACAGCAGGTCCACACTGATGGAGGCAGCCTAAGTACAGTGAGCCAGTTCTTCCACAAAATCAATGTTTTCATGTTGCTAGAAGACCACTTTGCTGCTTCTCTTCTGGGCAAGAGTCTATGTTCTACTGGGCAGTCTATGGTCAACAAAAATTCTGAGTCTAAATTTGTAACCTCTTGGTACCGGACCTGGTCCAACCTCTTTACCATTTTTCACTAACACCACATCAACTTCTATTTTTTTCAGATTTTCCATTTTATCCATAGAATCGATTAATTTTTTTTTCCAAAATTCAACGTAGTGCCATATTTAATGTTAAGTGTTTCCTATAAGATTGTAGTCCTCATTGCCTTGAATTTACTCAGTCCGCTACCAGGACTTCAATACAACAGCATGACACCATATATGATCTAGAGCACATGTGCCTGTAGCTCTTTCAGGTCTGTAGCTGGCCTTTTTGTTTGCTGTTGATGTTCTGGTAAAACATTCCGAGGTCATGCAGACAGGCTGAGTGACTGGTTTCTAATAATTTTATTTGTGGGCAGAAATTAGGATACCTTCATCATTTTCATCTATTCAGCCCTTGGGAAATAGAGTCCATCATTCAATGAAACAGTATCATGTTCTCAGATATTTGCATTAGTACTAGACAGATATAAATACTTAATAGGGCAGTGATAGCCTTTCATTCTGTTCTGTTTGGTTGTCCTCTTATTTCAGGGTTTTTTTTACATACAGTCTGCATGTGAGACCAGCAATAGCTATATAGCTTTGTGGCAGAATTTTTGAATGCAAGCTTGAGCATATTATGCAGGCCTATCCATCAGCCCTTTGCATGGCATTATTTAGGTCTTTCTGATAAAAGCCAATCTACCAACTGCTACTATTAAAACCTTGCATGAATCCACGACTATTATTTCTTATCTAAGCCATAGAAAATTGTCATGTGAAAGCCAATCCACTTCTTTAGCACAGTTCTGATAACAGGTATCCATCTATTCATGTGCCAAAAAAAGCACAAAACATTAACTTAACAATGTTTGCTTATGTATACATAAAAGTCACTCATAAGAATTAACTTTGCAGAATCAGGTGTCACAGAGTTCCGTTTCTTTGAATGACTTTAGATTCCTTCAATTTCTGTAAGTACTTTGTAATCACTGCCTGTGTGCCAATCGTCATGTTGTGAGATCTGTGTCCTAAAGAACACTGCACGTGACCAGACAGTTCCATCCTACCAAGTCTTCTGGCCTTGACTACAATGGTCACAACTTCAGAGCCAACAAGAGCATTTGTATTAGAAGTAGCTCACTTGTATGAATAGAACAAAGTCTAGGTACTGGAAGAAATGTCAGTCCTTAAGCATGATCTTCAGAAGAGTTTGTTTTAAATGGCATTTATTTCATCAATATAGAGTTTAACTGAAAAATCAAGACCAACATTTCCCATTTATCCTTTTCCCCCACAATAACGAAAAGCGGTCTGAGGGCCATGGGCAAACATGTCTGTGTGTGGCAGGAGTTTGCTGGAAATTAACTGCAACTTCATAACGGATGAGGAAGGCTCACAAAGAAAACACAAAAATGTGACTCATAGAGCAATAAGTGAAAGATGCTGTCACTGCTTAGAAACCTTTTACCTCATGAAGCTGTGGGGTATTTTTTCAGTGCATCTTTCCCACATAAATGAGTTCTTTTCTCTGGAGTAAAAGCAATTCTGATACTGAGTATCTTTTTCTTATGGTATTGCACTGTAATTGATGTCAGCAAAAGGCCAAATTTGGAAAACTCATTTGCTGCTTTTGACTTCAATGGGAGTTTGTTCTGACTAAAAAGCGAGAATTTGCTAATTTTAAGAAGCTGCGTGAATATCATAACATTTTCATCCAGTTACCAAAAAATAGCTGCATCTAGTTATATGTAGTGAGAAGAAGAAAGCTAGTACCAAGTAAAATACAATCAAAACTATAATGTAAACTTCCATTTGCTTTTATTTGTCAATTAGGCTGTTATTTTAATTTATTACTCTAGAATAAAATATACTTAACAGACTTGTCAACTTTTGTGTGACTTTTAAGTAATTCTGAGAATGATATTTCTTCCCTAGGTACATGGATTTCTTCCCCACTCCTTCTAATGTCACAACTGACTTCCTCTTTGAGAAAAGTGCCAACTATTTCCATTCTGAGGAAGCTCCTAAGCGAGCTGCTTCCCTCATCCCCAAGGCCAAGATTATCACTATCCTCATTGACCCATCCGATCGGGCATATTCCTGGTATCAGGTATGCACTTTGAAGAACACAGGCAGGCAAAAATCAAGCTTTCCACTTTGAATCCTCTCTGTATGTCCTTTCAGTATCTAGGTATATAAAGGGTTTGGATAATACAAGCTTTTATTTGTCAGTCAGTGCACCATATAGGATCACCCCTGGGCCTGAGCTATCTGTCAGTGTAAATCTGAAAATCTTTCAAGGGTTTAAATAATACAAACCACTTTTTCAAAAGTCTGCCTGTAATATAAGCATGTAAAAATGCTTACGTACTCTATTAATTTATGTAATTAGCACTTACAAAAATTAGTTTATAGGCACGGTTACCTAGTCCATGCTCAAAATACAAGACAGATTAAAAAAAAATTATTTTTCTGGCAGGTTAGAACAGGAATTTGGAAAAATAAAGATACTTTTTAAAAGTATAAAACTCCAAAGAGAAAAAAGTTCTTAGAACTACCATGACTTGTTTTATGTTGTATACTTGTATGTACCTTGTATAAGTTAGAAAAACAAAATATGAAACTACTCGAAGCAGACCTTCTTAGTATTTGTGTTTATTATGCCTGATTCATTTGTGCAAAACCTCTGTTTATTGAAAATAAACGTGTATACATTCTGATTTGTTATTGCTATTGTCAGTCTAGCTTCTGATTTCTTTAGATACAAAAAATATTTGTTGACACAAACAATATTTATCCCAGCATTTTCAATAAATTAATGCTGATGAAGACTTCTTAGCTTTAAGTAACTTTTAATGTAAATAATCACTCTTACAAGGTCACTAAGGCCAGGTTAGTAAGAACAACCAGTTTTGTCTTATTTTTCCAAGTTTTGTGGTCTGTAAAGTTCCAGTAATGTAAATTCTTTTACAGCATCAGCGATCGCATGAAGACCCTGCAGCTCTAAAATTCAGCTTCTATCAGGTGATCACAGCTGGACCTCGAGCCCCATCTGAGCTTAGAGCTCTCCAAAAGAGATGCCTAGCACCTGGATGGTATGCTACCCATATTGAAAGATGGCTAACTTACTTCCCACCTTATCAGGTGAATAAGACTGTAACTTGACATCCTAATCTTACATATATGATATCCTAAAATATTACCTTTGTAGAAGTCTTGCCTACTGAATACTTATCCTCAAGGATATCCTAGATATGCTACAGCATGTTTTAAGGCATTGATCGTGATTCTTTGTAGCCATGTCTTAGGGCTAGGGCTGTCATTGCTAGGGCTGTCATGTCTTAGCACCTTACAGCTGGCAGCTTCTTCTACAAAAGAAATCCTAACAATAGTCTGGGAGCTCAAGAAATGTTACTGCTGCTCCCTGAATTCTTTTCTACCCTGAACTGCCTTTAACTTACAGCTGGTTTTCATTTGTTCACGCTTTCATCGTGTCTGGCTCTTTGTCAGTAATGCTGAGGAAAAGAGAACCAGGCAGGCAAAGCTTTGTGGTTTCTTTAATATCAGATGGTCCATCAGGGTTCCCAAAGGAAAAATTGAAGAAAAATAAAGTGAAGCTGCTTGATAATATTTCCGTCTACTCTCAGTGGTAGCAAGTATCAATGAGCATCAAGGAATGGCAGCTGGGATATTGCCCTCCCTCCATGGGTGTAGAAGCATTTTGGTGTCTGAACACTTTGAGGTGTAAAAATTATCTTTTCTGTCTGAAATGGGGATTACCATGTGGAAATGGATGTTATCTAATGGTTTTGTAACACCTTAATATTTAAATGTATCAGTGTCTTCACCCATTTCTTGGTCCTTTCATGCAGTAATCTCCTGCTGTGTCAACCTCCTTAGAGCTGTGATTGCAGTAGTAAATAAACCTGTACCTGTGCAAGAGTTCACACACTGTCCCACTGCTCTCCATACTGCTTGATTTTTAACAGACTTCTGGCACAGTTTGGACCCGTAGCAATAATCATCTTGCCAAGCAGTTCTAGAGCACAATTAGAAAGATAACAAGAACCATTACCATTGGGATGTGTGGATTCAACCAGTTTTGCAGGTGAAAGAGCTTAGCAACATGGATCCAGGTCATGCTGCGCCATCTGCCCTTCAGAGCAGAAAGCTGTCTCTGATTTGATTTAATTAGCAATGTAGCGTCATCAAGTTTGCCATCTCAGGCATCACCAGTTTTTTAGATGAATTTGTGCTTTGCTTAACATGACTTTTCTGTAATTACGAAAGCACTGGGTCTCTTTTGCACACTTTGTTTTTGGAAATTCCTTAAACATTGCTGCCCATAATGGCACATCCACACACTCTACTGGGACTCATTCATGCACTGAAACAGTTTGATGTGTTGGTATTCCTAATCATCTACATTTGGTATCTATCACTGATCCTCAATCCTCAACTTATTCTTTCTGTTAAGACCAGTTTCTCTGTGTGTCTTTGAGCCTCAAAGTGTGTGTGTTTATGGACCTACAGGTTTCAGTGCAGATGGCACATAATCAACCTGAAAATTTGATCTCCCCACAAGCTTCTGTTGGCTTATAACATACAAATGATTAGCCTCCTTCTGGCCCTGTGTAAGATTAAGCCTCAAAAGATGCATGTCCTAAGCCCTGAACATCATGCGATACACAGGACCAGGCAGCCAGTGCCACATGATAAGTATCTCCTTGGTAGATTTATTTCTGGAATGAGTTTTTCTGACATTAGCAGTGTGTCTGGCAGCACTCCTCACCCAACATTTAAAGATTACTTTGGTTGGGGGAGGTTGACTGCAATCTGAACCTTCTGTTTGTCCAGGACTTACTTAGCTGAGACAAGTTGGCTGGAATCTGCACCTTCTGTTTTCTCAGAGTGTGCCAAGGAAGCTCTGATGCATCTAGTTGATGTTATTCTCCATATATTCTCTTTTGGGCCAGCCTTGCAGACTTCATGGCATTCAGATATTTAGAATTTTGATTGACTTAACTTATTATCTGATAAGTTGTACAAGTAGTCCTCTTTTGTCTGGCAGCCAGGATGGATCTCTAGAAGTTCAGGAAGCTCTTAAGTTCATTTCCCATCTGCAACTCATTGATTCAGTACAGTCCTACAGAAGAAAAGGTGACCTAGCATGACGAACTCTTTCATGAGGCAGAAGATATGCTCATGCATCACCTCTTAGGATATCAACCTGATTTTGCAACAGCCATTGTTAAATGGCTGGTTTGAAGCTGAAGGACTTGGGCTATTCCTAAGCTGTTATCTTCTCCAAACTCTTTTTTGCTCCTCTCCCACCATCGTGACTTTTTGACATGAAGTAACTCATGCGTAGTGGGAGAGCAGGGGTTTAACGAATCTCTTCAGCTGTCAGCATTATGACAGTAAAATGATCATTACGCTGTAAAGTGACTCTGAATACTTCATTGTTATAATTTTCATTATATATGAAGCTATGTACTTTGTACAAATTTCACTATTTAATTTTTCCACCTGACCAATACATGAAATTAGTTAGATTTTGAGGAATTTTGTGAAATTACATCTTCCTGAGATCAGGATATGAATCAATCAGTACAACTAAGGAAAAATTTTGCCTCAGTTCCTTACACCTCCGTGAAGGTCGAGAGGGAGCACTTTTTGTTACCTGTTCCCTGTGAATGTCAGGAATTGGAATGAATTTCTGCTGGTAAAACTTTTTCTTACGTGTTTTTTTTGGAGTGGCAGAAGTGGGAATGCCATAGATACTTCTCTCTACATGTGTTTTAAATAGTGAAGGAAAAAAACCTCACTCTTTTTCTTTCAAATGGAAATATCCCCCATTTGGGATGTTTTTTGACCTTGGTACTATGAAGCACTTAATGCCTATTTTCAAAGCTAATGTCTTAGGAAAGCAGGGAGTTCATTTTTGGATTCAGGCAGTCATCAAGCATCTGATTGCAAAGACTTCTGGAATGAGCTACTGCTTTCTGAACAGCCTGATACTTCCACTAATCCACATCTCTAAATCTACGTGCTATACATGGGTCATTCCAAAGACCAATCTTTCGAAAGAAAAGACATTTTCCCACTTTTGATTATGCTCTGAAACTTCATAGTCTTGCAAACCTTAAGTTTCATCCCGTCCTGGCAGCAATTCATATGATTTTAGCCTCTCTGTTTGCATGGAAATGTAGATAAAAGGTTCAGCACTGCTTGCAGCAGGAGACTGTTGAACCATCTGCAAATGCAAATCTGTTGTTCCCCCCCCCCCCCCCATTTGGAACCTTGCTTCTCTTCCAACAGTCACAAAGACCCAAACTTGCTGCACCACCAGTGAGTCATTTGGGCGTAATACCATATTTGATAAAATTCTCAGGTAGGGTCTGTTTCCCCGAAGATTCACTTCCAGGTGAAAGGGTGGTCCTGTCTGAAGGAACCTACTGTGAGTGTGTATATGGTCAAGCACTTGAAAAGAAGAAAGAGAAATTACCTACCAGTACCTGGCTTTCTTAAGAGATGTGTTGCACATTCTGTATCTATGGGCATCCCTGCCTTAAGGTCCTTTATTCATATTCTCAAGGAAGTTTTTTTTCATACTTTCATGTATTGTTGTGGGGGTTTAGAAGTAAGGCATTTCACCAAACATCTGCCTACGGGTTTCTGTCTTTCTGGTCATTTCCAGTGACACACTTTTCAACATAACTGTAACATATATATGTATATATTTATGTCTATGAGAAATATAGGTTATTTCTCTAGACATTAATAACTTTTTTTCTTGGCTCATCAAATCTCAGTTTCCTGCCAATATTTCTTATCTTTCTATATCCTTCACTGCTATTTCTCTGTTGTTACAACAGCTTCCAGTTTAGTAGCTTTTGAGATTTAACTAACATGCCATTTACCATGCTCCCAAGTCATTAATGATGATGACAATTAAAACTGGGCCAATTAGCATTCTCTGGGACAGTACTCTCCATATATTGAATGAGTTTGACAGAGGTGGAATTTTCGGTTTGAAGCTTGAAATAATGAATTTTAAATTAAACTTCCATTTATTTTATTGTTGTAGTTGCTAATTATTGATGGACAGCAGCTGAGAACTGACCCATCTACTGTAATGGATGAAGTACAGAAATTTTTGGGAGTCTCTCCTCATTATAATTACTCTGAAGCCCTGACGTGAGTTAATTTAATCATCATTTTCACATGTTCCTACATTCCTAAAATACCAGTTAGTCTGTAGGTAAGCTCACTGCAAAATAAAGCCTCTCATACTTCTCCGAGCTGTCAGCAGGATGTATTCTTCAATGTCCGCAAAGAACACAATTCAGGGTTAGATTTTCTGTGAATCATCCACTGAGCCCCTCAATGTGGAGCTTGACTATTGCAGAAGTAGACCTCTGACAAACGGACAGAGTAAGTCTTGGGTTGTGAGAACTACATATGAACTTCGGATGAATTTAAAGGAATTTCTGTTTTCAAAGTGGAACATGGAATGCTGACATACATAAACAGAAAGGAAAAGGAATTAGTTTTTCTTTAATTTTGACATTAGCTGCAAGACAGATTCAGTGATACAATCAGGAATGTAACATCCACTCTGTACATCTTAAATACGCATGTACACAAATCCTTTGGATTCTGACATTTAGATTTGTTTGTCGTTAAATTAAGACTGATAACATTAGGTTTACTCTTTTGAGTCTTCTGTCTAAACTTGGGACATGCATCCTCCTTGCAGTATCTCACAGCCTTTACACTGAAAAATATTTGTTTCAGGTTTGATTCGCATAAAGGTTTCTGGTGTCAGCTCCTGGAAGAAGGAAAAACAAAGTGTCTTGGCAAGAGCAAAGGTAGAAAATACCCTCCTATGGATTCTGAGGTAAACCATTATGCTCATTTGCATTATACAGAGGTTTATTTGCCACATATGGGACACCACACAGACAAAATCATAAATAGGGAGACAAAAAAAAATTAAGTAGCTGTTAATTATTTGACTACCTTTCCCTACAAATGAAACATTTAAGATAGCTATGGAGTGCATAGATTTTTTTCAGTTCTTCATTTTAAATTTGAAGAGTTTAAGTCATTAAAAAAAAAAACCAAAACCTTTTAAAATTTGGCACCTCTTAGAAGAATAAACTTGGCAGCCCTGAAATTCACTTAGAAACCTGTCCCATTTACCTAAGTGAGATAAGCAACAGAAGCTCCACAGTGCATGTTTTTTTCTCAGTCATGATCAGATATGTGTATTTGTGTCTGGTCCCTTGTCTTTGAGAGTAGTTAGGTTATGACAAGTAATGCAGACTCTTGTATAATCCAGTTTTAAGAGAGGTTAGGCTCTGTTTCTATGAATTTTATAAATACCTTCCCCAGATAAATGCTCAAATGAAGAAATTTCCTTCAGATCAAATGCTGCAGCCTGTACCCAAAGGCAGTTTAGTCTCTTATTCTAGCTGTAACTTTTATGTTTATTAAGCCCTTTGTGCCCATTTCATTTTGCCTGAATAAGACACAAATAAAAGCTTACAGTTTGAACTAATCTAAGTACTGATGTAAGTCAATATTGTGGCATGTGAACACTAGTAAGTACTAATGTGGCAAGTATGACAGGGTTTTTTTCTCTCAGTACTTAAATTATATGTAAATGCACATTAATAGAATTATACTGATATAAAATTGGGTGAGAAGGCTTTGGGCTAGAGATAAGACAGGACTGTGTTTGTTTATTGTTGTATTTTTCAACTCTAAATAATTCTGCAAATGGGGTTACTAATTGATACATGTCTACATACAAAGATATTTTTGAAACTTTAGTTTCAGTCTCACTTCAGTAAATTCAAAGTAACTGCATCTGCTTCGGTGCAATTCTTAATTTACACGACTACCTGAGAGTAGAATCAGATCTTTTGCTTTTACTTCATTGTTCATTTTGGACAACCTGTGTTTCACTTAATTACCTTTTAGACTTCAGCTTCTAACTGACAAGCTTAAACTTGCATGCGGTAGGTAGCATAAAACTATAAATTGTGTAGGAGAAAGTAAAGTTTTGACACAGGTAAAACAAACTTTGAAACCTAGAATTCAGAGCAACTGCAGTACAGCACTTTATTAAATAAAAATATCTCCTTTTGTGTCCATCAGTGCAGGGCTTTTCTGTCAAGCTATTACAGAGATCACAATGTGGAACTGTCAAAACTCCTACACAAATTGGGACAACCCCTGCCATCGTGGCTGAGACAGGAGCTACAGAAAGTAAGATAGCATTGAAAAAAGGCTTTTTGAAATCTCTTCCACACTTCAGTCATCATACCTAAAGTCTCCAGTATCTACCAGAAGGTCTTGTAAGATATACCTCTTCAAAAATGAGTAAAAGATAGAAATTATTTCCATATGCTGGCATGTGGATTGTGAAAATACACGTGTTTCTTAGAGCTCTGGTGGGTCAAATCTTTCTCATAAACATTTCTGGACCTGTGGACTTGTGGACTACTGTGCACATACGTGGAAATTATTTGCAACTGGTATAAGCTTCAGAGATACATGACCTGTCTAATTTCATGGTAAATATTTACATTTTTGTATATCAGTTTAAAAGTATTGTGTCTCATGTAGGTTTTGTAGCCCATTGTTAGACCACTGACAGTTTTTCTTACTATTTGATTATTGTCTTGCATAAAATAAGAAAACAATGTAGCACAAAATGCCAGGTGTACTTCAGCCTTTGGAATCAGCTTGCTAATACCCAAAGTATATACTAACAAGGGTGAGAAGTACAGTTATCATACATGATTTAGCTGTGCACAGCAGCACAATCTGGAAGCCATAGGTAAAAGCAGTGTAGAAAAAAACACACACAGGCACAGAAAACATTACCAATGCTTATAGCCTGTAACAACAAAGACAATGTGGTAAGTGTCTTTGTCCATAATTACTATGTCTGATTTTGTACTGAAATGGCAAAATACAGAATATAGCCATTATCTGAACAGAAATTTAATTGGAAGTGTGAAGCACAAGCATTGCAGTATAATCCTGATGAGCAGTATGAACAGGCTTTTACTCCTGGCTTCTATGAGCAGCTGGATCCACATACTTCACTCTGGGCTTATGTTACTGTGAATCAGGAATGACTCCACTGAAATGAACAAAAAACTTGTAAAGAGCAGAAATAGATTGCCTTAATTTACACCACTATTTTTCCCTTAAATTATTGCCTTCGATCAATGCTTTATGTATTCTAAGATCCTTCAACTCAATCAAAATTGTAGCATCTTTCAGTAATGTTCAGTTTACATCAGCTGCAAAAATCTATCAGATTTCCAGGTTCAAATACTGGTTTTGGTTCCAGACATTTTAAACATGTTTGATATTAAATAATAGGAAAAAAATTTAAGAGAAAAAAAATAAATACAGTGTGTAAACATGGTAGAAAATTACTCCCTAATCACGGAAATCACAGAATCACAGAATCACAGAATCTTAGTGGTTGGAAGGGACCTTTGAGATCATCGAGTCCAACCACATAAA
>JAOQGH010000032.1:5082888-5166736 GCA_025769975.1 Gallinago jamesoni
TTCAATCTTGACAGGCCCAGTTATCTCCCCTTCCCCCCTCATAACTAGTTTAAAGCCCGGTCTATGAGCCCTGCTAAGTACAAGTATCCAGCTTTACATTTATATGATACATTGCAATGATACATCTCACAATGTGTCAGTTTAGATGCGAGATAAAGTCTAATTGATAGTACTTAAAAGTCAAGAAAGATCAATGAAAACTTCAGTGGAGAAGCCTTAATGCTTCTCCACTGAACTTTAGCTCTGAGGGTTTGTAAAGGCATGAAGAGGTAGTGAAAGCAAAAGAGAAATACAGTGCTAAATGCAATGCTTTTTACAGTAGCTCTATAATGTTATCATAATTTGTTTTAGGGTGAATAGTTAAAAACATGCATCAAATGGTGGGAAAACTTTATATGTCTCAGTGCTGTTTTATGACATTTAGGTAATCATATAATTTAGCTTACAAGGTAATGGAATGGAAACCAGTTTGTTATTCCCTAAATAGAAGACAGATGTTGAGATCCTTACTGTACCTCTAACTGGTAATCTTTATTATTTATTGATTTTGTCTATGTAATACGTGGTTTTGATAGGCCTGTAAAGAAAAAAAATCTAGACAAATTTGCTGTATATAACAATATTCTTTACGCAGCACATTTTTGCTAAGGGAATATGCATGATTGATATGAGGACATACTAGAGTAGACATTTTTTAAGATGAACATCTTTATTATTTATTAGACAGAATAAGAATTTTCATTTCACTTTAAATATTCACTGTCATATAGATTCGTCCTAAAAGCTGACTTGTCTTAAAATACTTCTTATTTGATAAAAGAAACACTCTGGATTCTGAACATCCATAAAAGCAAATACTCTGCATGCTATGGACAGCTCATGCATCCTGCAAGCATCTATATGGATTTGTTACAACTAAATTGAATAACAGGACAAAATACCCAGGATTTTCATCCTGACGTGATTGATTTTACCCTTGATATAACCTGATGTAACGTCATTCAAACATTTCCAAAAAATCCGCAGGGATTGCACAAAGCTCCTGTTTTGTGCACTCCTGCCTCAGCTACTCCATTTTCTTTGGTGCAGCAATTATAAAATAGAAGAAAATAGGAAAAACCTTGGGCATTATCAAGTGACTGAAGTTTTCATGGTGAGAGAACCCTCTGCACACAAATTGAGTGCCTCCTACGTGCAGGAGGAATGGGCTTCAGCCATATTCATAGTTCATTCAAGAACTCCCTTTCTGTCCTCTTTCTCTGGGAAATCAACGCCCCACAGAGTGAGAATGAGTGGGCAGTCAAGGAGAGAGTGGTGAGGGGGATACGCACATCAGTGGCATTGTCCCTCCAGAAATTTTACAACAGACAAGGTGACATGTCTCAGGTCTGTGGACTAGTTCTGTTAAGTTCTCTCTTAGCTACGGCAAGGAGCCCCATACAATTAGTGATCTGGTAAAGCAGCCCACCTGCAGTTGCCATGTAACACTGGGAAGATAAGCCCCCCACACGCATGGCCTTGGCCTTGCGTGGACAGGCTTGGTTTGGCAGCTACAGACAAAGCTGGTCCTCCAGGACTATCATGGTGACTCTTAAGACCTGATGATGGCCAGCAGAGTGGAACTCTTGGATCGTCCCAGTGCCCTTCTTAAGGGATGAACTGGGAACAAAACGAATGAGTTCCTAGGGAAATCTTCAATGGATTCCTCTGGTAACTACCTGAATTGATACTGTGACCATAGTAGCTTGACCTGGAACTGTGCATCTGCATTGAATCTAAATCTCCTGTCGAGAAGCAGCTGTTAAGCACTAGCATCTTTAGAAAAGGTGCTGCGGGATTAGCTGTTTGTACGCTAGGTGGGCTAGTGCCAGATATCAAAGCAATGAAAAAGTAAAGGCAAACTGCTGGAGCTCTGCAGTTCTGAATTTCTGATGTTCGCTTATTACTTGTTTATACAGAGATGGTATGAAGCGTGTGGTTGTTCTTTTCTTTTTTCCTGCAGAACTATTCTATTTAAACACATTCTTACATTTAACAGGAGACTTTCAAAAACAGAATGACTTTTAATGTTCAGTCTGCTTGGTGAAGAATAAAGAACCTGGGCAAAGCATGCAGACAACAGCTAGATGTGTTATTCCCCAAATCATAGGATGCACATGAGTACAGCTGAGTAAGCAAGTCATATAGCATGAATTACTTGACAAAGTTTAACCTCTTCTATTCACAGCTTACCTACAATCAGTGTTTGATTTCCAGAAATAGACTGTCAGTATTGACACTCTTGAAAAATACTGATTCATTTCAATGAATTTATATTTGCTAGTCAAAGTCAGATATTTTATTGTAGTTGGTAACACAGCCATGGTTTCTGTTCCCCTGGTAGGTAACTGCACAAGCAATCTCTTTAACAAATGCTTGCTTGATTATTGGAGCTTCACCTTTATTTTCATAAATATGATTCTGAAATTTGCCTTCTGCAGGCATCCATGCCATTAAAAATCAATGCGTGATCATGAGCAGGAAGTGACCATTAGGGGTGGTGTAAAGACAGAGCCTGATATGAAATCACTTACTTATTTGAGCAAACATTCCTGAAAATACTGTGATATTTTCCGAGTTCTACTTGTGCAGACAGAATTAGTTTCAATGATTTGCGGACTATCTTGTACAGAATATCCTTTTTCATGGCTTAAAAATGTGAAACTTCCTCAGGAAGAAATTAAATAGATATTTCAATGTTTATAGATGTAATACTCTTGTCATTCACATTGAATGAAAATTGCTGGAAAAATTTTTCTCAAAGTTTTTTAAAATAAAAAATAGATATTATTCTGATAGTGGCATGGTATCTGAAGTGCAACAATAAACTCTGATAAGAAAATGTAGCGCTGTGTGGAGGTGATTTTTATGTTCACAAAAGTTGTCCTTTTCCAGGTTTGTTAGCAGCTATTGCAGCTTGACACTGAGCTACAACACAATCCAGGAGCATGGGAGCAGCATGAAATGCTTTCAGAAATGAAAAATATTGCTTATTCTCTCTGTGAGTGAATATTACTGCTTTATGCAGCTGCTTGTTTTACTGCTTTTGCTTCCTGCTTACTTTTTATTTCTTGTGCCAGAAATTGCTAATGAGTTGTAGAAACCCTTCCAGAGCTTGCTATTTTTAAGATAACAAGCAGACTTTATTCAAATTATTTGCCTTGGGGATTCAATAGTTGTGCCAATGCATCGGCCCACAGATACGTGAGAAAACCATTCTTAGGAGAAACCTCTAAAGACAATATGAATGTCCAAAGGAAAATTCACTGTTATCAACAAATACCTGCTTAATACCTTCATAGGGGTGTAGAAAATAGGAAACATATGTTAACAAAATATTCTGTTCATTACAGAGAAATGATGGAACCTCTGTTTGGAAGACTAAGCTTCTTTTAGGATACTCATCTCTAAAACTTCTAAGAATAACAAAAGTGGAACAGGAAAGTTATAACAGAAAGGTACTAAGCAAAAGGAAAAGATCCTTGCTATGAATAACAGCTTCCTGACCTCTGTCTCAAATTTATCTGCTTTCATTTAATGTTTCTTTTCAGTTCTTCCAATCCCAAAATTCTTAAGAGCTCAAGGGCAAAAGACACTTTTTTGTCTCTGTGGACCACATGGATGAGGAAAGCACAACAGTCAGCATCAAAGGACAAATCATAGGAACAGGAAAGTAATTAACAACTGAAACCAGGGGCAAGGGAAACCTGAGTAGAGGAGGAATTTAGACAAAATAAGGGTGATAGATTTGAAAAGCATATATTGAGCTTGACTCTCACCACTCGGTTTTCTGTCAGGTTACTTCTTTCTTTTTTAATACGGTGTTTTCTTTCTTCACTTTTTTTTTTCTGTTGTGATCCTTTCTTTCCTTGAGAAATTCAGATGGAAAATAAGGTTCATGTATTTTTAATTGCTAATTAATAGATGTCTGTCCACCTAGGAGAGCCGTCAATCTAGTAGCACAAGGTCACTATCAGATCTCTTCCACAAGGTATGACATGGAAGTGGCCTAGTTCAACCATCATGCAGGGGCTTGGTTCAGGATTACTACTTCAAATTCTATAACCTGTGTTATTCAGGAGATCAGAGAAATAGGCTTTTTGCCTGAAAAGAAATCTTACTATTTTCTTCTGAATTATCTCATCAAGACTGTCCTATTATATCTCCCAGTAGAGCTCCTTTCTTCAGCTAAAGGACTGTACTCCTGTACAAAAAAAAAATATATAAATAAAAAAAACCAAACAAACAAAGAAAAAGAAAAAACAAACAGAAAAGCATGTTTGGCATAACTTTATACACAAACATGGTACATATATTTTAATGATAGAATTCTGCCTGGAAGGACAACATTATAAGCTAAAGGCAGCAGCCAGCTCTCTTATGCACATGACAGAGTAGAAATAAAAGTCCTGAACACAAACAGTGCAAGGTCAGAAGAGCTGAGTCTTAGCTCATGGCACAGGTAGGACTGTAGGACATGGCAGGAACGGAATTTGTATCTGCACTTTTGTACAATCTGTGCAGCAGTTTTGTATTCTGCAACACTGTTTGATAGTCCTAAATTTGCAGCAGCAACACCATTGTCTGAGAATGATGAAAACCACCTAATGTGACACATACACTTTAAAAAATTTCCTGTCTTTTCCACAGGAAGAAAAAAAAAAAAGGTAAGAAACTTGGATACTAAAATATGAGCCAGAAGGCAGCTTCCTGCACTGCACCAGTCAACACTTCCAGCCTCTTCAAAATTCTCCCCAACAATTCAAATACAGAGTCATCTGTAGCCGCTTGAGCTGGAGTTTCAGTCCCCTGGCTGCGTCAGGTCACTGGCGTCTGGCCTGCAAAAGCCAAAATCCCTGTCTCATCCTTCCAGTGCACCCATGCACAGACCACAAACTCACCTTTGAGATGAGCTGCAGCCTATGCCCAGCCTTTAAAAAGCCACCCTTCCGTGTGCTGAGGGAAACTGCAATAATGCCTAAATCAAGTTGTGGTGCAGAGAGGTATGGCAATTAGGGGTTTAGGTTTGACACGAGGAAGCATTTCTTTACTGAGAAGGTGGTCAAACCCTGGAACCAGCTTCCCAGAGGGGTGCTCGCTGCCCCAAGCCTGGCTGTGTTCAAGAGGTGTTTGGAGGAGGCCCTTAACGACTTGTTTTAACTTCTGGTCAGCCCTGAAGTGCTCAGGCAATTGGGCCAGGTGATCCTTGTTGGTCCCAGCCAACTGAAGTAGTCCTGTCCTGTCCTAATTAAAAATGAGGGTGGGGGAATATGGCCAGCATTAACCACTTAGCCTTGTTTATAACGGACCAGAAAAGGAAAATTTCCGTGTTCACCTAAAGGGGTGACTTAATTTTCTAGTGTATCTTCCACAAATTCTTCTTTCTCGCTGGTCCGTGCTTACAAAATAACAGCGGCGGTTTAGTATTTAAGGCCCGTCTTACGACTTGACCGAGCACACACACGCACCCAGACCGTGTATCTCCACCTACTGACAGGAAGCGGCCTCACTGCCGGGACGGCGGGACGTCCGGTCCCAGAGCCGCGGAGGCGGAGCCGCTGCCCCGCCCACTGCGCGCGCAAGGGGATGGCTCCATGCCTGGCGGGGGCCTCGTGGCGTGAGCTCTGAGCTCCTGGGTCGCGCGGGGCGGCCGTTGACAGAGAGCCGGCGGCCGTTGGCGGGCGCGCGGGGCGGCCGTTGACAGAGAGCCGGCGGCCGTTGGCGGGCGCGCGGGGCGGCCGTTGGCGGTGGAGCGGAGGGCTGGGGAAGCGTGAGGCACCGTGGCGCGCTCCTCTCCACAGGCGCGGTTGATCGAGCTCTAGCGGACCGGCCGCGGCGGAGGAGCGAAGCAAGCAGCAGGTGGGCCCCGAGGTGAGATGAGGACCGGGTGGGAGTCGTTAGGTGGCGGTGGGGCCCGCGTCAGGAGGCGGGAGAGATGGGAGAGGGGGGTGAGAGGAGAGGAAGTGGGGAAGGGAGAAAAAATGGCGGCCGCCACGTGGTGGAGTGTGGGGAGGGGTGATCCATGACTCCATGGGGGCAGCCGCCTGTGGCTGTCTTCCTTCCTAGGCATGGAAGATCAGATCCTTGCTAATTGGCAAAACTTTTACCCTCTTGTGGGCATTAGTCGTTGACTGTAGCAAGTAACAGGCCGAGTCGGCCGAGGCGTGCTCCATCGGGGGTTTTGCCGCCTCCCCCGTTTTGTGGTTTTTGTTTGTTTTTTTTTCTCAGTAAGCGTTTAGAGCCTAGTTCTTAAACATGTCGTCTTCCCCCCACCCCCCCCACCCCCCCTCTTTTTTTTTCTCTTGGGAGCGCAGAAACTGAAAGTCCGGAGACGCACCCGTTGCCCTTCAGGATCCTCTGCTGCAAAAAGTACGTGTCTGGGTGTGTGTTACATAATAAACTCTTTAAAATGAGTGTTTGGGTGGGGATAATACCGATTTTCTAACTTAGCTTTAGCGACTAAACTACTGATAACGTGCTTATTGAAATCAAAGTATAGGTTTGGTGTTTTGATTTTATGGCATGCTTCGTTTGCGTGTGTGTTTTATTGGCAGAAGAATATAGGGGCATAAGTTAGTGCGACTAGGAAGAAACGAGCGTTGGTGTAGATGTATTGCTTATAGTAGGAATACAGAATTATGATAAAAGGTATGTTGCCAGAACTTTAGCCTGCCAAACTGGAGGCATCCAAATCCACGGATTTCTCAGGGATGTCTGTGCAAGAAGAACGTCTGTCTTAATAAACGTGTTCCCGATTTAACAAAGTGACTACTATGAGTAATCTGCAACGGCGGGAGCAAAGATCTCTCTCTGTCAAATGGATACTAATAGCTTTGTTTCAGTGCAGTTTACAACTCCTAGGAAGGCATCATACTGTTCGGTGATGTTTGCTGTGTTGTATGTGTTCCTGGTAGCAATATTAAACTGCCTCAAACTTGTTTTTACAGGGGAAAAACTCTTGAGTTGTGATGACAGAAGAAGATGGGGCTAAATTCCACATGTGAATTCTATGAGTAGCTGTGACTAGAACTTATAACTTAGGGTAGGGTGGGTTTGTCAAATCATCTGGAAATGATGATGCCTTTTGCAAGCAATAGTATTTCTGGTTATCAAGCAGAGCTACTAAAAGCTAATTCTGGGCTAGATCTTAATCTTGCTTAAGACTTAACACAAACGAGTGGGTTTTGATAAAGTTCAGACTTGGAGCCCAAATGGGATGTTATGCAGCTCATCTCTGGTCTTTAGAAAGAGGGGCGGGAATGTAGATTACTGGGCCTAAAGTTAGCCTTTGCTGCTTACAATTATCATGACTACACTAGCTCATTTCGTGCTGCTTTCCTGGATCTTCTGCTGTTCCTATGTTTGGGCTGTCACCAAGTCTTAAGCAATTATAATAATGCTCTCAGTAGTTTAGTTGACTGCACAGCAGTCTGTCATGTGGCTGACCATACTGCAGTCTTACTAAATCTGGTTCTGTGCACCTTCAGTGGTGGCTCTTCTGCTGTTTAAGTGTATTAGAAATGCAGTTCACATATACTCCTTGCAACAACCTAAGCTGAAGGTAAGTCTGTGAAGTTTAGAAAATAAATGTGAAACTTAGTCATAATTTTAGTATATATGTCAATGTAAACCATTCAGATGTATGAATAAGTTAATAAAGAGATATCAACTTTAACTGCAAGTGTCGCTTCTTCCTTACAAGAGCACTGATAACCAAGACCAGACCTGCACATGTTCATTGAAATTACTGATAGATCTGCCTGTTGTGGGGAATACAGCTTTTGGTATCTAGGCCTTATGACTATGGCTTCAGGGCAAAGCAGTGGCTGATGCATTGTCTGGGAGCTGTTTCAGAAGTCACATGATTTTAATGAGAGGTTACTGCTGCAGGGGAGAACATGTGACTTTGAATATAGCTGCTTTTTCAGTTTTGGTTACTTGGGGATCTTTTATTTAATCCGTATTCAAGAAAAGAATCTGTGGAGTTCCAGTAGATAGTGAACCATTGCAGAATCAGACAAAGTACATGTTTTACTTGCAAGTAAATTTACTGTCTTGGCTAATACCAGCTCTGCTCAGTCTTTTGTGGAGTATCTTCTAGTCAATAAGGAATTTTTTCACAAATCATTGCAAACTGAAAAGTTGGGGGGGGGGGAAGGTGTATTTAAAAGGACTGGGAAACAAAATCTGTGGAGCCAGAACTGCGATCAGTAAGCAATGCAGTTACTTCTAAGTACTTTGCAAGTGATGGGGGAAGATTCCTATTTGAAGTGGAGAGGGGTGGAATTGTGGACTTCAGTTACAACATGGATTAGATCTGAGGAAATGACTTCTGATGTTCATGTCAGTCACACTTTGAAATAGACTGATGGGGAGATTAGGGAACTATCACAGGAAAGGTTTTGGTGTGAGGTGTTTTTTTTCAAGCATGTGCTTTTTCTTGTCATTGCCAAAGTATGGCTGATTGTATATTCTGTGTGGAGCTATAATAAGTGGTATTACACCTGTTTAACTGGTGGTGTGTGATTACTCTACTTTTAAACAGCTCTGTGTACAACCCTATCATATGACATCTTTACTGCTTAGGATTCCACATTTGTGGCTGCCAGGCATGGTAGCCAACAGTCATGATGAGCATGTACTACGAATTTCCTTTTCTCCAAGAAGAGTGGACTTCCGTAGTAACCTTAGTGCTTTTTGAAAGTAAGTTAATACATCTATACTGCAAGGGCAGTTGCCAGGAGAGAGCTGCTGCTATCCCAGAGACAAGATGTGGGTGGGAGAGTGCTAGCACTGTGTGGTTGCTGTTTTGGCAGGCACCCTGATGCAAAGTGGCTTCCTGAGTTTTTAGGTCAATTTTTTTTGTGTGACTGGGTTTGATCCCATGAAGAAAATCAGGTGTAGGCACATGAATAGGAGGAAGAAAGAGCAGGGCTGGGGATCTATTTATCCAGGGATCTGGAATGCATGAAAATTATTAACACAAGATACAAAATTCAAGAATGTGACACGAAGGTCTGGAGGGAAGCATTTTTCTTTTGTGTTCTCTTGAAATGATACTGAAAAGTTTAGACTTTATGGTGTTTGCTTTTAGCTACTGTATGGCATTGCACTGATGTGTTACCCCAATTCCCTTGTATTTTAACCTTTGCTCTTATCAGGCAGCAGCTGCCTTTTTAATCTATTCTAACAACTCTAGCGCATGATAATTATCTTGGGGTTTTTTTGGTTGTTTTGGTTTTCTTTTTTACAAGTTGCCCTTTGAAATGTGACTGTTCTGTCTCTGCCTCCTATAACGGAGAACCTCTCTGTGTGAACTTTGAGGAGAGCCATGTAGCTGTCCTGCTAGTCCATTGTGTGAGCTAAGTGATGAGGTCACTTAGCCTGAGTGGTCATGAATCCCATGATCCGTGGGGGAGTAGCTTTAAGGTTCTTGGAAACAGGTAGTGGCAAGCAGGCCATAGGCTGAATAAATTGGCCTGGTGGCTTGATCTGGCCTGCAGGTTAGATTTTCAATTTTTAGCTCTTCATCAGATATTTAGAACTTGCAAAGATAAAGCCAAGTTTGGATCAAGAGAAGGAAAATCTAATTTTCAAGATTATGGTCAAATGCAAAAGTAAAAACTATAATGTTTGCTGTGGGTATCTTACTATTTTTGAGTGCTTAGAGAGGTTCCATTGCCTTTCCTATGGCAAGCTTTTCATGAGCATTAAGTCACGTGCACAGAGGGTGGTAAAAATCTGCTTTTTGTCCTTACTTGAGTACAATAGAGGTGTTCTTAAAAGATGTGACTTTCTCATTTCCATATGGCTTAGGATGGCTTGTTTGTCATGATTTCTCTTAAAATTTAACTCCCATTTCCCAAACAGCTGTTTCCCATCTTTTCAATCAATTCCTGTTGCATCTTAGCTCTAGCCTTTATAGATGCTCCTTATTTTTCTGCACACTGTTCTGTCTGTAGTTACACCAGTGTCTTGTGCCTCTCCAACTTTCACCCAGTGTGGTCTTTTTTTCCTTTACATTATTACAAAGGTAAATACTTATTTCCAAATTCCCAAGTCATCGTTTTCCTGTCTGTGGTTGCTTGGTGTTATATTTGCAGGAATTTACATGGACAGTTTTCTGTGTTACTCTAAATAAATGAAATAGGAACTACTGCATCTGAGCAGGTATCTAATGCGTATGAGGTAGGTCTGGTCTCTACTACCTCAGTTAACTGCATTGACTTTAACTAGTTAACTTAGCTAGCAGCTTGGAGCACAAACGAAACCCATTTTTCTTTCCTGATACCACAAAATTATTATTTTCTGGGTGGTTTCTATTGGGATCTGCTACTTGAGCCTAATTGTTTTAGCCTTCTTTTATGTTATATTTCATGATTGTCGCTCTGAAATTGTAACTGAATTAAAATCTTAAGCATAAATATTCTAGCACTTCAAAGTGTGAAATGGTTGCAGCAACATTGAAAATGATGGAAAACATTGAGTCAGGACTGATTTGTTAAGTATAAGTTACTACAGTGCTGTGAATTTTTCTGGAAATAAGACAACTGATATTCTGCATATAATGATCATAAAATGGGATCTTGGTTTATCCGTGACTTACAGATATGTGCCCTTTTACTTTCGGGAGTTGTTCAGGGTTGAGATAAATTCATGTTAAACGAGTTTTGTGTCAGTCGCAGTCATGTTCCTGTTCTTTGTTTATCTTTTCTGTATATTCTCTGGAAAATGGACAAAACCTTGGAAAATTCAAGAGGACTGCATCTGATTGTAAATCGTCACAATGTTGGAGAACCTGGATAGATTATGCATCAGTGTTTAAGATGGTCATCTAATCTGGAAATAGAAGTGCTGGATGTTTTCTTAGTTTTATGCCACTGTTAACACTGTGACCTACCTGCTTAATATAAAAAACCCTTAGCATAGGCCAAAGGACAGGTTTTTCTACAACCTTGTATGTGTTAAAAATGTTGGAACAGAGAGAACAGCAAGGGTCAGAAAAAAAAATACTGAGGACTTTTAAGACTAGGATAAACTTACTTATGACAACCTAATTGGTCTGAGTTAAAGCACACAAAGCAGTGGGAATTCCATCATAGAAACCAAGCTTTTTTTCTCTGAGAAAATGGCCTCCAAATCTTACGTGCTTTGAAGAAAATACTATCAAGAGCACCCTTTTCTGCTAAAGAAAGTTCACATGAAGTTTACCCAACTGCTGTTCCTGCAGCTTCTGCTTGTATGTTATCCACAAGATTAATGTATAAAAGTTGTAGTCAGAGTGGCAGTTTTTATTGTATACATTTACATCATCAGGCTCATTGAACAAAAATTAGAATGCCATAATAAACACAATTTCATTTTATGTTAGAAACTGAAAAGACATGCTCTCTGCGTGGAAATGATAGTGCTATGTTTTAAAATCTAATGAAGCATCCTATTAAAAGAGCAAAATTACTGTACTAAATACTAGATACAGTATGCAGACTTGATCCCCCCCCCAAGTATAATATTTCTGTGGTGCAACTTCTAAAACTCCCCTGTACACAATGCATGTATTGCACTATATAGCTTATTTCACCACAAGTTTCAAAATAATGGTGCTTGTATAGCGAAGCTTTGATGGTACAAGTAGATATATTTTGACAGATTTACTTCCCTTTAATTAAAAGGGCTGTGTGCAATAACTAAAAATATAAATGGGCTTGAAGTTCACTAGCAGGTCTAACAGTAGGTGGTCACAGTACTATGATTTTTTGACATATTTTTAAATAAAATATTTCACACTATTTCAAGTAGTGTGGAATTATGGAAAACTAAAATATATTAAAGCACCTTGTGTACTAGTTTAGCACCAGTTCCAACAAGATATTTAAACTAGTCATGACCCTTGAAAACTAAGTTTGAGATCAGAGAGAAATTAAGGGCTAAGTCTTCAATCTCATGGGCTTCTGCAATATCATCACTGTTTTTGTATGCAAATTGAGTTGCTTTGGATGTTTTTTAAAACACCAGAGAGACATACAACCATACAGAAATGAATCACTGCCCACTTACAAGGTGAATACAAGAATCCTACTTTGTTCACAAAATGCCACACATCACTGTGGTAGCCAGTGTTTGGGGATAGGACAACAGTCACTGTTAGCCACATTTTGCGCAGTCACTATGTGGTGACACACATCTGCCACACTGGAGTGTTTTATGGCCCAGAGAGCTTTCAGTTCTGCTTTTTAAGAAGCATGTTTGTTAATGTAATATGTAGAGCAGACATACAGAATGGCCTTTGGCAGGGATTGTAGAGGTAGCACTGAACTTTCCTGTCTCCCTCTTGATTGTAGTTAGTCTCAAATATTTTCAAACCTGATACCTGTTGTTGTTGCACTAAGATGGTGATTACTTCCTGTGTTCTGGGTGGTAAGTTTAGTGGGGTGGCCCTTTCTAAAAGGATAGCAAGTTGGTTTGTATTTGTCTTGTTCATTGAGAGTAACTCTTTATCAGTGCTTTTCTATAATAAACCATTAAGGTTTTCATAGCGTGGGGAACAGTATCTGTAAAAGGAATTAAATGCAATCAAAATATGTCAGTACTTCATAAGTCACTGAAAACTACCTAACTCTCACCTTTCCTGTAAGATTGGTCTGAACCAGTGTTGCAACTAAGCAGGAGAGAATTGTCT
This sequence comes from Gallinago jamesoni, assembly GCA_025769975.1. Classification (NCBI taxonomy): domain Eukaryota; kingdom Metazoa; phylum Chordata; class Aves; order Charadriiformes; family Scolopacidae; genus Gallinago; species Gallinago jamesoni. The sequence continues at coordinate 5,095,607 of JAOQGH010000032.1, forward strand.
AAATATCTTGTAGAGAATAGTAGTTTAAGACTCAACATCTCCAGTATTTGTATTGCACATACTTACAACTTCATCTTGTAAGATTGTCAGAAGTTCTTAGTGTTACTTCAGTAAAGCCTGTCCAAAATCATCAATGAGAGAATTGGGATTTTTGTCTGATACTGTACTGACAGCTAGTGGAAAATAGGAAAAGGAAATTCTCTCTGAAATGCTGTACCAAAAATTATGAGTTTCAGAAAGAATACAAATGTATCTGTGTAGAAGAAATAAAATAGTTCATTTGTTTTTGATCTAGCTCTTGCAGCTGTGCAGGATGTTTGCAGGGCAACTAACTTCCAGTGTACTGTGTGTTTTACTTGGGAATGTACTTTATGCACACTAAGCTGTGAGAACAGATGTCAGAATAGCTGGAGATCTGATTATTCACAATTATTTTTCTCCTAATGTTTAATGCATACTCAGAATTACTTACCAAGAATCAACCTGCTAATGGTCTCATTAGCTAATGAAACATGAGTCAAAATTAGAGGCCTGAGTGTAAGATCATAGGAACAACAGGAAAACAGTCAACAACTGATCAAGTAAACTATGCTGGGATCTGTAATTTACTCTAGAGAAGCCTAGAAAATAAATAGCTTGGAGCTACTATGGTCTTCCTGTGGGTAGTGAATTTCATGGTGAACTCTTTAGCTCCAATGTTACTCTAAGCTGGCTATCACTTTTCTCATCTTAGATACGTGGTAGCTTGTTCTTGCAATATATAAACTTCCTTAACACAGAGGGGTTTTGTTTGGATAGTAATCCCTAACTGGAAACATTGCATGTATATAGCTTGGATTTAACAAAAACACACGAATCAGGAAAATGTGCCAGTTTCCACCCACTCTGGGCCCCGGCTGTGCACTGTTTGTGCTGTTCAAGTTGTCCAGCCTCAAACTTCTTTTAATAAAGTTCGGTTTCCATTATAGTCATTCATAGGTTGGTCACACTTTTTATCCAAGGTACAAAAGATGATACTTTTGTATAGACACCTGGAGAATCTTTAACTCCACAACCGTAGCCCCAGGAGGTCACACCATACACAACCCAGCTTTCCCCTGGACGTTCACACATCAGTGGTCCACCACTATCTCCTTGACAGCTATCAACACGTTTCTGTTCCTGGACATTTCCAGCACAAAGCATTCTTCCTGTGAATCTTCTTTTGTAACGCTCTTCACATACCCTCTTGGGAAGTAAGGGGATGGCAGCCTGTTGTAAGGTTCTTGAATAAGCCCTTCCTGAAAAGAGGACCCAAATTACTGTCTCATTAAGATGCTTGGTCTTGGAAACATAAATAAGATTTATTCCAGTTTTTGCTGTCAGTCATTCACACTATTTGTCATTACATAAAATAACCAAAAACTAGAGCAAATACTGAAAAATCTACTGCCCGTTATATATAATACTAAAATACTATGTAGATATTTTAAATATGGAATATTTTTGAAAAGAAAAAGAGTTGAATGTGTAAGGTATAACTTTACTCCTCTTGTTCACCGGACCTTTCCAAGGCTGGGTTTTGTTTTGTTTTGTTCCAGATAAACTTTCTGTGTCTTCTCCAATAATACATGCCTTAATACTTAAATGAGGAAGCTATTTTTAGGAGTCTTGAGCAGTAGAGACTAAAGCTGTAGAAATACTTTTCTTCAAGTTCACCAGTTCAAATTTAGTCTCACTCAGCCTGACAGATTCTCTGTTGGCTTCCAAGCAGAGCATCTAGCCAACCATCAGGGTTATGCCCTGGAAGTACGTGCAAACTTTCTTGTTACTTCACCTGAGGAGTTAAAGTTTCTGAGCCCAAGTGTACTCTGGTAGAGAGCAGTGGTATCATTTTGAGTCTTTTACAATCCTGGCAACTTCTGTGTACCAGAGTACTAATGACACCAATCTTCATTTTTTGGAGGTGACCAGAACTTGTCTTTTCATTTTCTTTATCTGTAGTGAATCCTGCATTGTGTAAGCAGTGCTCTGCTTATAAAAGGTCAAGATCTAAATCATTTACCTTTTTTTTTCTATTGCTAGCACCTCTTTTTCAGTTGGAAACATGGGAAATGGTGGTGTGGGTGTTGGGTTTTTTTTAAACCCAGTGTTTAAAGCCATTGTTGGGTTGGGTTTTTTAAAAATCTTAACACTTGCAAAGTAATTATGATTCATAAAGTGTGAAATTTCAACTGAAGTACTGCAATGGTGTAATTTCTTACTGTAATTAAAGTTTCCTTAAATAAATGTCCTAGGTTAACAGTATTGCAGAACTTTCAGTGAATTGTGTAAAAAAAAATAGACAGAACTAGGCAATGAATTAGCAGTTGTTTTTTAGCAAAACCCCCACCCTTTGTAGACCTGTGTCTATCTCCTTTATTGTAGTACAGTGACCCAGACATCTGTGCACACAGATTAAGGCATGTAGAAGAAGAACTGATATTTGGCTTTGCTGCCTTGTCTACTTGCCAGCTTAATGAGTCACTGGAACAAAGGCTTAAGTGTGGTTGCTGTCTTGCACTGTATTCAGCACCACAAAAACATGAAAGTAAAACATGGTTATTAGTTTGTAAAACATTTAAAGGACAAAGACCTTTGAAGAGGAAGAATCTTATACTGAGTGATTGCATTGTGGCTCTTGTAATTTTTGGCAAGATGTTCTCTTATTTAAATCTAAGTTGTGATTGAAAATGTCAGTGGTAACAAGGGAGACAAAAAATGCCTAAAAGTCTATTATATGTATATTTTCCATCAATTTTTTCTGTTGAAGTAGTGTAATTTAAATAACCTTTCTAAAATATTCACAGGACTTACCTTAAAAACCTTAAATATATTAGAGCTGTTATGTTCTGAGGCAGGAGGTGATAAGCTGCTGTGCAGGTTGTGCCTGGCTTTCATTCATGCTTGTCAGTCTTAATGAGGCCATCTTACTGCCTCGTTCTGTGATTTAGAGTGACAGGGTTAATTGCCACTTTTCAAGCACGAACTAAATTCAGTAAACAAAGTGTTGTCATTCCTGTTTAAGGATCAGGTGAGAAAATATTCCCCTATATAAAAAGAGTAAATTTATTCCCTTTTGAGTATTATCTTAAAGATTTGAGATTTTTTTTTTTTTAAACAGCCCCAGGTAATGAGATCAGTGGGTAGAACTCATTAAAACATTTTTACCTGTGTCACCCCACCCGGTGATATAACAGCTGGGAGCAGTTTTCTGTGGTCTCTCTCTCCTTAATGGCAAACAAGCAGGTAAGACATGGGTACTGAATCTGGCACACTGTTCCTCTGGCCCCTGTAGCCTCACCAGTGCAATATCATAGTCGCTGCTGTCAGGCCTGTACTCTTTATGCATCACAATCTGTTGGACTTCAATTTCTTCCTCATACTCTTCTGGTACCAACGTGTGATAGTCTCCAACTCGCACGGCATAGTTCCGAGTATTGTTGCCATACCTAAGATTGAGGTGAAAACAAATAGGGCTGGTTCGCGAAGAGTCAGATCCTGAGCACACAAACAGACTTGATCAGGGGCGTTATTGCTCATATAAATAATGATACCAAAAATTTTCTTAGATGTTTAGATTGACAGTCAAGTGTATACTAAAGAATATCAAAACTTTTCATAAAGTTTCAGGTTGAGCTATGTTCCTTTCTGTGCATTTTCATAGGCAAGGTTTCTTACGGCCATCTGCCATGACTAGCACTGATTTCAAAGATGTGCATTATAAATATATTTCGTAAGGGTTACACAAACTGCTAGTAATTATAATGAAAACCTGAGTACTAACATCATTGTGATGCTTCAAATAGTTCCTGAAATGAAAACAATGTTCAAGCTTGCTTTGTAGGTTGGTTGAAAAATTCTACAGGCCTAGATAATTTGATAAAAAACTCTTATGTTAACTGAAGTTATAATAAGGAAAACAAATCATATGTGTGTCACATGTACCTATTGTCAAAGTGACAGAAGGCCAGCACATCTTAGACTGGTTTTGCATCTGACTCCGATTTCTTTCACATCATAGATTAAATGGTAAATAGCTTAGAGATGATTACTATGGCTGAAATAACAATTTTCTGTATGTGCCTTTGGAGATTTTTGGATTACAGGATACACACCCCTTCTCGGGAAAATGCAAAAAAGGGAGTACTGTTGGGTACATATATTTATTTTAAAATCTGGCTACGCTAACCCAAATATTTTTTCTTTGACTTCTCCCTTTCCCTCATAGCCTTCAACAGGAAATTTGTAATATGTGTACAGAAAATAACCTACAGTGTTCCATCACCTTCTAACCTATACTTGTTCTTTTTATACCCTCCGGCAGTGTGCTTTTCTCCATACTAAAGCCTGCTTAAGGAGCAGCAGACAAAGAAGGAACACTACAGGTGTCTTCTGAATAATATATAGCTGTATCACTGAATGTTTCTTTTAATTGTAGTTGCATTCCTGGTTGACTGCAAAGCTTTATTTGTCAAATTCTGCACATCTTCAAGTTTTCTATGAGCAAAATTTCATTTGTAGTCTTGTATGGAGAGAGAGTTGCAGACTGTGACCAAACATGTTCATCTGAAGATAACCTTGTATATAGGAAAAGTGAAGTAACTTGTCTACCACAAAACTTTTTTCCAGGTCCTCCTCTGTAGTAGTCTCTGTGAAATACTCCCCAGATAATGTATTTTCCTTGTGGTTGGAAATCAAAATCCTATAGCAGCTGGAAGTGAGGAGATGCAGATTTTTAAAATTTACAGAGGTGTTTAAAAAGTATTCATTCTAATTTTAGTCTCAGAGGGAGAACTGAGAAAAATTGAATTGTGTTCTACTGAATACATTACTCGTTTCCTCCCTGAAAAAATAGCTCAAGAGCTTTTTTACTTTGTGGATTGGTATGTTTATCTCAGAGATTAGGAAAAAAACTCTGTTTGTATGTGTCACATTACTAATCTTCTTATTTTGACCACAAAAGTGCTAGTATTTTATAACTTATCGCCGAATCAATTTTCCTTAGGAATTTTTCTACTCCAGGCATTCTGACTCCAGTCCGTTGAAGTTTCTAGGATAAAATTATTTCTTTGTAAGCTTTTTTAAAAAACAAGTACTTGAATCTCTCTTTCTCTTGCATTGGATCTCACATTCTCATTTCTAGATCATCTTGTGTGGTTTTGCCAGTTTTAAAAGCTCCCTAAGACTTCATAGTTGATTCTTTTCCTCATAAAATAAATGGCAAAATTCCATGGAAGTCAGTTTGGCACCTGATACATTGCTTTTATTTTTGTTGCCTTCAAAGAGATTTTTCAGCGTAAGAAAGGCTGTTAGGCCTTCACTAGTTCCTGGATCTGCATCTAGTTAGGTCTTAACTAGTTTCTGGATATGCATCTCTATTTGCCCATTTGAAGTATGATGTCAGTGAAGTCCTAAATTCTGCAGCCTTACAGATTGTCTGTCAAATCCTTGCTGCCTGTTGCCTGCCAAGGAATTCTGCTCTGACACTGATGAATCCCCTCCTGGGTCACTGTAGCCACACATCTTACATCAGAAAAAATTAATCTTACGATACTTTGCCGAGACACTTAGTATACTATTATCAGTATATTGTCAATGTAACTTCTGTTATTGTTACTCTGAGCTATGATGTGGGAACCTTTAAAAGTAGAGTCTGGCATTGGCTAGAAAGCGGGTTTCTTACAGCAGCGCTGTGATACAATTTGTGACATTGGGTGAGCTGCTTTTTTGTTTTTTCTTTTACCATCTATTTGGCTTTCCTTAATATGGCAAGGTGTAAGGCCACACACATCTTCAGTATATTAAAATTCTATATTGTATAGGTGTTACTTATAACAGCTTTCTTCTAGCATTATTTCAGTGACCTTTTTATGAATAAGTTGTACATCTTCACAATAAAATGCTTGGTACATTTCAGTACCCGTTTATACTGAATAGGTTTTATGTATTTGCTTGCTATTGCTTCTGGGAATTTTTAGAAACTATAATTCAGAGTTTAACTTAGTGTGTTTACATATAGACTTGAAAGCAATGTTTTCTGGACCATGTGCAAAAATTTTCAGTAATGCTTTGGCAAAACCGTAGCATTCAAAGTTAGAAGTATATTTCCATATAAATATACAAATTAAGGGGAAAGTACTTTTTATTCCTCTAGTTATGAAAAAATATTGGTAGGGAAATGAATGTGATTCCTTAGTTTAATCTTGTGTTCTGTAGAAAGTTGCATCTGCAGTTCTGTATTTATATATATAAAATGGTCATTTGTCTCTTCACATTGAAGTTATATAACCTCATAGTTAGTGTATTTCCTGGAACTACAGCTTAAAGATTTCTGAATTGGTTGCAGCAAGAGAAACTACTAAATCAAGGGCATGTGTATCGATACAAGATGGCACTTTGGCCATCTTTTTCATGGAAGTACCCATAATATTGATCGTTCGACAGAAAGCGTGCTACTATGATATATAAAGCAATTTGAATACACTATGAAAGCTAAACTGACAGACCATGCTAGTTCATTTTATTGTGTAGGCTAATCAGTTCATTGGTCTTTTGTGAAACTTGTAAAACAGGAATAAAACACCCAACTATAGAATGTTTTCCACACTGACAGTGCAACTCCTGTGCCCCTCTCCAAAGTAGACATGGTCAGTATAGAGGTAGGTAGCTGAATGGTCGGGGTGTGCAGTATCAAACACTTTCACTTTTACAAAATCTATTCACAGAACAGATGTAATGCTCAGAACATAAAGAGTGTAGTAACACTGGGATGAGTTATATAGCCAACTAAAGTACTTCTCTGATGTCTTGCCCAGGCCGAGATTACAATCTTGGCTGATGTGCTAGCCAACTTTGTAGGATCTATTTTCCTCAGAGTAAATTAGAAAAGGAAGCTGATACAGAAAGTACTTTAGTTACTATTGCAGTAAAATGACTTTAATATTTTCATGTGCATTACTCTTAACTTACATGCAAAACCCCTGTTAAAGTAAATGGAAGAGTTGGTTTTGTTACTGACATCTCATATATTTTTCTGCTCAGATTTCATAACTGCATGATGACATTCAACTTAAGAATCTAAATGATACAGCAGCTGAGCCACGTAAATTAAATTAAATTATGCTATTTCCTTTGCCAGTTAAGCAATATTAAATAGGTTAATAATTTGTGCTACAGCAATTGTTTTTAACTGTTGGTCTTGTGGCCTTGAAATGCTAACATAAAAAGGATTCTGTACCCTAGAATGTATTACTAGATACAATCTTTGAATGTTTGAAAGTAATATTTTAACAATTTTTGGTACACGTCTGAGTGTCATATTGGAACACAAATGTACAAGGTCATTAACATTAAATATATATTTGCCTGACATATTCTGCCAAAAACATTTCCAAAGGTCAGTGAAAATACTCTCTCATAATTTACAGATAGACTTCTGGCTCTGTGCAGCAAACCACATATTAGTGCTATGCAGGTACTTTCTGGATTATGAAAGCTTTTTTGCAGTCAATAAATATTTGCCATCTGAGTTAACCATTATGTACACTGACATAAAGGTTTTGTATATATAAACAAACACAATCACAGTACTTTGCAGATGTGCATTATCAGTGGTGCAACGGAAATTTTGCTTTCAAGTAGAGAAAGGTAATTTTACACGGTATAAATCTTTCTTCTTTATTCTCTTCTTAAATGTAATGGGTGCCTCTGCATTTTAGTTCATAGGCCTTCTCTACAACATCAGTTACAGGATTTACCAAATACTCTATCCATTATCTTTAATGCCATTTGAAGGGGCAAAGGGGTTGTGTGGGTTTTTCTTGTGGTGTTTTTTTTTTTTTTTAAACTTCATGGAAGTCACAGTTCTGCAGAGTCACAAATGTATTAGGTGTTTGTAATTTAGATGAGAGATGAATACGCCTCCTTCCTAGCCTGGTTTAATAATTAAAGGAACTTGATTTTAAATTGTTTATTTTGATTCATAAGCCTAAGGGTGAAGGAAAGTTTTTTATGACTAGTGATAAGGAGTGCTCTTCTGTCAGCCATGTGTCAAATAGAAAACTTACTGCTTCTATTTAGTGTTACGTCCTTGTTTCTGACAAAAGGATCAGTGTTCTCTTTAATAGGTTCCAGTTGTTTTTCTCTGTTATGGATGGTGATCATTTATAGCAGAATAATGGAGACAGGAGATCCAGGAAAGCTTATCTTAATTAAAAGTACTGAATTTAAACATTTAATAGAATAAGAAGTGCTGCTTCTCATGCAAATGCATTTAATGTTAATAGCTACAGGGCTTCTTGTGAGAAGCTTAATGAGCAGCCTCTGCACAGATTTACAGACGTGCACGTTTCCATGCACTTTCATATGCCTAAGGCTTTCTTAAACTGTTTTTTTAATCTGTAGGCAATTATATTTCTTCCCCTGTAGTAGCTGGTATTTGCCAAATGTGGAAATTTTGTGATAGAGCATCAGTACATGAAAAAGGCAAAGTAGTCTAGCTCGGGGGTGTGCAGTCTTCATGACCCTAAAGTCACCTATGAAACTGTAGAGAACCATCACATTTGAAGAGTGGAGGCAGAGGAGTCATCTGGGAGTGCTTCAAGGGTGGAAAATAACATTGCTTTCAGGGTGTTACAACTCTGTTGGATCGCTGGGCTGGACGTGCCTTTAAGGTCTAGTGCAGCCTGGCAATGTCCACCTTAGCACCTCCTAGAAGGTTTATTTCCCAGCCAGTTCCTGGAGGATGGTTTAGTAATCAGCCACTATGCTAATATCATCCTGCTGCCAGTCAAGTAATGTACTGACAGTGAAGGCATACCTGAATTCATATCACTATTCATGCTAAATTTGATTAATTCTGGGGATTGCTTTGGTTTCTGGTGTCTTACTGGGTATTTGGCTCCACTGTATCTCAGGGTCCCTAGTTCTCAAAAAGAAACAGTTAGCAGAACCATTTTGAAGTATACATGGGCATTCAGAAATGCTAAAGCAGCACTTAAGTAAGAGTTATACTATTATAACAGTACAGTGTTCAAGTAACACAGTATTTCCTAAAATGACATCCTGGTCAATGTAATTTCATTTTTTTCTATGCCTCATATTTCTAATTATCCAAAGTTTCGTTTGTTTTTTTTTTATGTATAGACCTGCAGATTCCCTATACCCGTCAGAACCACTCAGAACAGAACTTGCTAATAAGATGGGTGGGTTATAGAAGGAAAAATACCTTCAAATAATTTTTGATCTTAAATTATGTGTCTGTGACACCACAGAAAACAGTAATACAGCTATACTACTGGTGGACAATTCTAATCATCATGCATAAAATTGCATTTCATTTTTGTCCATAGTACTGATGAGCCCACTTTTGTTACTTAAGCAGTGTTCCAATTCCCAGGATATGAGAAATGCTATACTGGCCTTTCTCTTGTCTGTGGAAAATATGTGAAGAAGGCGCTTGATCTATAGATAGCTCTTGGAAACCTAGCCCCTTAAAATCACTCAGAGATTATTAGGAAGTTCAGCCTAGTCTGTCCAATGTCGACTTAGAGCTAAAGGTGTACAGATTTATTTTTCTGTTAGACTCAGCAAAATACATAATATTGCTTTACGCTAAAATGGATTTGAGGGGACTAGTTCATCTAGTCACTGCAGTATTACAGTGAAAATGTCTATCACTGCCAGTATCTATCATTACCAAAAAATAATACAAAATATTACAGTCCCTGTGTTTGATGTTTACTCAGTTGTCTGAGGAAACCTGAGAGCCATAAGGTGCAGTTTTGTTGGAACAGAAAGCTGTGTTTAAATATCAGAAGCATTGTCTCTATTTTTTTCATGGAAGTGCTGAAGTTTTGAATACAAATCTCGTAAATGATGACACCCAGAATAATTTCAGTGTATTAGGGTTTTTGTTTGTTTTCATCTGGAGGGAAAGGAGGTTAGTTAGTAAGGTTTTTTTAAACCAGAGGCCAGTTTTCAGAGGGCTTGAACTGGAATGGTTTTGCCTATACCCAGAACAACAAAATAGTTTGAAAACGCACTTCACTATTGAAGAGAGACCTACCTTTTAAAGCAGTGTGCAGCTGTGAGGACCCAGCAGCTGCTGATGAGAGTAGCACCACACAAGAGTCTTCCATCACCATGAGAAGACTTCAGTCGGAGTGCAACCTGCCATGGCCAGCCACCTCTGCAGAGGAAATAAAACATTGCATTCAGTGTACAACAATGGAAAAGGTAGTTTGTCAGTCACCTTAAATGTAAATCTTCTTTAGTTTCTTTGCAAACCATGTTATTTATTAACAGTTGAGAATACCTGTATATTCCTGCAGGATTCAGATTTCCATTTAACAATGGTCAGGATTACTTTACAGATTTTTGGGGGCATCTGGCACTCTTGAGTGCTTCCTCCCACTGTCAATTATATTAATTTTCCCTTCCCAGATTGCATTCATTTATGCCAAAATACATTTTATGAGTTCCTTGCCAAATCCTGTCCAAGTCAACAAACCAGAAATTTCCTGTCATCTGGAGAGGGTAAAGAAGGGAATTTCTTGAAAAGCTTAACCCAATATCCTTTCCTGTCTTTGTTAATATCTTTGTCGGTTCTGAGCTGTTTGAAAAGGGAAGCTGGCAAACCAAGAGGTCTAAAGCAACTGTAGAAACCACAAGTAACAGATAAGCACCTTTATTCAGCCTTTGATCATCTGTTTTGTATAGTAGGTCTGGGCTATGTATTTGCAGGCCTGTGAAGATAGGGTAGATTATTTTTTGCCAGTTTAATAGATTAGCAAAATACAGAGTCAGAGAGGGAGAGAGGTGTACCTGTAAGCAACAGCAGTATCCAAGAATAAACAACAGGTAGGCCTAGATGTTTTCTGACTACTGTCAAGTTGAATAGGTGTGCTAGAGTACAAGAGCTGCCCAGGATCTTGTAGTCCAGCATCCTATTTTAGAGTTGCCAGTGCCAAATGTTTTAAAGTAAGGAGGAGGAATTTACTTCCCATAAAGCATAAAACAATTTAGACATTTTTTTTAGTTTTGGAACGTGTGTTTTAATATGTCTTTCCAAATGGGGTAATTTGGATAGCTTTGGATTTCCTGGTATGTATGTAAGTATTCAGTTCCTTTTCAGCCTTTGTCAAGTTCTTGTTCTTAATCATTTCTTGTGACAATGAGTCCTTTGCTGATATTGTTCATATTTTCTTGATTTTGAAGCTTTTCTAAGTGCACAATTTATTTTCTCTCACCTTTTTCTTCATCTAATGTCCCCAAGCTTATGTATTATGAGATCAAATTCATTGCTTTGACTTTGTGCAGTTCATCATTTGTCACCATTTCATTTCATCCAGTGTCCTTTGTACACATATTCTGAGACAATAATTCTCAATATTCTTTATCTGCAATGTGTTATTTATTATTCTCATTTGTCTCTTTACTAGGATAAGTAATCCTACTTCACTCTGTCTGACTGCACTTAAATGTTTTTCTGGACTCTCTCTTGTTACTGCTCTTTGAAGCTCCTCCAGTATCTTAGGCAGTGTCTTTTTTTGAAATGGATTGATTGAGGCTGTGCATGTAGTTTGAAATAGGTCACACAATTAAGTGTGTTTTTTACAATTCCTTTTGTACGACTCTGTGAATACATATTTTTATGGTTACTCAGAACTGTTTAGAAAATGAAGCCTGTACTTCCTGTCGTAGCATTTAATAGTAGTAGTATTATTCAGTTAATCTGTTTATATTAACTAAATGTAAACATGTCATTAAAAGCTAAGAACAAAGTGGTTTTATAGCTGTGTCATGATCAGGGCTTATTTTGTGAAGGAAAATCAGGTTTCAGGCAGTAAATCATACCCAGGCCTTTTTTTTCAGTGTAGGTACCATTTAAAACCTTGTACTATATTCATGGCTCTCTTCATATAGCTCACATCCTGATATCAAGATATCCTTTGAAAAAAAGCAAAATGGCTATTTTGAAAGTAAGAAATTTAACCCAATCAAGGACTAAACCCATAAACATCTACAGATTTCCAACTAATGCTGCAAGTAGTTATCTATGAATATTTTTTAATTTCCTACCAAATTTGCTTTCACTATATTTCGTCTTCTACCTTATGACAAGTCAACAGAAAAAAACCCCAACAAACCTACAATAAAACCATAAATTAGGCACACTGTTTGTAGCAAGTACGTGTCTTAGAAGCTTTATTTTCAAAATTACTTGTCTGTACCAAATACTTACCGTAAAGAATTTCTCCCACCAATTATTCGCTTTTGTCGACGATGTAGTAACCTCAATCCACAAACAGAAGCAAGAGAATCTAAACCAGAAAGGGAGATGTAGACAGCATTAAACTGAAAATGAAAAGTAGCCAATCTTCAATGAGAGTTAACCAAAAAAAAAAAAACCAAACCAAAACCCAAAGGCTGAAGTTACTCTGTGCTTCATGGTAGTTTTTAACAACCAAATTTTGCTCAGGGAAAATACACCATATTCTGTCAGACATAGAAATTCTTTTTAGCTGAGATCTTTTGACTGTGATCACAGAGCAATTTAGACATTTGTGCTTTGCTTCTCAAGTGTAGGATTTTTTTTCATGTAAGTAAGTGGAAGCAGAGCTTGGCATACTGCATAGGTCTCAGTCCTCAGCTGAAGGTAACCTATACCTTGAAAAGTTGAAAGTAGCTGTCTAGGTTTTTGTGTTTTCATGTCCCTTGTGCAACTTAAGGAACGTGACTGCTGTAAGCTATCATAGACAATTACTCTGTATCATTTGAATAGTCTTTATGATTCCTTTGCACAGCTGGCACAGCAGTAAGATCACTCAGTGTAAGCAGAGAAGATTTCCCACCACTTTCTATTTCTATAGTTCTTTTGATATAACTATTTCCTTTGTGAGGTGGAATTGTTTACGGTCATCTCCTTCCCCATCTCAACCTGTTGGCCTGCCACTCACAACGGGGCTTCACCTTTATTGCTATTCCCAGGGTTCTTTTTGCTTGGGTGGTCGCAGATGACTCCCGCATCCTCGCTGTGACGGCAGTTGTGTGTCCCAATGTCCTGCTTAATGCAGTCTGCCAAGGATCTCTCATTTCCTGTGCATTTCGCGTTATCCACATGGATTGGGCCTTTGCCCTCCCCAAAATATGCCATTGTCCTTGCTTTAGCTGGACCTCTGGAAACGGAGCATTTTTTTTATTATTATTAAACATTTTGAGACAAATACTTCTACATTTTACTCAACTGAAATATTGAGTGAAATATTGAATCATGAAAGGCATTGAGGTTTTATTCTAAGTCCTGTCACTGATTCCCTTGATGACAACTTCTTATTGTTGTCCTGTTACTCACTCTGGTAAGTAAAAAAAAGAAGTGCAACAAAATTGCTACAGTTCATTAATGTTTAAAAACTGATTTTATGTATCTAGTTAGAAGGCACTATGCAAAGTAACATCTTGTAATGGCATCACAAATACCTATAAAGCAAAATATGTGAAAGCTGCTTTTTTATAATCTCTTTAATCCTCATATAGAATCTGCATCTGTGAATGCTAAAAATAATTTGTTCTGGTCTGATTCCCTCAGAAAGATGGGTCAGTCAAATACAATATACTTGTAGTGTAGTAGGAGCTACGATTGCAGATACATTAGTTGTTAATAGTTATTAACATATTTCATTTTCATGCTATTTTTAAAATGCACCCCGCAGTTGAGTTCTAAAACTGTAGTGTGATTGGAGAAAGACTGAACTCAGTTCAGTCTCAGCACCCACCTTTTCTCCATACTTCATGCTCATGTGGCGGCATCATTCACAGGCCTCAAGGCACTTTACAAAGAAGGTCAGTATGATAATCCTATGCTTGTATGAGGATAAGTATCAAACCTAAGTACTTAAATGTCAGACTTAGGGCATTTTATTAGGGTTTGAAGTCCTGATCCTTATAGCTTATATGCAGTGCCCTGCAGCTTCAGCAATGACCGCAGTGTCAGTTGAGTGAAGGACCTCTTTTGAAAGGTGAACTTTTTTCCCAAATGAGGGAGTGGATGAACAAATGCAATAAAAAACCAACATGCGTTGTGCATGTAAGCATCTGATTTGGTAACTTTGTGGTAGATTTTTACTTTTAATTACTTAGGATAATGCTTATTAGTATATAAATAGATGTTTTGTTGCATATGGTTTAAGAGAATTATGAGTGGAGAAAACCCAACCGGCTATATAGAGAAGTGGGGCAGGAAGTCACAGCTGCTTCTAGGAGTGTCTGAACTGCAAGTTTACATAATCAGTTAAGAGCAATTTACTGATATTTTATGGTGATAAGAATACACTGAATTCTAGATAACTAAAATGTTGCACTATATCATAGGTTTCCATTTTAAAGGATATGTTATAATTGCATATATTGCATATTGTAAAGGACAGTACTTCTATGTATACAAAAGAGTAACTGAATGTAAATTAAATGCTGGAGTAGAGAAAGCGAGTTTAACATGAAAATATTAGGCAAGAAAGTATTTCTCACCCTTTACACCTCTTTTTATACCTTAGCGCCTGGAATGCTGGGGAAGATAGGTTAGCATTGCATAAAGAATTTATGTCCCTTCATCAGTTAGGGATTGTCTGTTGGGAATAATTTTGATATGTCATACCATTTTCAAAACTTCTTCATACTAGAAGTGTGGCTGGATCAAACTCAAGAATCCAGCCCTCAATCGTCCATATCCATATAACTGAAATATGGAAGTACTACATAGAAGTTTCCTTTTTTTTTCAAACTTGCAAACAAAAAGCCTTGCCTGTTTGGATTTTTTTTACCGTGTACTGAAGGGTAGGCGGGCAGGTTTTCTAAGTAGGAAATGTTGGTTAGATTGCATGAATTATAAAAAGCCAGGAAAGAGAAGTATGTAAAACATCTGACAGAGATGATGCCACAAGGTCAACTGTCCTCACACATTTTTAATTTCCATGGCTAGTATGTAGTTACCAGATAATCCAAAGCCTTAAATGACTGGAACCAGCACAGGACAATCTTTGCCTAATGAGTTTAGTATGATTTAACTTGTCAGTCACAAGCAATGTGTCTCTTTTTGCTCCAAATATTTTTCTTTTGTGAATGATATCTGATTACAGATAACTACAAAAAATGTCCAGCTCTCTGATAACCATGGGGAACTCATGTATCTATTTGCTATTACAAAATAGTGAGACAGTACAGGCACTCATTGCAAAATCTTACCTGGTTTTATCTCTATGTCAAAACCAAGGTTTCAGCTTTAGGGCATTGCAGTAAAGTTCCTCAGGGTATGAAAACTTCGTCATGGTGAACTACCACAGTATTCTTAACCTTTCCCAGAGAAGTATTTATTGCTGTTTAGTATAGAATTGTCTCTGCAGACTCTTACTTGCAACTTCATAAGGGCATTGCCTGCATTGGCTTACAAGTAAATCTCAAAAGAATATTCTGACATTTATGAGGTTGCATATGTAAATATTTTAGGTGAAAAGAGATGTAGAGACAAAGATGAAGGAGGGAACTTGTGTATGGATTGCAATCATGCATTCACATGAGCTGAATCATGGGACTTGGACTGCAAAGATTCTTCATACCTTTCTATGAAAGCTATCTGTCTCTTACTATGCATAAGTACAGTATTGCTGGTAATTGCTATGAAAGGTTTGTACATACCCACTCTTAACAAAAAAAACCCACTATATAAATAGAACAACTACCAGGAAACAAATGTAAAAATGTTGATGTTCTAGAGCAAGTAGTGCAGCTTAATAGAGAAAATTATGTAATGGGGAGATCTCTAAATGTAGAAGTGTTACATCATATCTGTTTGTTACATGCTGGAATGTGCTCTTACAACTGGTTTTAGTCTACCCTCAACCAAGCTTTATGTATCTCTTAATTGCTGCTTTCCAAGCCAGCTATTTATGCACAGATGACCATCAGAGAAGCAACCTTTTTACTTGCTCAGATCTGTTGCTAGAGAGAAGGGTGGCTTCAGGTCTTATCCCCTAGCTTTTCTCAAACATAAGGCCCTACACAATAACATGCCGAGCTCTTCCAATGCTGTATTACCATTATTCATAATACCGTTAATCAGGAAATAACTGGCTTAGTAGAGATGGTCAGCTACCCTAGAACTTTTTTTTTGCCTATAGCAGATAATTTTTGGAGCACTAATAGCAGGGTTCATTTTGGGGGAGGTTAGGAGGAGTGCATGTGTGTTCTTATAAGCCTGTCCTAAAGTAAAAGAGTCTGATTTTACTGGACCACTTAATTCACTAAAATGCAAGAGCTTCTAAAACTGGCTTTTGCTCTTTACTCGTTATGCCAAAACACTTTTTTATGTTAAACCAAATCACATAGTAGATAGTACTTCAGAAAAGGTGTGCGTTCTCTTCGTGTTTATCTTGCTGCAAATATACTTTGACTAGGGTGCTATTAATTATTTTGATGACTGATTTTAGCCAATTAGTAGGGCTGTTTTCTAATGTTCTCTACATTATGTTTTTCTAACATTAATTGTGAATTTGCCAAACTGGCTTAACGAGACATCTTTAAAACTAGTATTGCTTTGAACCTGGTGATTTTGCCAACTCAGGATTTTTCTTATTTCAGTCTCAGAATGAACCCTAGTAAATGGCTGAGAATGTTCCAAAGCAGGATTTTATAAAATAAATGTACAGATAAGCATTGACAATATAAATAACATATGCAGGAAAAACTCAGTCAATATTCTCTGCTTATCCTTTGCTTACACAAGTCTTCCTTTTTAAGGTACTCTTTTCTCTCATTTTCCCAGTAGGAAAGACTTGAGAATTAAACATAGCATTGTAAATGGAGTTGAATGATACTGTTTAGTTCTGTGATCAGTCTTAAAGAAAACTGATGTCAACTTCAGTATTAGGTGCTTTTTTAATTCCTTCCAGAAGGTCATGATGTGATTATTTCTAAAGAAAAAACATTAATCAAGCCTTAAGCTCAGTTGCATCAACCTAGAAGCCCCATCCTTGCTTTGGAACAGTGAAGTGACCACTGAATAGAATTTGAACTTCAGCAAAAAGATCTGGGCATGAACTCCTAGGCCCAGAAGCAATTCCAGCTCATCAGTGCTTGTAATTGCATAGTCAGGTTTGTGGAATGCAACTGTCTAGACATAGGTTCACCAAGATCCAGCATTTCTGACAAGCTCTCCCAATTTCTGGAGCTTAATTTTAGATTTCTAAAATGTGTCTGTCCCTAATTCTTCAGGAAACGTGCTCTGTTGTATTCCATAATCTTAACCCCCTATTCTGACATGACACAAATTGAGAATCTAGCCAACCATCTGTTTTTGCAGAGATATAAAAACAGAAGGTGGGGATAAGCGGTTGAGTTTGATCATCTGAAGAAGACACATAAAAGACCAGAGAGCATGATAAAGCAGAATAAATGAATGATTCAGTGGGAGATTTGTAGTTTGGAAGCCATAGTCTACTGCTACTTATAAATATACTTTAATAAACAAATACCGGACAGTTTTTAAAGGCATATATTATGTGTTCAGACATAATTTGATTATATTTGGTTGCACAAACTAAACATTGTTAGATACAGCAGATAACATGATTTGTATTTCTCACAGAAGACATTTCACTAGTTTCCTGTTGTATTTCTCTAATGTTCTGGGTATCTTTCAGCTCATATTTTTTCTGCTGCTTACATGTCTGCCCTATAGTTGTTACATCTTTACTGCTCTTAGGTGTCCAGAAAAAAATTGCTTATGAATGATGTAAGCCTGATTAAGCAACTTAGTTCAAAAGTGGCATATATACGTTGCAGTGCTTTTTTTAATGAGAGGGTTTTTTGTCCTGTCAGGTCTATTCCTATATTAAATTTAGCTTATTGAAATTACCGTCCTGCAGGCTAAAGCCATAATCCTCTGTATAACAGTTTTATCAAATATCCAAGCTACATTGAGTCATGTCAGATGAGTAAATGAAGGGAAAAACCCCCATGAAACTAGGAATTCAGTGGCTGGTGTGCCTACATCTCAATCTGCAGATATCACATCCACATCTTGTGACAGTGAGCACTGGCCTGTCACTATATTCCATTAACATTTTTAACAGTTCTGTTAGAACCTGTAAGGATTTCAAAGTCATCATTAAGATTCCCAAAAATAAGTAGTAACAATATGAAAAATTATACCTTTCAGTGAAAACAGATCAGGAGCTTTTTGAAACAATACAGCTATTACTCCTGAAATTTTAGCCAAATTCCAGATGATTTCAGTAAACTGCAGTAAACTAAGTCTAAGTTCTGAATACTTGTATTTTCTCTATTATATATAATGAAAAAGGCATTTTAAATTCCCAAAGGTTTTTCTACGTATACTATTACATCAAATCACAAAAGCACTAGAATTTATATTCCTTAAGTTTCTCTGTGTTGACTAAAGATGACTCAATAAAAGAATTTTAATATGAATGAACATAACACAAGTTTTATAAAAAATAAAATAAAAAATAGGTATAATATGTTTATGTCATATAGACATGTAGCACCATAAGTATAAAATATAGTATTTAGTCAGTAGCTTGGTAGTTTCTAGTATTTAACATCTAAAAAAATATTTCATAATTAGGATTTGAGTTGCCAGCTATACTGTGGTATGTCTTTGAATAATAAAATTCCTTTTCCCAATTATGCTAGTTAATGAATGCTCCATTTGAAGACATAGCCTTACTACTTGTTATAAAAATAGTATAAATGCGCATTTCTAAGAATGCCAAATGGACAAGTTTTAAAAGGCATTTATTATGTTATCAGACGTATGTTGGTGATACTCGTTTGCAGAAACTTAACATTTTTAGATACAGCAAAGAGATAACTTGAGAAGCAGCTTAATGAGTTTTCTTACTTGTAGCCAAGCTGTCGACAGACTACAGCTGCGTCCTTATCAGACCATCCATCATCACAAATTGTGCCCCACTGGCCATTGATAAAAATCTCTACACGTCCTTCCTTCTTATTCTCACCATCCATCAGCCTGAGGGGGGGACCTGGGAATAAATTATTGCTGTCAACTCACAACAACAGAAGCAAGAACTAGTACTTTTAAGTCATTTTCATAACATTCAGTATATAGGGTCAACTGATGTTTATATTCACCATGCCTAATATCAGCTGTTAAAGTAGTCGTATTTTTCCTGGCTGGCAAAAGGGAAGAGTTTGTACAAATTACAAGACAAATATGAAATACTACTGTATTTTGAACTTCAGGGTTCATCTGGTTCCTTCATTTCATACAAATATGTGACATAACTCAGAATTTGACCACAATGGGCATAGAACAATTCTCCCAGAAAACACCCGAGATCTCTCTTTGATATGATACTCATACAAGCTGAACAGGTTTTCCTTGCAGAAACTTAATGGGTGAATTTAACTCTATCTCAATTCATAAATTCATTCTCAAACTGGTTGCTACCACTTTTTTTAACTATTCTCTCAGCAAAAAAGTGCAGCATTGTGTTGACTTTTAGTTATTACTTATTATTATGCATACTATTCAGTAGAATATTTTCTGTGACAGCATAATGTCTTACAGCATGTTATTCTCAACTAATGCATGATTATTTTTCAAGGAATTTAAATTGGTTGCTTATTTGGATATGTTCATAATACAAAACCTCACTCGTGGATTAGTCAGACAATGAATTATGTTTCATTCACTGCTTGGCCTGGGGTTAAATTTTGAACCATTAGGCGAAGTATATGTTTGGTTCTCACTTATGTTAAAACTGCTTCATAGTATGCAAGCAATGCAAGAAGCCTTAAAACAGTTATTAATTTCACTGTGGCCATTTTATTATGTTTAAGTGAGAATCACTTTCTAAATCTTTATTATGTCATCCTTTATAATCCTTAATATACTAATGAGAGTTTCTTTTTGGAATAATTTGAAAAACTGTTCCTCACTGTTCTAACCTGCTTCTAATCTTTTCCAAGTCTGTAAGGATAAGAAATTACTTACTTATGCTCTTAAATAAAGCAGTATTTTGAGACATTTGGATTTGGTATTTAATTTGGATTAATTTAGGGTATGAATAACTTTTGTATACCAAAGTTTACTCTGGATCAGAGCTAGTTAAATCTAGCCTAATTCATTAATTAAAGGAGGAAAAATTTCAAAACAAAAGTAAAGTCCGTTTGCTTCACATGTCATTTAAAGCATATTGTTTATATTGGAGTTCATACTCTTTGGACAGTTACATGAATTAACTTCAGCTTTCTGTTTAGCTGCATTGTCATGATCTTACATACTAAACAAATGTTGCAGTTATTGTAGCGTATTCTATCTGACTTTTAGTGTTCCTTATGTCTGTATTTCCTCAAGCCATATAATCTACTAATTTCTCATATTTTTCCACTGAATTCATCCTTAGAGACAAAAAAGCACTTTCAAGTGCTGGGAAGTAAATGGTAGCAACAGAGTCTTTGTCCACTTTCCAATCAGAGATATTGTAGGAAATGTCAGATACACAGTCTTAATTTTCTTGTTGAAATTATGTGTTATTCTGCAAGAATATGTTTTAGGTGAAAATTATATTACCCAACTATAGACATGGGATATTATTGATACAGCATAGCTATTTTATTTTTATCTTATCTTCTTGTGTTTTAGAATATTTATTTATTTATTTATGAGCACAAAATTAATATAACTTTCTGGTGATGGGGGATGTGAGAACGTTACCATATGGATGCATTTAACTGAACTAGACCTCTATCAGCTAAGATTATATTTTAGAGGAATTTGAGAAAAGCAGCACAGATGGTTTGCATCTGTAAAGACAGCATCGTGATATGAATTCCTGTAACTTTTGGTCTGAGAAAATCAAATATGATTTGCCATCATCCACACATATTGTACCACAACATAAAACATTCACTGATTTGTGAGAGATCAAAAGGCTATAAAGACTATAAAGAGGGAGAGGCATATATATGTGAAAGTGCTGATTGTTGTTATAACAGGTAGCAATGTTGTGCAGTAAATTCATGTCTTAGTTTGCAGGATAGACCTTCAGTCTGTAATTTCCAGAGAACTTCAAGCACCCAGGCACACAAATCCATTATGTTTCAGTAGAAGCTGTGACTCTAATTCCACTAGTTATAATTCTAATTTCAAAACCGACTAGAATATTCTTGGGTAAACTAAAGAGCATTGCCAACAATTTTGTAAAAGACTACCTACTGACAAGCTACAAACTGCATGTAGCAAATTTTTAAAATTAAACTGTTTTTCAGAATTGTTGAGCAATTGTTCCCCTGTAATTTTTACTGTGCATATTTGATAGCCAATATTCTTTTTTTAATTATCTACATGTGGATTTAGGAATCTTTGGAATTTGTTTGTATATATTTTGTTCCACAATGTCACTACATAATTAGTATTTTTCTCTCATTTCTTTTTCTACTTGTTTTCTTTTTTTTTTCTTTTTTTTTCTTTTTTTTTTTTTTTTCGTACAAGTTTTTAGGCTGGGTCCTAAAAACCTGGTCAGCAAGTGGGGTCTATTCACCCAGGCACAATATAAATGGTAGGAAATAGTAATACATAAATCATTTCATGCTTCTCACCCCTCCTTCTTGCTATCTCTGAACTTCCCCTCTTTCTCCATATATCTTTTTTTTTTTTTTTTTGGATTGTCTGTATGTAAGGCCATAAGAGGATATATAATTGACATGTATTCCTCAGTGCTTGGGTATGTCTCCCACTGTTGATAGCATGAGACAGTTACTTAGAATTTGGAGAGTGCTGGTTGAAATGCAGTATGCTATTTGGAAGTGCTGAATGCGTCTCAAATCTAGTGGAGTTTGAGAGAACAGGATCTCTGGAATCTGACTTTGTTGCCTTACAAATTTGTACTGATCTTTAGTGTTCTGGCTGTTTATGTTCCTTTAATAACACTTGATTACTTCCTGTGATCTTCAGGAGAAAAGTGATCTTCTTTTCCCTTCCTGTTCCTTCTTTGCACAAATCTCCCAAATAATAAGATTTTGAGACCCTTAAGTATATTCTACTTTGCTTGGATCTACAATCATTGCAATATTTATACTGTGACTTTACCAAAGAAATGCCTTACCAAGTGAGAGTTTGTGGCTGTCTTTATCTGGATGGCAAATGAGTCTGACATCCTCCTGATGGCTGCAGTCATGCTTTCCCCACTCTCTCCTTGAGCACTGCAGAAGGTTTGTCTCCTTCCCTGAGCAGCTGACATCATCCAACCAGATAGGCCCAGAGCTTCCTTCGGAGTAGCTCTCAGGAGCACTTTTTCCATGCCTGCATAACACATACATGTACATAACGTTTTGGTCCACAGGGATCAGAGGGCATGTGACGCTTAAGCACTAGAAGGGAAATAAATTATTTCTGAAGAAATAAAGGTTTCCCAAGTGGTAACAGTAAACAGTGTTAATCATGACAGCGCAGATACAGTTAACATTAAATTTAATGAGAGCACCCTATGCTGCTTCTTTGGTAACATTTTTTTAAGGAATTACTGTTACATTAATGCAAACTTGAGTATGTAGTACCTTTGATTAAGGTCTCTCTTCAGCCAAGCATATGACTGTGTTACTGCCTTTGAGACTTAAAGCACGTTCTTAGTATTATATATACATGTAAATGTCACAGCCCAGGGAAAAATTAAACAAAAATGTTTTTTGAATGTAAGCTGTTATAATCTGAAGGCAATACAACAATCACCTAGTGAGAGCATGTCTTTGTAGCCACAGTTGGTAGGAAAAGTTGTGAAGAGTGAATGCATGAAACTAATGGGATTTTTTCTAAAATACGCTTTTCAATACAGTTCCAGGGCACTGGGGGTTTTTCTGAGCTAGATCTGGAATGGCTTATACCATAAAAATGTCTGTGGTTCTAAGCAAAGATTTTGAAGAATCAAAATTTTATAGGCAAAATAGAATACAACAAATCAGCTTTTCTCTATAGCATATGCGTTGATTGATCTCAGCCAAAAACATGATTGGAAGAAACTCAGTGAATAAAAGCTGCTGAATCACAGCTTCAGTTAAAGTTTTTTCTTCTACCTAAACTGAGGCCATAAATACCTCTTCAAGACTGAGAGGAGCAAGCTTTAATGGATTTTAGCTTGGTAGTTTCTATGAAGCACTCAGGTAATATTAAAAAAAACAGACTCTTGAATAATGTAGAGTTCATGTAAATGTTTGTTATCATTGTCAAGTCAAAGAGTCAGATATCTAATATCAAGTAATCTTACTTAAATCCCAGCTGCCGGCAAACCACCTGTGTATTCAGCTCTGTCCACCCATCATCGCAGATTGTGCCCCACTGCCCAGTATAATAGACCTCCAGGCGTCCCTCATGACTGCCTTTCCCACTTGTTAGTCTTAATGCACCATCTGTGTCATTAACAAGTAAGGAAAAACAAAAAGAAGAATCAGTTTTTCATAGGTCCAATTGTTCTAAAACAAAATTAGTAATACTGCGTTTACTGCATCTGATCAGAATATTATACTACAAAATCTAGTGCTGAGCACTAGATGTCATTTTGTAAGATGAAAGAAATGCCACAATGCAGCTGGTCATCTGTGAAGTGTTGCATAATGCACTTGCTTAAATGCAAGAGAAATGGCACAAGATACTGACCCCCCTCCCAAGCCCTTATTTAGATGCTAAGTCCACGAGTGGGCTCTGATTATATGATTTCACTGTCTATACACCTTATCTTTTTCTTCATATATTCTGTTATTTCCCATTGCTTTAATGCTGAAATGCTTACTGCCTTTGATAGATGTGATACACAGTTCAGGCATGCCCCACATAATAAGTGGCAGTTAGCAGGTTACTGAAGAATCAAGGATTTTTGTTGTATAATCAGGTCTTCCGTACCTGTAAAATTTCCATAGCCAACAGCTGGTTCATTTTGATACCTCCACACTTCACTACTGTGGGGTTTTGTACATTTGCAAGCTTTGAAAATTCTCTTTTCAGAGCCGTGAATTCTGCATTTGACACTGTTTGACCATGTGATTATTGATAACCAAAGTACCTGTGAGAGGCGTGCAGGAAACACCAGCGTCTTCTTTGTGGCCGCAGTTGTGTTCTCTCCAGGAGTTTTTTGGACACTGTTCTATTGATAGTTCATTTCCCGTGCACTGCACTTCATCCAGCAGCACAGGGCCTGAGCCTTCTCCAAAGTAAGCCTGGCTCCATGCCTTGGCAACACCCCTGTGGAAATGTAACCAACACCCAGTCAGGAACAAGCAAGCTGAAGAGTCTGGGACTCACTGGGGAAACCTAAAATATTGTATATCCAGCTTCTAAAATAGCAGATGGGACTGCCTAAATAGCTGCTGCACTGATAACTGACAGTGCAGCCCGCTTTAGGTCATGTAATGGGAAGTGGTTCCACAGTCTACTTCAATCTCAGCTGAGATTATGGGGTGACTTAAACCATTTCCATGCTTCCACAATTTGAACATATTTAGAACATCAGTTTCTGTTGTTTTGTATCTAAGATTTTCCTGCTCTGTCTCTTTTGATTTTTAAGAATAACTTTCCTTGAATGATTATAGATGTACGGCTTAGGTGTGAAGATTCTAATCTTAATTTTCATTTAATGTTTATATGTAGTAAAAATAATCCGATATATATTTCTACAGTGACTTTCACCTGTTGTCCTCAAAGCACATGAATCAAATCTCAAATACCCAGATGGGGCAGATAAAAGTATTTACCCTTTTGTGTGTTACAATCTTTGTCAGCACAGACAATTTTGAGCACCAAAACCTACATAAATTGAAAATGCTCCATTGTTTCAGCATTACAGAAATTATGCAGTGTTTAACAGTTGACGATGTATCAGGACTTTTCTAATTCTATTTAAGATACCATGTCTTTCATATGTAAATGTTTTTCATGGTTTGGTTTCTTTCTATTCAATGGCTTCTCTGTTCATATATCCAGTCTAGTTTTTATAGGAGTATTCTTAATACCTGTCTTCTTTTTCAAATTGTAAAGCTGAAATATCTTTCTAATTTTTTTACTATAATGAATTACCTATCTAAAGGATTAGTTTAAATTCATTAACATACAATTTGGGTGCAGGGCTCTATACTAATTATTAATTTGCTTTAAAGAGAACTTTCCACTGTCAGCCATATATTGTCACATAACACCGAATAGGAGTGGCATATTCAGCTTGTACTGAGAACATAACAGGTCTTGACTATTTTGTTTTGGTATGTTATCGTTCAAACTCCTGGCTTTTGCCACTGTGTGTCAGAATAGTACACTGCTGTGATTTATTTTTTTTAATGTAAGTTGCAGCAGCTCATGTTTTTAAGGCACTGACTCGTTAATCTATGTATTGATTTAGGTAGATGTGGATTTCATGTCTAGTGTTCTCTCTTTATTTAAAGGAAAACGATAATAAATTTACAGTTAGCAATCATACAAATTCTTGATAAACAGTAAAGGGATATGGGAAAAATAACAAGAGGCTTGTAAAAATTAAATTAGGATCAGGAAAAAGTTCTATAAAAGGAAGGATATGGAAATTCATGGCAAACTATGTAGATGGTAGTGTTCAGTAAATAAAAGCACACACAAGAGATGTAAATTAAGTAATCTGTTGTTTGCATTTTCATTTTGTTTAAAATAAATTTGTTTTTAATATTTTCAAGCTAATGTGCTTCGTTAGTCTTGAAAATGCACTGTTAATTTTTACTTTTTCTTTGATGACCAGATGCCTTCTTCAAGTGGTAAAGAACATGGAAAACACCAAAAAGCAGGTCTTATTTACTCAGTAGGGAGAAAAGTTAAAATCAGCGATTGCTTCAAAGAACCAGGTAAGCAAACCAAAAATACCCTCAAGCACTCAGCAGGCAACAATTTAGCAAAACACATAGCTTCAGTCAGAGTTTACTACCTTTGAGAGAGCTTTTTAATTTGATATTATTTTTTCTTCTCAAGAACTTCCTATTCCAAATATCGTATTAACAGATATCTTGCTCTAATTTTTCGCATTTTGCAATGCCAAGAACAATTTTAATAGATTAGAAATTATATTTTTCCCTGACATTTACAAACATTTCCTGATTGCCCTTACTCTTCTTTCATTTAGTTTGTTAAGTAATGATGTATCTTTATATATAGCATTAATTTACTGAACATTTGCATTTTGCAATGCTGGTAATGGTAAAAAGAGCCAACTTCTTCATCTTCTATGTTTCATAAAGAGCTGCTTTCTGAATCGGTTGAAATTGTGAATGACTATATAGTAAACTAAGAAAATATAATCCATAGGATACATTAAGAGTAATACCTATTTCAACTATAAATATCCCATTTATATTTAAGCATCGAAGTAAATGTTTGATGTACCAAGATAGGCTCTGTGAGTTCTCAGCACCTCATGCTAGTTTTGTAGAATTGAATAAATATGGACTGAAAAGCCTACTTTCAGGATACCTATTTTTATTAATATTACCCTAAATATATTACAGGCTTGTTACAGAAAGCCTTTTACTGATAGTTTTTAAGATTATTCTACTTTAATATTTACGTGGCATTTACATGGATAAGATAAATTATGTTCGTTTAAGTTTGTGAGTAGTATTTGCACATATACAAACTTTACACAAAAAGAAAATTCTCGTACATAGCTTCTGCTTCCTGTATTTTTTTAATTTTGATGCTACAAATGTATAGAAAGTGTTAGAAAAAAATCCTTATTCATTGGGAAGCTGGCTGAAATCAAAGAGGTAATGCTTGACCACTCTGAATGTTGAAAACGAATTATACCATAATCTAGTAAGATTCTCTGGAGATCCAATAAAGCAGAGACAACGGATCCCATTACTATAACAAGGGAAATTTGTATCAAGCAAAAAGTATTTATAAAACTAAATAATTAAATAAATTATCATTATTTTCACCTATTAATGGTAAATTAAAAATAGGAGTGCTACAGGAAAGCTGAAAAGGTGTGGGAAGCTACTTACTGAGATGCTTTACTTTTACAATTTGTGGCAGGTTTCCAGATGGATTAAGAGTATGCAATTTTAGATTATTTTTATTACTTCATAACTGGTCTAGTGCCACTGTTGGTAAAATTTTGCTTCACAGTAATGAGCACATTTGTCAAGACATCTCGATTACTTGAGAAATTCTGTAAATCCGTAGACATACTTCAAAAAGATTTAGCACCATGTTAATACAATTTGTTTACTCAGAAAAATTCCATGTTAATACAATTTGTTTACTCAGAAAAATTAATCAAATTAGAAGTGTCTCAGAATTGCAGTTTCTGAAATATCATTAAATATAAATGTTTTCGTGTAATCAGTAAGGAGGCAGGTTAAGAGCATGGCATTTGTCATTAATATACAGAAATATAAAGCATAGCTTCATATTCCCCAAACTTCTTAATAGTGGCCCAATTCAAAAGCAGAAAAAGCTTTTAAGAAGATAGACTTTCTATTAAGTATTCCCAGCTAAAAATTTACAGGTATATAGAAATATAGCATAAAATAAACTGGGAAAAATTTAAATCTTATGTCAGAGGAGCATGTTGATTCCCACATGGCTCACCAGGAGATCTAGAAGGTGCACAGTTCTCATCCTTTTGAGCTAATTTGGGTGGCACCAGCAGTCCAAGGCCTCAGTTTCACATTACAAAACACATACACTGGGGGCTACCCATTAAACGTCACAAAGCTTGCTACCTTCGATGCCACTTCTTTTAATTCATCATAATCCCAGCAGGGTTGAACAGGCAAGTTCTGTTCCAGTCTCCTCTGCGCTGACCTGCTTAGTTCTCATCCAGTCTCAGACTTAATCCCCTTCTTCTTGGGTTTACATCTTAAGTGTCTTCTCTGCATCTTGCTTCTACTTCAACTCATCTGGCCTTTCATCCCAATTGTCCCCATCTCCTTCCTCTCTCATCCAGCAGTTCTCATCTTTGCCTCCCACTTCTGCAGCACCTTTCCTTAAATACTGAATGCTTATCTTCTGTGCGATATCAAAATCACTCCCAGCTGTTGAGAAGAGGAGCAAGAAAATCCTGTTCTGCTGCTGTGACTGTATTAATGGACCATGCTTAGTTCAGACAGAATCACTGACAAGCTTAACTGTCAAAACTTCAAACAGACCTCTATTCAGTATATGCAAACTGACAATCTTCATAGACTTGTCACTTAAACAAATCTTGAGAGGTTTCACGGGCATTTCAAAAAGCATATCCTTTCTGACAAAGCAGTGCTCTTACTCCAAAGCAAGGAGGCTGTTAGACTCTTCAGTAAAATGCATGTCAGGATTTTAACAGTCAAAGCAACTTCCTTTACTTCACCTACAGTTTTTGATTGAAACTTTACTGAAATTGTAGTGAGTTTTCACTAAGCAAAAGCCTTTATTCTGAGACATATCCTTTGTCTGTCCTACAGACAAAATTGCCCCTATCACATGACACTGAAAACTGCATCCTACAAATCAAAATTCCGAGTAATAGAAAGTAACGGTGCTGTACCTGAGCCTTCTATAATTAAACTTAGTTACTGTTTCAAAGTATTGCTGCAATTTTAAAGGAGCATCTTTTGACAACTCCAAGCTATACGTCTGATTAACTCTTCTGCTTTGCTGTTGGAATAGAAAATATGTAGAAAAACAAACCCAAGGCCAAGCTGCCGACAGACAACTTCAGCATCTGCATCATCCCACTGATCATCACAGACAGTTCCCCACTGGCCAGCGTGGTAGACTTCTACTCTTCCTTCGTGAGCGTTGTTCCCACCAGCCAGCCGGATTGGAGTAAAAAGAGGGGCTGCAATCAATCAAACAAAGTATAGGAACAGGTAATTTCTTTGCCAAAATGTTATTGTGATAGTAAAGAAAAAAGAAGATGGCTTAATGGTTTCTCTGATATCACTCAAGATCCACACTTTATTTTTTCTAGTTAGATGGAAAACCTGAAATTAAACTTCTTAGAAATGAGTTTTCCTAAGCTCCACTCTCAGTAGTTGAAGAATATTATGCAGACACATAATCATACTGATCTTGAGTTACTTAAGTGTCAAAGTGTTCAAAGATACTTAGGGCTGTAAGGCAAATACTACAATCAGTCTGTAGAGCTGCATTTCTAACAGTAAGAGCAAAATTGGCTCTGTATTGTCTTGGTCCTATACAGGAGAGGAGGGTAAAATTTGAAGTAAAGTCTATAAACAGAAGGAAAACTTTATGATCTAAAAGTATCATTTGCAAATTTATAGTTTGCAGTTTCTTTAGGCAGAACTATTTCTCTTGCTTTGATGCTTCAACTTGTCTCCTAGCTTAAAAAGATTCTTCCTTCCCTCTACACTATAGTTTTCTAAATCACCAAAATGATTTTTTAGAAGTCATTTATCAAAATATTCCTCATGAGTAACAGAGCTTTAGAACAAAAATACATCTGTCTTTTGATAGGAATGCAATAGGGGAAGAAAGGCAGCACAGAGCTGGCTTGCAGCCATACATGTTCTGGTTAGAATTGAAGAGATTGCCATCATCAGCTCCTCAGCACTGATAGCCCAGCCTTCCTCAAGGTCAGCAATATCTTATATCTGATGGCATAATTGCCCGTAACATTGCTGCTTATCACATTCATTAAAATAATCTGAAATATCTTTAAAGCATTAATAAAATCATTTTTACTTGTGTGAGTGATGTGTTAAGTAGCAATCTTCAGGTAGGAGGACTTGGACCTGTTTTAAATGTATGCAGAATAGGGCAAAAACTTGGCAGCTCCTTGTGTGATATCCATGTTCACATTATGGAATGTCATCCCAACACTTCTTCAGCCTGTTTGTGAAATTGCTGCTGCTCCCTACTGTTCAAGAAAAGCTAACAAATTGACATGTAGCATATGTAGCTACTAAAGACAACCTCTGAGTCGACAAATAAATAAATTAATAAATAATGGAGTGTTTTTAAAAATGTTTAAAAAAATGTGGGGGAAACAATCCTATTTTTACAGCCACAGATTCTTGCTGCTTCAAACTTTCTCACAACCTATATCTCAAAGCAATAATTTGCTTGTTGATTGCAGAAAGATTAAAAGCAGTTCAGCTAGTTGCTGCTTGCGCGGCATAGAGGGACTTGAAACAGTTAATGATACAATGATTAAATCTGTTTAATTTCCTGTTCCAAGAAGTTGTCATATTTTTTTCTAATTAAAACATGAGTAATTATTACTAAGGTAAGGAGTTAAGTAAACCATAAGTATTTTTTTTACCCAGGGAAGAGCTACATGTGACAGCAGCTGCCATTTTTTGAGGACATGTTCCATCTTGCCAGATGACTTTTTCACATAACAGTATATTTTCTTCATCACCACGACAACGCACTTCACTCCAGTAAACAGGAACAAGACCCAGTCCAGAAAATGGTATGTGTTTTGCTGTACCTTTTCCACTGTAATAATAATCAGCATAGCACATTAGAGTGGGAGGAGGGGAAGTGGAACATTTTCTCATATACAAATCTTGGGGTAGAAAAGAAAGGGCTTTCTTCAGCAGTGTAAATTCATCACATTTTCATACAGTTCAGCATTGTCTTCTGCACAAAGAAAAGTAACAGATGTGACCCAGTTCTCACCATTTTGTTGTGTGATATTTTAGTACAATGGTTTGTGTTACTGCAGGCCAGCTACATTCCTCTTCTCACTATTCTTAACTACAAAAATCAACACAGAGTGCACAGTCCATAGGTGAAACTATAGTACCACCCTACTGCAATTATACTTCCATGAAAGGTAATGCTAAGCAGCCTTTCACCCGTACCCTCTCCTTTACCCCATTAAAACATACCAGTGCTCTGCCCATGCACGTGTCATATAATATGGTTGTGACCATGGGGCAGTGAAACCACCTTGCATTCCACTGGATCAGGCCCATGTCCATTATTCTCTATTCAGCCATTCCTATCCATCCAGAACATTTAAAAACAGCTTCCTTTCCTTCCTATACTGAATCTAAAGCTACAATTATTGACCCGTCTTTTCTTCCATATAATGCCCAGCAAAATTAAATTAAAAACAAAGCTCAAATATTGCAAAACCAAATTAACAGATAGGTGGAAGCACCTGAAAAACACCAATAATACCTAGTGAGTTCACCTTGTGGTATATAGATCCAAATGTATGCCAAACAGTCATGATAACAGAAACTTTAAACTGCTGTTTGCTTGGGGCTTTTTGGCCTGGTTTCATATTTAAGCCATTTCTGTTGAAAAGACCAAACCACTCACCTGTGTCACTGAACTACTTTTGCTAATAGCAGTCTTGTTCAACTGAAATGTTTAGGGTATGAAAGGGAAAAAGAACTTGCATGAAAATGAGGAAAGGAGACATTGCACATAGACAGCTGAAGTCATAAGCAAAATCACAGCCTCCAGATGGCTGAACTTTTATCTCTTCTAATCCTCATATTTTTATAAGTTGGCATGTTGTGTGCAGATTAGTATTGAACATTATAAAACAGCTTAGATTTAGTTCTGGCTAGCAGTCTTAAAAAGTGGAATTATTATTAGGAATGTCACAGTGCAAGTATGCTATAAAAGCCCCTTACTGCTTGTAGCAAAAAAAAATCAGTACTCTGGTATGTGACTGAAAGAACTGTTAGAAAGACATTAAAGCCAGCTATACTTTGTGGCTTATTGACAAAGTGCAAACTGAATGGGGTGCTAAGGGGGGATATTCAAGTAATTTGGTTGCTAACTTGAACAGCATTGGTTTTTTAGAAGCTGAAATTTCATTTCATTTTTAAAACTCCTTTTTGGTATGGGCATTTTCTTCCTTACCTTAGTTTCATCTTACTGTGCATTTGCAGTATCCCTATAGGCATTATCTAGAGTTTAATGACCAAATTATGCTAAAGGATCCTGTTGATTAACTCCATGCTGACAGCAGTGGGAAGTAGTGGTCATGACGACAATGAAGGGACTATCAACCCGTCCAATATTGCTGTAACTCTGTGAAATATTTCCATGAAAATGTAAAGCTGCAAAACCTTCCCTGGTTTTGGTTTTACGTATCAATGTGCAACTCTGAAAGTAAACCATACAAATTATCTAGCTAGATGCAGATATGCACAACAAAAATACCACATCTTCCAGAAATCTAGGATGAGGCCCAGATATTTTTCGGCAGGATGGAATGGATGATTACAAGGGTAAGCCCATATTCCTGAGAAACAGGAATTTTCCTATGATTAGGAGCCCATGTAGAGTCTAATTCTGGCCACATTTATGTTTGCATAGATTCAGTAACCTTACTGGAGCTGTTCTTAGTTGACACTTACATAAGTGAGATCAGGATTAGACGTCATATTTCTACCAAGAGCATCTATCCTGCTCTGCTCCTCTCCAGATCCCATATGCAGCTTTCAAATGAAATACCGATTCTCACAGCAACTTCTTTGAAGTACAACGCAATTGTAGGAAGCAAAGGATTCTAGGAAGAACAATTTCAGCATTCAACAACTTTCAAACAGAAAAAATAATCAAACAAAAAAGCCCTCAGGATTTGCAAAGTACATTGTCCGTTATACAGAAACATCATTAAAATAAGTTGACTGATTTTTACTAGGACTGAAACTTACCCAAGTGCAAGCTGTCGACATACGACTGTTGCATCATTGTTGTCCCAATGGCTCCCACAGATTGTTCCCCAGATTCCATTCAAATAAACTTCTACTGTACCTTCAAACTCATTCTTGCCACCCTGGAGTCTCACTGCCCCTGGTTAAAAAAAAAAACAAAAAACAAAAAACAAAAAACAAAAAAACCCCTAACAAACCTCCAAGATATTCCATTGCTCAATTAATGTATCCCACACAAAAGACTCTGAACCCGATTTTCCTACTGCAGAGAGAGTTTCTGTTTCATGTATTACCGTTTCTGTTCTCTTTGAGTGAGCTGCTTGTAAGAAGTGCTGTGGCACATCTAACTTTCTTATACAGCAATATGCAAAAGGAGATAACCTTATTTTTTACATAAGGAGAAATTTTGCTTCTTATACTGAAATTACATCACATTTCTGATCCTTCTGATGCTACAACTTAGTTAAAGATCTAACATGAAAAATAAGTATGTATAGACTACACCTAATTATTTAAATGTGGTTACCTCTATGCAAATGAGCAAAACATCTATCTATACAGTGCTATATACTTATATCTTCCACATAATTCTATCCAACGAAAAGGAATCAGAAAACAACCACATGGACTGCATAGCTTTTGCTCTGACCCACGTAACTTTGTGCATGTCATGGATGTCAGCAGTTTATTTTAGCCAAAGAATTAATTTGTTCATACTTGTTCTCAGATAGAAAAACACTGGATGTAGTTCTATTAATTCATGAGAGATCTTTACCATATTTGCAGGCAAAATAAGCTAAAAACATGAGGAATTGTCTAAAAGAAGTGGCAAAATAATCTGCTTCTGGAGAGCTACAGAATACAGAAATCCAAGCAAATAAACAGATTTTGCATTTTTTTATTACAGTAGTTTTACTTGAGATGCCAGATGCATCTGCTTTTGAAGGTAGCCAGGTGCCTTGGGAACTAAAGGTGGGGATGAGCTGGTCATAGGTGTAATTCTACAGAACTCTAGACAAGCAGAACAAAGAGTTGAAACAGAGCAGTAATTCAACAAGAAAGAATACATTTCCCTTAAATTATCAAACGTAGCCTAATTGTATCCATTAGTGTTGCCTGAAATCTCAATCCATCTGTCTCTCTCCTGTGATCTACTTAAAATCTTAAAAGCTACACCATCATCCAGTTTGCCAGATTTTTACTAGTGGGAGAAAAGTCAATGTTTGTGCCTGCATTTCATTGAATGTGTGTTCAGATATGTGTAAAAAAAAAACCAACCCAAAAATGTAGTAGGTAGATCGAGTTTTTCTTGCAGCTTTCACTCAGATGGCATCCTTGTTTTAATTTAGTTCACTGTATTTTATAAAACCACAAAGCCAAACAACTGCCAAATAACTCGAGGAATGAATTAACCTCAAACTTGGTTTTGTGTGTTTCTATTTGCCTCCTATTTACTTTCTCAGCAGTAACTTACTGTGCAGTAAATTGCAAACAAAACCTATTCAACTCATGTTACAGAGTGAGCTATCATTCCAAATAGAGGATTAGTAACTAGTTATTATAACAATATTGTATACAAGTTACACATTATTTATCTGTCTTTATAATTTTTCTCTTTGTGTTTTTCTGTCACATACAGACAGTCTGGAATTTTGTTTACTTCTGCTCTTCACCAGACCTCTGTATACACTATTATTTTCACTTGAAACATCAACTACAGTCATAGCAAAGTGATACCTGACAGAAAGCAATTTTGAAGCTGTCATCTCCAAAAATAAGTTTATTTTCTTACATGATTTCTTATAGTCCTGAATGACACCTACTGAAAACAATGTAGTGTTTCCTGAGTACACATTACACAATATTTCTATTTAAATATTTGAATAAGGGAGTACTCAAAAAATAAAATTCTTTTCTAAGGTCTCCATGGCAGAATTTGGCTCACTCCTTTTTCTGTTTATAAAATTTCCAATGACAACAGTGGAAGAATATTCATGTACACAGAGCAAAAGATAGTACAAGAGAACTTTTGCACAACAATTATAAATGAAAGAAATCTGAAATCCTTTGCATCTCTGATAGAAGCCTCAGGACAGAAGTTTGAAAAGCACAGAGTTCTCGCTGGGGATGTGTACCATTAAACAAAGAAAACAGCCTTTCCCTCCCCACCCACTTCCCTAAAGAACCCTGGGTGACTTCTGGTCCCTGTTGAAGTGGGAAAACACACTACTGGTATCAGTTGGTAAGGAAAGGAAAATTACTGGAAGGAACAGTGCCTTATTTTCATGTGCCTGTAGGAAATGACATAGATGAAAACAGTAAGTGATGGATTTTTAAAAAATTCATCTAATAGCTCAACAAAATATTTTTATTTGCTTTTTTCCTTTAGATTTACAGCTGTGTATAGGAACACTGAGGTTTTATGAAGGGTAGTAGCATTCATAACAGACCTTTGTTCATCTCACAAGAAAATATGATAGAGAACTATCTTCTGTCATACAGAAGAGAAAGCACACAGGATGACTGTTAAAGGTGTTTCTAACTCAGTTTTTCAACACTGAATTCATCAATAGTGAAATGATACAGTATTTTTTGTTTCATATGCAGTTTTGAAGTATGTATCAACCAGTATCATATGACAAGTCATAATTATGTAGCAAACAAATCAAAGGGCACACTAATGAGAAAATTATTTCTCTCTTGCTTACTCAATACGTTGAGGTATTCAGACCCCTAGTAGTTATTTTACTGGTTCAAGAGATACATTAGTTACGGTAACATGGGTACCTCATAAAACAGAGCTCTAAAACACGGACTTTATTTTCAGTAGCTTATTTTTTCTTTCCAATAGATAAAACTCTTATTTCATAATGAAACACAGATTTGTGTTTCATGTCTAAATTGATCGTAGGGAATTGCAAGATGCCCAACATAATCTGCCATCATATATGCTTATGCTCTATTATCAAGTATCTGTTTATTACTCATTATTCAGTCTTTAAGATTCAGTTATTAAGAATATGTTAAGGTCTGAATTGCAAGATAATCAATGTTTGCATTGCTAAAATGATCAGGAAACACTCTTTCACTTCATAGGCAGCAAGAAATTTAATATAGCATGATTAAAAGGGTACTGACTAATTCTTAATTTCACTGGTTAAGTCTTCTACTGTTAGATTTTAACACATCAAGCTCACCCCAACATTTTTGCCCAAAGGGCTTCCTGCTGTGCTCCCCCTAGGGCACAAGAAGCTCTGCAGAAGATCATCTGAATTACTTCTTAGAAAATAGGTCTGGCTTAAGCGTATGCATTGGAGACTCTAGGTTTCTGGAGTCATAGATATGATAGCATGTCAATTTTTTAAGCTATAAGTTTTCAGCTCTTTTAGTTGCTGAAGAAAACTAAACACATTGGGAGTAGAGCTAATGCAGTAGTATCTACTGTGTTTTTTATGCAATGCTCTGAGAAGCTCACATTCTCTCCCCTCTCCACCAAACCTCTCCTTATAGGGCTTATCAAACCTTCACTGCCTCAACACCAACCTCAACAGCAGAGAATATGAGTACAAGGATCCTGCCCATGGCTCTCAGTGCCCTCCTCAGCACTGGTCAGGACACGGAAGGATGAGGAGAGGTGAACTGACTCCATGGGAGTTAACAATAAGGGCACAGGACCACAAAGCAGGCTAACTAAGCAGCTTTAGGACACATACTACAGCCTTATGACAGACTTAATTCAACCATATATTGAAGAATACAAATCTACTGTCTTGACAGGAACTCCTTCATTTATGTACACTCAAAAAATATTTAAGCTTTTCTTCTAATTATGTTCTAGCCGAGGTTACTGACGGTCAATTCATGTTGTTTACATACAGTCTGGTAATTTTAGTTGCCCTGGTATCTGCCCAAGTCAGTCTTTCCTATCTGCTATCACTGTTTAAAAGAGATTAAGTTATACTTGCAAATGCAAGGAAGTAAGGGTATCCAGTGGGTGCTGCTGAGACTTGCTCTGCAACACCTGCCATATAGACTCAAGATGAGACACACAGGAAAAAAGGGAGAGGAAAACCTCAGCCAACTTTTAATTAACTCCAAAAAGCAGAACTTCAAAGGAATTGTGCTGTTGTGCTTGGCCTCTTTTCCTATATCATTTGCACTTCCAGAGATACTGGGTAACTTCAAACCCTATTTTATTTTCTACATCTCTCTGAGAACAAGCATTGTTACTGTATGTGGCTGAATTGCAAATAGAATGGGAATCACTTCCACTTCTGCTGTACATGTAAGTGCCACAGCAGTGGGGTTTATGGTGTTGGCTAAAGGTGTGCCAGCAGTTTCTTCATAAACACTTGTGTCCAAAGGTTTGTAATTTGGCTGTAAGTGTAGATTTGGAAAAGAGGGATTGGAAGTAGAAGTTGCCTATGCCTTTCACCCTGGTGCTAGGTGCTCTGAAATTGCAGACTTAAAACAAAGTTAAATAAGTATTTTGAATTTTGGAAATATGTAAAAACAACAAATATTTTTATTTCTGTTTTGATTTCCAAGGTGTTCCAGCGTGGGATAGTGCCACAGAAAGGCCCTGCACTGATAATTCATCTCTGTTGCCCTGGAGTCAGTTAGGTAAGTCCAAGTTGACATAAAATGTGAGGGTCTCAGCAGGGGAGTTGGACTAGATGATCTCTATGGTCCCTTCCAACTCTAAAAAAAAAAATTCAGTGAAAAATTGTTACATGCTGTGTATTTCATGTAACCACGTTATAATTCATAGTATTTCAGAGCACTAATGGATGATTCATAATACATCATATAAAAGAGTCTATCCCAGTTTCAGAATGAAACTAATTCCTCAGTTTGCCTGAGGTACTTGTAAGAAGCTCCCTGTAGTACAGGTCAAATCTAACACCAGTTCAAATCAATGAAAAATTTTCTTCCCTGCCACAATCAAGCCTGGCTACAATAAAAAAAAATTAATCCTGTTGTGTTCAGCAGAACTAGGGTTGATGCTCGCTGAGATCAATGAATGCTATTGTCCATCACGTTCTTGAGCGCTGCTCTTAGTCTAAAACTATAACTACTTACTCCCAGTATTTTAACCTTGAAAAAGGGGTCCATCCATCGGAATTATTTTGTATGAACTATCTTGAGAACTTTAGCAGATAGCAGTATTGCATACTAAGGATCCTCATATTAGAAGTTTAATAAATATTGTATATATTGAGTTTTAATGTGCTGAATTGGTTTCTCTACAGCACTGAGATTCATCATGTCAACGATCAATA
This sequence comes from Gallinago jamesoni, assembly GCA_025769975.1. NCBI lineage: Eukaryota > Metazoa > Chordata > Aves > Charadriiformes > Scolopacidae > Gallinago > Gallinago jamesoni. The sequence goes on from JAOQGH010000032.1 coordinate 5,133,586, forward strand.
GTTTAAGGCTCTGAAAACATAAACTGAAGTGTTAGGAATGTAACGGGCTTTAAAGGACTGCAGTTGTCTTCTGTGGTACATAGCCACAGAAAATCAGGCTTCTCATGCTGTGCACCTGTAATAACAATGGTTCCAGAAAAGCTGCTTCTTAGAAGGAAAATACAAACATTGATGTTTAATTTTTGGTCATACTTTTTTTCTTAAACCCTATGCTATTAAGAGTGCCAAAAACCCCAAAAGACCTTCCATCAACTGCCTGGACTATACTATAACAGGTAGGGAGAATAATCCAGTGTTTCGTCTAAGAGCCTGAGGCTTGATTCTTCTCTCAAAAAAGTGTAGGGAAGCATGATTTGTTTGACATTAATGGAATTACTATGTGATAAAAGCTACTTAGACTGAAAGATTCTAAATCTGGCCATTCTGGAAATGTGTATTTTATTTCCAGTTCTGCCACTGATTGGTAGTGTGACCTCTGGCAAAGACTTACCCTCTCTTGTAGGGTTTTCCCTTTGTAAAATAAAGAAAAACAGTTAACCCACTTTACTCAAAGAGCTTTATAAAAGTAAAAACATACCATGAACAACATATCATGCAGAATACTGTAATTATATGCTACATACACATCATGTGGCAGCAGTTGCTTCTAATGACTGAGGTAGGCCTCTTTTTTGAGTACATCACAGGTAAGTTGTTATTGGCAGTAACTAAAATAGTAAATTCTGCTCAACTTCGGCTGGCTCTGTGTAGAGTACTTTTGTACTCATTTATTTTCCTCTTTGATTTCCTTGGTTAATCATGATAATTCATATATATTTGTATTTGGTTTACTTGCTTTCAAGGCATGAATAAATCATATTACACACATGCCTCTCATTTTAGAAGAAAGGAAGTGAAACACCAAAATCTGTTATTTTAAATTATAAACCTAATTTTAGGCTGGTACTCATGGTGTAATTGCAAAGATGCTTTTTTTTTTTAATTTTTCATCGTTAATGTTTAAATATAAAGAAGTTTAATATAGACATATGCACAAAGTTTTGCCAATTAACTTTGCAGATAAGTTTTAATACTAAGCTAGAAAAGTCATGGGATTGAAGGCTTTGAACATGGTTTTGTATTTAGTTATCACAGGTGCCTAATAACTGAGTATGGGTTTCTGTAGCACGTGTTCTAAAGCAACAGATGCAGTGAGTTTATCTCTGAGTTGTCTGTCCTTCTCTAGCTATAAACTGCATCATAACATTGCATTACTTGCACTTCTTTGCTTCTTGTAAGAAAGGAACATACTTCAGGACAAATGTTGTAATAATGTTTATTTCTGGGCAAATGGCTTGATGTATTTCCACATCCCACCTTAAGCCATCTCTCACATTCTCTAATTCTTTCATATCACCTCTGCAAGGGCTTTTGGACAGACATTTGCCCTTTTGATGTCACTGAGAGTTTACCACTGAGTCCAAGAGAAGTAGATGACCTTTCAATTAGAAAGTATTGGCTATTGTTCAGTAGCTATGTCCTCCCTCTTTAACAAGGGGTAACCTGGATTTCCTTTTTCTGGGGAAAAAAACCCAGCATTCTGAAAAGACTGAAGAAACACAGCTAAATCCAAACCATGTAGTATTTTTGGCTTTTTTTTTTACTTACATCACATTTGTGCTGAACTTAAGAGGGGATTCTAGAATTTACTTTAGTCAGTGCAAGATTGGGTTCTTAGCAATAAAATGCTGTGTTTGTCCGCACTGTAACGCATTAGACCAAGTGTTCACAAAGTATTTTGGGAACCAGTCTGAAGAATTCTGAAAAAAAGCTATAAATATTGTGGGCTAAATCAAAGCAGCAACTGTGGGACCCTTTCCCGAACTGAGACCAGTTAAAGGGCGTGAAGTCTTCTGCATATATTTTTTCATCTGCGTCTAGTTGTCTGTTTTCTCCTCTGTGGCATCAGCTGCCTGGTATTCTTTCCAGGGAAACATCTGTGATGCATAACATCATTCTATTTTCTTGAAGGAATATAACATTTGACTTGGAACACAGCTTTGGAAGCTGCATTTTTTTTAAATGCTTAAATGATCAATATGGACTTCCGTATCTCCATATGCTCTTCATGAGATATTTTATACCAAAATGAGAATTTTCACATCGTTCAAATTATCATCTTTTTTTCCACACACCTTCTAAGGTGTTGGAAGAGAAAGATAACAATCTTCTTCAGAGATCTGAAAGCAAATTAATAAAAGAATAAAAAAAAATAATTCCAAAACAAATTTCCTCAAGAGCAAAATTATTAATATTAATCATCAACTTCATTTTTGACCTTGTGGTATTACAAAATATGTAAAAGGAAAGGCAACAAAGAAGGGATTTTTTATTTTCATTGCAACAATTTTGCTTGATCATTTTTAGTATAGGTATATATAGGACGTAATTCTTATTTAGGTGGGAGATAATACCAGAATAATGGAGGAAGAAATGTGAAGTCATTCAAAACCAGACTGTACATAAATATATTTAACCCTGTGGAGGGGCGCCAGCACCGATGAAATGTAAAGCTGATCAACTGCTCTAGGGCTGAATGCTGAAATTGCAGTTCAGTCCTTAAGCACTGAAAACTTCTACTGAAGCCACTGAGGGCTTCGCTAAGAGTCTTTGGGAGAGAGGGTCGCTTAGCTGGGTTCACAGATGTACTCAAGCACCATTATTAACTTGCAGACCCCATTATCTCAAGAGGCGGGAAAAAAAATCAGAAAGCAAGTGATGCTATGTGAACAGTTCACGTTTAGAGCAAGGCAGCCTTTTGCTTTTCCTTCTGCCACTTCCGTGGACCAAATGCTTCCCAGAGAAGTGTGCCCGATTGCAAAAAAGGGAATGCTAGTCCTGGCTAACTGAGCCTACTCGATGCTTATGGCATGGCTTCTTAACGAGATTTACTTACTATTAGAATAGCTTCGGAATAAAACTAGGTAGGACCTTCGTCTTTCCGATGTATCTGCTGATGTAGAAGTTTAAACTCCCCTGTCAGAAAAGCCCTTACTGTCACTTTGGCAGAAGGTCTCTTCTGCCGACGGGGAATCGGCTCCGCGATATGAAGGATTCCTGCCCGGCAAAGGGACCCAAGTCCCGCGGAGCCACCGCGCTCCCCCCAACCCCGCAGCGTCCGGCGCCCCCAGCCCCGCTCACCTCGCTCGCAGTCAGCGCGGCCCCGCTCCGCCCGGCTCCGGTCGCCCCCGGGAGCGCACCCGGGCCGCCCGCCGCCGGCGGCGGGCAGGTCGCAGGAGCTGCGGCGGCCCCGCGGCGCCCGGCCCGCCGTTCCCCGTCGCGGGAGGGCGGCCGCCGTCGGTGTCCAGGGACGCCGGGCCGCGGGGAAGCCCCCGGCGAGGCAGCCAGCGGGGGTCGCAGGCGGCTGCGGGTGGCGGGCAGCCGGGAGGCTGGCGGAGACCTGCCCCAGCCCGCGGGTTCCGGGGATCGTCCCGATCACTAGTGCCACCACGAAGCCGGCGAACGTCATGGTGCCAGTCCCGCCGGCTCGGGTCCATCTCCCCTTCTCATCGCGCCTGGGATGCGAAGGGCGAAGGCGGGGCCGCAGCGTCCCACTAATCCCCCACGCCGCACACCCCTTGCCGCCCTCCCTCCAGCTCCCCCACCAGCCCCGGGCGCCGCCGCCGCCTCCCCCGGACCTCCCCGGCTGCCCCCCGGGTTTGTCCCTGCTCGCGGTCCCGCCGCAGCTCTCCCCCGCCCCGCTGCTCCACTACCAGCCACCTCCTTCTTTGCCCTCGCCCCCGCGGCTGCGATTCCCCTGGCCACTCCGCCAGCCTCACAAAGACCAGAAGGAGCCCAGGCAAAGCTGGCGAGAAGGGGACAAAACGGACCCGCACGGCGGCTGAGGAGGCAGAGTGATGGAGAGAGCCCCAGACGTGTCTGCGGGAAACAAAGGGGCTGGAAACAAATGCCGTGAAGGGAAATGTCTTTGACGGTTTAGCTTTATCCCAGCCCCATGTGCTCTGAATAGTAATCTGCTTATTCCCAACCGGTGCGGAGTTCTGCATGGCCTGATCATCTCTGCTTTCCTTTTTCTACCAGAATGGCTGTCAGTTTGCCTCTTTGTCTCATATTCTTAAGTTGTTAGCTTGGGTTAGGTATTATTTTTCAATTTACCACTTTTTTTACTCTGTGATGTTCATATTGGCAAAGTTCATCTCTGCCTGTTAGAGCGTGCACACTTTATTTGCCAATTTGCCTGTAGTACCGGTCTGTAAATTCACTCCTCCATAGGATCTTTTTTCCTGTCTAATTTTTTGGCTGAGAAGTGTTAAGCTGGTTTCTTGATGAGTGAATCAGTATTTCCACAACCTTGTGTTTTGACTAGAATCTAAAAGAGAAAGAGTGGTTTCTGCTTTCCATGCAGGATACCAGGTATTCCAATAAACATCGGCCTTCCTTTAGCAGGCCCCAAACCATTCAAAAGGTGCTAAATGCAACTTTACCAATTTAAGCTTTTGTTTATAAGAACAAAAGAGCTCTAGTGCTAAGGAAAAGCAGGTTCTACAGTGTTTGGTATTACTTGTATTCATTTTAGTTCTGCTGTTCTCTGACTGATTTATTATTGCAACTTTAAGTTAGTATCTTAATTACTCACAAAGGTAAAGAATACTTGGCTAGTGTTTCAACAGCAACATGATAACTATGCTATGACGTGTCTGCTGCACTTCTTTGTGGATATAAGTGCACAGATTGTTCTTTCTTTTGGAGGTTTCTTCTGAGGATATGTGTATGTATTTGTTTAGAAACTGTCAGGACTGGTAAGAGTTTAATTTGTTTTCAAAATATTTGAATATATACAAGATGTTAACCTAAAACTTGTTACAGCCATTTTTAAATTGTCTGAAGAATTGTTGCCGTCGTGACAAGTTGGTTGCTTTTATCCTTTGGAAGGGATGGTTAAAAGCATGCTCAGCCTAGCTGGTTAAGGTTTCCTTCACTGCCTAGTAAACACTTTTGGCATCGCAATAACAGCAATATTTCATTTTCCCTGACCTAAGCTCTTTTTCCCCTCCTCTAGCCTGGAAGTGGAAGGGTTCTGCTGATCAGCACAGGAGGAAAAGAACAGATGACTGATGAATCTTGCAAAACACTTCAGGCAAAGCTTTGAGCCTGTTACTTATTCATGTATTCTGATTTCATTTGTATCCCCCTAGGTGTGTGGGCCAGCAGGAGTTTTACATGCAGTGAACTTTCTTTGCCTATGTAGGGTAAAGGTGTTTGTGCTTGAGGTTGCAGAAGGGTACTAAACAGGAGGTGTGGGTAAAAACGGAAGACTACACAAGGAAAAAGGTGTTTGTTTTTTTTTTCCTACACAAGGAAGTAACAAGAATTATAGAAAAAGTATCAAGAAGAAAAAAGGAATTGTCATAATGATTCCCTCCCCGAGACAGGGTTCAGGTTTAATCAAATGAACCACATGTACAGATTCACTCTTGAACATTTTAATTTTTATCATGTTTGTTATTTTTGGCATAATGAAATAAGGAGAATGAGCCTTAATTTCTTTTAATAACTGTAAATTAGCTTTTTCACTGTGAGGTCTGTTAACGCTACAGGAAATAATGGTTTTGTTAGAATTTACAAATTAGGGACTTGGTCTGGCTTCCATTCAAGACATTGATAATAGTTTCACTGTAAGTAGGAGGGTCCTTTTTCTAGGAAATACTGGAACTGATGTAGTTTGTTTTGCCATGATGTGTGCTTTGCACTTTGCTTGCAGCTTCTGTCTTGGCTAGAGCACTTAGGAGTGAGTAGATCTGTAAGTGTCTCCCCCATATGGTTTCTCTTGTGTTTGAAATGTGGGAGCTCATGTTGCAGCTTTTCCTTTGTCTGTGGCACTTACAGGTGCCACGTATAAAATCACCCTCATCTGCTTGACTACTTTTATTATGCGTGTAGGAAGCTCAGTATCTGGGTGACTTCTACCTCTGTCACATTTCTCATAAACAGTCAAAAGTTACTGAGAAGAGCAAAGACAAAGCAACAGTCACGTGAACAGTGTGATTTTGAAAACCTTCTTTTGGGCATCATACTTAAAATTACATTAAGAATGACAGGTGTGCCTAAAATGAAACTGCATTGTGCTTTAAGGGTGGACTTTACCTCAGATATTTATAAACAAGTAACAAGGGTTTATTACTCTGATATAGCTGATACAGCTTTAAAAAGAGGGCAAATACGAGATGTTCTTAGTGCAGTTGGTTGCCTTAAAAGTTTTGTCTCTACTGTACAAAAACTCATTCACAAATTGAATTAGAAATTAGAAGGAAAGAAAAAAAATTATGTTTTCTCAGTTAGGATAATGAGCAAGTAGATCTTTGGAAACCTCAAAAGGTCTCAATGAATCTGGGCATTATGTACAGTTTTGATTCTGAAATTACAGTATCCAACTTTTCAGAAAAAAAAGTCACAAAATGTTGAGAAAATACTAAATGTTTGGAAACTGTTCTAGTTATACTCCTGCAGCAGCGCTGCAGGATTTAAAGTTAGTAGTCTGTGTTTAACAAGGCCTGCATTTTTATGTGAAAGAAAGGCTTGTTTTGGTCTTTCTGGATTGGTAGAGAGAATAATCCATTAAGATGACATTACAGTGGGTGAACTGGCTCCAGCTGAAGTACATAGCAATTCTCCCTTTTGCAAAAAATAATTTCAATACCTAATCTTAGTATTTAGTTTGTACCTTCTATGCACAGGGGTACTACCTATTGACAGCAGTTCCACAGAAGTCCACGGAACAACACTTGTGACCAAAGTTAGCAAATCTGTGCTGCGTACCTGACAACTTCCATGAGAGCAGTTGTAGGAAATCATCTGCTGGAATAGATCTTAATTTCTGCACAATTCCACATGGTTGGCTGCTTTTTTCTCTACTGGTATTTGACAGTGCCAGTACCAAATGGCTGATAAAACAAAGGATAATAAATAATTCGTAGGTATGAACTGATCTGACCATTCCACCCCCATCCCCACCCCCTGTATTTCTGTGTATAGATTCCCCAAGTTACCTCAGAAATGGAAATATTAATAATACACACATATTAGCAATATTTTTATATAGCCATATAATAATAGCAATACAGCAGTAGGATAGGTTATTCATATATGCAAGGCTTAAAAGGAAACTTACACAAGAGCTTCCTTTATCCAAATAGCTTTCTAAAGGCACTTAATAGTTCTTCCCTGGTGCTGACTCTGCTTTTGTGCAAATTGTGTGAGGGTACAGGTTATCATAGGACTACTTTTCAATAAATGGTTCTTATGAACAGATGAAGGTATCTGATGTGTGGATTATACATGCAAAAATAGTAGTCCTGCATTGCAAAAACATTTAATACCAAGCATTCAAAATTCTGCTGGAGAATCAATTCTCCTCCCATTTAAATCAATAGAAAAAATCACTGATTAGCCTCTTCCTGTGTGCAGTAAAGCTGCTTACCTTTATTTTTGAGAATCTCATACAGTATGCTGTCAGCATAGATTTTAGAAAAGCTGAGCACTTCCAGCTGCTGGTGGAATTCAGTTAAAATGCTATTGACAAGTGAAGGCCTGTGTCAGTCCCATCTTATTGCCACTGATAGCCCTAAACCAGGGAATTCTCTCTTGCATTCCTTCCTGACCAGGTTAGAGTCAAACGGCAACGTAGATGTGACAGATCAGAGCAAGGGTTGACTTCAGGCAATGTGATACATGAGAAATTCCCCCAGGAAATAAGTACAAGTACAAAGCAGAGAGAATGTAGCCGAACAGACAGGCACAACATATTGCACTGGAATGATTTTCAGACTATAATTTCTTACTATTATTAATTCATATAATCAAGTATGCTGGGACCAATAGATCAACCACTGGAATCAATGGAAAAACTTAACGTACATGACCTACTGGGCACTGAGTGAGATCAAACAGAACCAAACAGGGGCTGAAATCTGGACTAGAAGGAGAGGAAGTGAGGCTTCACACAAAGGATATCTCCATGAGCAAAATGGGCCACAGAATAGGTGCCATTATGAGTCAACATTTTTAGGATGTAAGTCAGCGCTCTTATAAAATAATTTATTCATTTATCTCATTCTTTTTAACAAACACAGGCAGCAGAGATTTGAAATCCTGCCAAGTCTGATTCAAAGTTAAATTGGGTTTGTGCTTATAGGGAAGAGAATAGGCCTTTTGTCTGTAATTATATATAAACTCCATAGGGTGACCCTGCATTACACAGGATGTAACTGAACAGCCTGTAACTGATGAGGTTTCCATTACCACATAACACAGTATGCACAGTAATGAGATCATAGAAAAACCTTTTTTAAAGTGTTAAGTACTTTCTTGTACAACAAGCTGAATTCATATTATAAGGCAATAAGAAACCCAATTTCCTGGAACAAGGCAATAAGAAATTTGATTTCCTAGAACAATTCAATACATAGATGCATATGTGTTATAACTCTGGGCTATACAGACTTGATGAAATAATTTAAATAATTTAAAACTGTAATGTAAACTGAATCATGCAAAACGGGTGAACACTTTTTGTTTAATATAGTGAGTGAAAAAACATGCTACTTCAACTGAAATAGTTTTGATATATCCAAAGTAATAACTCATCATTTAAAAACTACCATAGTTTTGCACAGAAAAAAAAAGGGGGGATTTTTTAATAACAATGAAGTGTGGAGATATTTGCTTGAAAAATACGTTTTTAAAAACAAAAAAAGAAATCCCTGCATTCAGCAAAGGCTCTAATTCTGCAAATAAGTATCCTCATTCTTAGTATGTACACATCTGCATACTGTGATGTCTCCATGTATAAAGTAGGTTACATGAAGTTTGGATGACTGGTGACGTGATTTGTTCAGGACTTGTATGTTCGGGAACATGCAAGTAATACAACGAACAGTCTTCATCACGCAGTTGCAATGTGATGGTGTTTGAGGCTGTGTTTTATATTGTTTCCATGAGCAACCTCCAAGCGCTCCTTTATGTTCCTCTCCCAGAAGGACCATTTAGCAGATCCCAAGCATGCAATGCCATGTGGCTGAGTGGGGAGTGAGACTTGAGTATGAGAGCAGCAGTGCCTCAGCATGACTGCAAAAATACAGCAGAGGTGCCACTTTATTTCCTGATGCTTAGAATAGGAAGTAAATGCGGCATCACATATGTTGCAGTCTGTTAACTAGGTGAAAGGTGAGTTTGTGTAGCCGTTCTATAAATAAGCATATTTAAAGAGGCAAGAATATGCCATAGAGGATATTTTGAAGAAATAGAATGGGAAATGGTATTTGTTAACAAACAATCTTAAAAAAGTTTTGCTGAGAAATAGAACATTAGTTCTGAACCTTAGTACCTTGGTTATATGGTTTTTGGTAATTGATTCATTGAGTCTGTCCTTTAAGAGAAGCTCTGTACGTGATTCATTCTGTGCTTGTGCTGGAGAAACAACCCACTCCAAAAAAAAAAAAAAAAATCAATGAGCAGGCTACACCTAGTTACTAAATGTTTAACATTTCAGGTTAGATTTAAGAGAGAAAAGATGAAAAAAAATTTTAATGTCTTCATCATAAAACATACATTTGGACTTTTTTTTCTGTAGAAAGTGGCCTCTACAAATCAGCCAACAGTAGGTAAGCCTGCCACAGAGCATGATGAAGCCTTATTTATTCAAAACACCCACTGTCAGTGAAGACAACTGGTTTGTAGCACTGAGATATATGACCTTCTACAATTTCCTCTGACGTTCTTGGTGTAGAAGGTTCCCTGGGGTGAACAATGTTTTATAAAGCAGTTGGTTAAGTAAGTTCTCTCGCAAATAATCCAGGTAGTCCTGTTCCAATTATTTATGTCCGGAAAGGTAGCAGGTGTCTTCTCCTTGTTCTGAGTTAATCTTCTGAAAACATTTCTGAGTAACATCTATTTCAGAATTTTGTATTTCTTTGATGCTAAGTGTAAGGGCAATGAAAATCACAAACTACAAAAAGATAAGTCAAGCAGGGTTGGTTTGTGTTAGGAGAGACTTAACTGAAAAGTAAAATTACTGAAAAAGAAATTGGTCCTGTTTTACCTCAAACCAGGACATCTTCCATCTAACCCAAGTGTCACCTTTCCGTTAGCAGCAATGGAACAAGGCGTTTCTAATATTTCCTGAAAGAATTTCTCAGTGTTCTGCACAAAATTGAACAGCAATGTACCTACAATGTGGAAATTAGACTTTTTTTCTCCAGAGTTTCAGAGCGATGCAGGAATTGCTTCAGTGCTGAGCTTCATACATGAAATGACCCATCAAGTATTTGATTTATCTTCATTAACACAAGATTCTGTTACCAGGAATGAGGAAGGATAAAGTGAGTTACAACTGTATTTTTACAGTTATGCATAATGCAAGCACATACTATACAATTATTAAAATATAATTATAGCTTATTAGAACATGCAAAATAAGCATAAAAAGAGGGGAAAAAAAGGATAAATACTTGATAAAGCCATGTTTAACATGTGATAGACTTTGAATTTCTACATGGTTTCCATCTTGAAAAACAGCAAGCACTTCATGTTCACAGATAGACTTTGTAAAAGATTTCACTGTTGCATACTACTTGAGGATTTTATTGTATAAAAACTTGAAAACAATGTATTACAAAGTTAGAATAAAAAGCAAACAGGATTTTGCCAGTTCTCATTTGCAGTCACAACTTTCTCTCAATATTAAAAAGAGATACCTGAACCATTGTGGAGATACTCAAATGTCTCTTCTGCTAGGTGTTGCATACTCTTGACTCCTCACCGAAACAGGTGTTTGGTGAACATTTAGTCCTATCTATTTTTATCCTTTTTTAAAAAACATATATAATAGCCTGATTTTGCTGGATAATACAATAAAATTTCAAGTGCTTTTTGAGAAGGAAATCATTAAAGCTGTATTCTCTTATAATTAGTAATAGTTTTGGATAAGAATAATATTACTGTTTCAAAGGAAGACATATTCTTATACTTAATTAAGGGAAAGCTAATAAACAGTTTATACTTAGTTGATTTAAGGAGGCTAGGATTTATAATTACTTTAGTCCTATCTATTTTTATCCTTTTTAAAAAAACATATATAATAGCCTGATTTTGCTGGATAATACAATAAAATTTCAAGTGCTTTTTGAGAAGGAAATCATTAAAGCTGTATTCTCTTATAATTAGTAATAGTTTTGGATAAGAATAATATTACTGTTTCAAAGGAAGACATATTCTTATACTTAAGGGAAAGCTAATAAACAGTTTATACTTAGTTGATTTAAGGAGGCTAGGATTTATAATTACCTGAAGTAAATGAATGCTGTGCTTATTATTATTACTATAATTATTTAAGAATGCTCTTAAAGAGATTTAAGAAATGTTGTTACCTCATAATGGTAAGACCTCTTGGAAGTTATAAGCACATGCTCAGAATACATGATCTTTCTATGTTCTCTTTTGGTATTGTATAGGAAGCACTGGGACTAATTTTAAAATAATCTTTTTGTACTTGCAATTTCAGTTAGCTTAAAATTTTATCTGTTTAGGAGGGGAGTATATTGTTGAGTGTTTATAAACCATGTCCTGTTGGCTGTATTGACTAATAATTTTGTCAAAATCAGTGAATCTTCTTATCTTAGTGAATGGATTTTGTGCATTATGAATACAAGCATCAGTTTGCCCATATTGTTACCATTTGAAAAAACAGAAATCTCAGTAGTTCCTAGCTTGCTTTCACAAATATATACAGAACTGGAGCAACCATTTCACATTGAATAATATAAAGTGATGCACAAAGATATACTTGCTATTTATGCCTCCTTTTGACTTTTTAATCAAAAATTTTAAAAGCAGCTACATACGTTTTAAAATAAGGTGAGAATAACCTCTACAATTGTGAGGAGATTCTGTACAAGATGGGATCAAAGTTGGCTTTGCACTATTGAACTATGACTCCTGGAGTTTGAACAGTACTGGCATTGTGCAGACCCGTGATAGACGTTGCACTTAGATTGCCTTCATTACCATAGAATGTGGCAAACATCTGTAAGGAGCTTTGGGAAGGGCAGGGAGGAAGGGCAATGGATGAAGAAAGGGGGTAAAGAAGGCAAGATCCACTGCTGTAACTATTGGCAAAACAAACTGCTTTCTTATAATCTTCATTGTTGGCTTAATTATCCCTTATTCTTTCTTGACTTCTGGCTGATGTCCGTTTCTTATCTCTTTTGATCCCTCTTGTCCCATCATTATGATTTCCCCATTGCTATTTTTTAATAATCTAATGCTGATGTGGAATTACACATTCCAATTTACTGTTTTCATATTTAGTCATCTTGTCTAAAAAGCAAAATATAAAATGAACCCCATTGGATTATGAAAAGCCATGGATTTTTGCTATGGATATAACTATACAAAATATATATATATAGGGACTTGTCCTGGTTTTATATTAATCTGCTTAGCATGGCATTTATTTTTGTAAATAAACACTGTGTTACAGTACACACTACTTTTTGTACTTTAGACTTCTAAACATTGTTATTTTACCCAATTGATTCTAATAGTGTGTAACTAAATCCTGCTAGACCAAGTACGTAGGTTTTATTAACTAGAAGTCCATTATTGTAAAATCTCAAAACATCTTATTGTTTTCTTATTACAGTTATTATCCTATTTTGGAAATGGGTCTCAGAGTTTTGCTATTAGATTCAACAGAACCTTCATTCAGCCTCTAGAACTCAAATAAGTAACTTCTACTTGGAGCTGTAGGAGATGGACTTGCAATTTGAATCATGAGTAGTCCATATGTCCACTTTTTTTTTTCTGTATGCATAGGTTTTTCTTCCTGAAGCTTCTTTCTGAAATTCCTAGAACCCAGGAAAAGTAAAAAGCAGCAGAATAACTTCTTTCTATAGGAATTAATACAAGTCATCTTCTGGAGTAACGTTTTTCATATTTCTTTACTGCCTTTTGTCTGTACTTCTGGTGCTTCTGAAGCAGTGGTTACACATTTGCTGCAAAATAGTCCAAACTGGTTTAAAAGATCATCCAGTTCTTTTTCCTGGTCTGGTTTATTGCACAGCCACACAGAAAACACAAGGGATAGTAAACTGGCATGAATGTAGATTCTAAGTGGCAGATATAGGAGCTGTTTAACTTAGTATGCTGTAAAATCAAACAAGAAAACATTAAGATGTAGATATTGAAAAATGGAGTGTTCCTAGATGTCATAGTTAACTGGTAACACTGTAAATGCTCTGGAAAATGTCTACGTAAATGGGAGACTGGGAAAAGAAGAGAAACAATAAATTCAGGGGTATGCTTTTAAATATTCTGTGCAAATAACACGCTGATGCAAGATATTCCATCTAATTTTCTATGGAGGTATCCAGGAAAATATTAAATAATATTGAAAACAAATTTAAAATGGTAAAGTACTGAGTATATGAGGTAATATGTGAGGATGAGTTTTCTAGAATATGAAGACTTTAGACATATGAGGTTTTCAGTATACAAAGCTACCATATACTGTAATATTCTGTATAGTATCATTATCTAGACACCTTTATTGCTATTTAGTACAAAGAAAACAGCTCTGAGACAAAGTAAGGGTACTATAATCACATAAAATATGCACAAATAAAAATGTATTGGATTGTTTTGCAAGCACAATAGGACATAATTCCTGACTATGAGATAAAATTGGCAGTATAATTTTAGTATCTTGTGTTAGAAACATAGGGAAAACAGGAAAGTGATACATGATATTTTCTGATCTTGGTGCTTATAGAGTTAAGTCTATAAATCAGTGAACACTGAGGTGTATGGAAATATGTTTCTCTGTTATTCAAAGCATAACAAATTCACACTTCTTTAACACTTTGATTTATAATAATAAAGCCAGCAGATGTCATGTAATTAGATTCGTACTGCCCTTGAGGGAAGTGGATCAAATTCAGCTCCGTGATAGAACAGATAATACAATTGAATTTCATATGGTTGCTAGAGATTTGCTCCTGCCTCACTGTGGGACAGTGTTAAAATGAGAAAGGGGGCCAGTTTGGGGACAGTGTTAATACGAGGAATAAATACAGGGCTAGATGCATGCAACTTAAAGCTGCACTTCATCCCCTCTTCACATTCTATTTTTTGAGGTATATACACAGACATTTCAATTAAAAAGCCAGTTGTATTTTAACACATTCTGTGAACCTCATGGAAAGCCAATAATACTTGATCTCCAAGTGAAGTGGGACTTGGGGGTTCAGGGGACTGTTTTGGCTATTTTTTTTTACTAATTTAGAAGGGGAATTGTCAATTAATTGCCCTGATTGACTGAATTTGTCAAAAGAAGGGATGCGTTAATCTCTTTATTAAAATATGGATGTAACTGTTAGCAAGCTATATGGATGACTATAGCATGCAAGGTAGCATCTGTGAAATCACATACACCTAGCTTCTAAATCTTGAGAGTGAAAGATATCAAAATGAAAGTCATTATAGCCCAGAAAAAATATACAGTAATGAAGATGAGTTAGGATCATATTGTGCCCAACTTACATTAAATAGTAGTACATTGTCTATTCTGTGTGAATAGTCCCAGTGACTTCAGTGGAACTGTTAATGTGGGAACAGGTGGGCTCATGTGAGCTGGGACAGTGCAGTACAACCATCTGTGTCCTCATGGGAGTTAAAATGCCCAGACTGTCTGGGAACCATGGAATAGAATCTGAGGTCCAGTCCTGTATATGGTTTACCTTGGAGTATGTGGACAGTGGCTAGTAAGTTTCCGCAATGGGTAAAAGAAAAAAATGTAAAACAGCTTGCTCTTTTTCCCCACCCCAAATTAAAAGGTATACCTTTTGGTATAGAAATGAACACAATGAATTTGGAGGAGAGGAAAGGAGTACACCAAAGTATTTCAGTTGGCAGGGACCAACAAGGATCACCTGGTCCAACTGCCTGACCACTTCAGAGCTGATCAAAAGTTAAAGCAAGTTGTTAAGGGCCTTCTCTAAACACCTCTTGACCACCACCAAGCTTGGGGCAGCAACCAGTTCTCCAGGAAGCCTGTTCCAGGGTTTGACCACTCTCTCGGTATAGAAATGCTTCCTCATGTCCAGTCTAAATAGTTGTAAATAGGATGTCTTGAATTAAGAATAGATTCTATATTTTTGGTAGTTTGTGACATATCTAGAACATAACATGTCCATTAGAGGGATTCTTAAAAGTGGGACTCATTTTCATTCCCAGCACTTTAACAAATTCAATGCTAGTTCTTAAAATGCTCTCATGACGCAACCATGTTTTTCAGCAAAACAAAGTTTCATTCAAAAAGCTTCTCTAGCTCTGCTCCAATAGTACTGCTAGTTTGGCAGTGTGTGGCACTGCTTGTAGAAGTCAGAACAATGTTCTCTGAACATTTAAGAAACCAGAGTTTACTTTTATAATTTTTTAAACATTTCTGTGCAAGTTACTTATTTTTGCTGACAAAGTAGAATGAAATACGGTGTTATGTAAACCCAAAGGAATTAAATAATCTCTTTCAAAATTCCTTTCAACAGTCACCTCCGGGTTAGTTAGGAAGCTATGATCAGTTGGTGTAGAGGCAGCAGCTCTTGTGCTGTGAGAAACATACAACATCAGGGCTTTGTGTCCATTATAAAGGACATGTACAATACCAGGTCAGGTGGCAGTGGAATTTGATCTAGATGAAGTGTGAAATAGCAGCACATGTCTGTCAAATTATCCAGAGTGTATGGCGTTGTGTTTATGACAGCTCTATTTCACCTGTATGTTGGCTTACTAAGGACAAGCAGTACTGGCCTAATAAAAACTCTGCTGCTACTAAATTACTTCTATAAGATTTTTAAAGAAAATTTGAACTACTGCAGTGAGTTTGTATAGATTCATGGTTGTAGTGTTTTTGCAGTATGCTCATGAAGTCAGATTTGCCATCTTTTAGGGAGACAGCCTATGGCAGAGGTGGAAAAGCATGTGCAGCCATAATCAGTAGGTGTTATGGGTGCTTTCATTTACTCAAAATGAGCCCCAAAGCTGAGGTTAACAACGAGGTAGATCTGGGTGCTTGACTAAAAGCATGGAGAAGAGAGACATGCAGTAGGAAGAATGTGATATTAGTCCATGCTCTTTTCTGTTCTTCTGTTTTGAGTTAAGAGAGAAAGTTCCCTTTTATTTCATCTATTTGGTCCATTCAGTACTTTTAATGTATTAAATTATTGAGCATTTAAGTAGGCATAATTATTTGAGTTTTGTGGTGTAGAGAAGAATTAAAGTGAGAGAACCATGATAAATTAAGCAGCTTGGGCCTAATTCTGTGTAACTTTTACAATAATTTCTACTGACAGAAAATAAGCTAGCAGTTTTTTTGCTAGATGGAGTAGACTAGGCTTGAATATATGTCAGTATAACACAAGTCCCAAATGAGTGTGAAATTCTACCATTATTTGTTTGTGGTTTATAGATATTTTATAATGCTATAAATGGTTAAACAAAGTGGCATAGAATGTCTACTTATTATATTTGGAGACACCCACTTAAAGTTGGAAGTAGGTCCAAGTATGCTGGAGGACAGGATTTTAATTCAAAATTATAACAACAAGATTAATAATTAAAAAGATTGCTTGCAGGTCAATAAAGAGAAGTGAAGGGTGATGTACTCAGGAATAATCCATTATATAAAAACAGGGTGAGAAAACAATTGGCTTCATAAATCTGAAGGAAAAAATGTGGATAATGGATCGGAGCTGAATGCAGTTCAACCAAGTAATCAGTTGCAACAAAAATTAAAAAAATGGAAAACTGCACTGAACAGCACGTGTGAAATACATACATAGTGTTGGGAAAGGCTTCATCTGCAGTTGAACGCTCAGTTTGGGGTGTAGCCATTTAAGAAGGCGTTGGCCTGATTAGATGCGTTTCCAGCACTGCATATTTGTAGGTTTGACACCACATCAGGGATGACATCAGGATATGAGGCTGGATTAGAGGATTAGAGGATTCTAACCCAGCTGGATTGTTTTTTGATGATTCCATAAGGTTCAAGACCACAGAGAATCATGATGTGATCAGAACACTAATATCAATGATCATACCCAAACCTATAGATTGGATTATGGTACGGTATATGTGTATGTGTAGTTCTTGACTCCAGATCAGCAGAATTTGGCCTGATAGTTCAAGAGTTAAAAACAGGCCCCAGACTGTGTACAAGGCTCAAAGAGCCAAACCCGCAGTGTACACACATAAGAAAAGCAAGGAGTGTTCTGCAAAAATACAAACTTTTTATTGTATATAGTATATGCATATAGCGTAACTTATTTCATAGCCATTACTGTTTGTAAAGATTAGTTCATCTTAGCAACCAGTTCTAAAAACGGAGTGCAGGCTCACACAAACTTCATCATACCACATGCAGGAGGAAGTGATTTTGTTACTCTGCGGGGGCTTCTACTGTATTCATTACAGCCAACAATATCAAAGCAGCATGCAGTACTATGAGATGGCATTCCTTTTTCCATAGCATTTCCACATATAGGACACTATAACTAGTAACGAATTGCCTAAGGAGATAAAGGAGATAAAACACACCTCTTGGTATTTTGGGTTTTCAACATTTAAAAGCTCCATCATTTTTCTAGGATGTTCTATCACTGAGAAGTGTGAATAGCTGGAAATAGTTTGTTTCTGCATTAGCCTGCACTGCTCTAATTTCCTTCCCTTCATGTGTCTTTCTCGGTTTTAAGTTTTACCTGGGTAATGTCGTTGGCACATATACCATATATACCACCAAAAAAAAAAAGAGTAACAGCTTGTATCACCAAGTGTGATGAATTGTGATGGTAACTGGCAGTAGGATACCAGTAGAGGAACAGCAGAGCTGAATGTCACTTTTTAGCTCTTGTGGTCTGCATCTTTAGGTCTGACGATTACAGAAAAAACTGGTGTATTTCAGAGAACACAGATTAGCATTAATTCTAACTGCTGAGATAATTTGTAATGTTTCTCTATTCTTTTGTTAAGTTTCCTTTTGTGAGATGCTAGGAGCTGAAGCTTATTGCCCAACTTTTGAACCCAGACTGTGGGTTTATTTCAATATTAACTCTTGTTGTAACACAAATAGCTGTCAGAGTGGAAATCAGAGTGCAATATAAATCTCAGACGTTCACAGCTAGTGAGAGAGGAAAGGAGGAAGCAGGAAAGAGACCAAATTTGAGATGAAAAATGCTTTAAAAGTTTTGCAATCAGAAAGATGTAGGCAAAACATAAAAGGTTAACCTACAGCGTAGTTACCTACACTGGATATTGAAATTGGTTCTAAAGGATATACTAGGGTGGAGATGTTGTAGGAGAGAAGTAGCAGTCTGTCTGCAGGAGAGAAACCCTTGTATGTAAAAATAAGGCATGGGCTCCGCAGCGTAACAAACGGCAGCAATCTGCCACAGCTGTGAGACACCCCTGCTGAAAAGAGCTCTCCAAAGATTTTGCCCAGCTGGTCGCCTGCAGTAAACGATGAAACTTCTATTGCAGTGGTTGAGTGAAACCGAACGTAACATCGAGACTTGAACAACACTTAAATCACATTAAAACAGGCTCGGTGCCTCCTGGACACCGGATTTCCATCAGTCCGGAGGTCAACACATAACGCTACAGAATGGGTTTACGTGTAGATCACAGCTATCCTCTTTTGAGCTCGGCCACCCGGTTCCCTCGCCAGTCGCCCCCAAGCACGGCACACCGCCTCGGTCCGCGCCGGTCCCCGCCAGAGCGCTTCCGTTCCCGGGCGCCGCCGGCCCGGCTGCCGCTGCCTGCAGCCAACATGGCCACCGGCGCGTCAGCCGGCGGCCGCAGCAGCCCCATTGGAAGAGGGGACGGAAGTGACGCAGCAGCGGGAGCCCGGTTCGGCGGGGCGGCGGAGGCTGGCTGTACGGCGATGAACAGCCGCCTGCAGGAGATCCGGGAGCGGCAGAAGCTGCGGCGGCAGCTCTTGGCGCAGCAGGTAGCGGCGGCGAGGCCGTGTCCCGCCCCGCCGGCGGGCGCTCGAGCGCCTGGGCCCCGCCTTTTCCCCGCGGGGAGGGGGCAGGGGGCGCGCGCCTCCTCAGGTGCAACGGTTGTGCTGACGGCGGCGGTAAGGGGGAAGAGGGGCGAATTTGTGGCGGCCGCTTGTCGGTAACGGAAGGCAGCGGTGCTGCCGCCGGCCCCGGGTGCTGGGGAAACGGTGAGCGCTGAAAGGCCAATCGGTTTGGCCCCCTAGCCCCGGTGGGGGCGGTGGTCACTGGCGGTGGCCTGCAGGCCGCCTGTGGCGGGGCCTGACTGGTGGTGGGGCGTGTGGAGGTCAGAGAGCGGCCACTGGGCTTCCTGATTGCAGCTGTTTGGGGGGCGTGGGGTGGGTTGTGATCAGTGGCAGCTGTGGGTTCAATCTGCCTTGTCCGTTGTTCAGTTAGGAGCGGAGAACGCAGACAGTATCGGTGCCGTGCTCAACAGCAAAGATGACCAGCGGGAGATTGCTGAAACAAGGGAAATGTGTCGGTCAGTACCGGGGTACAACTTCTGTCAGAAGTTAGGGGGATTTAATAGTTATATGGGCCTTTGAAATAGGATGAGATTGCTCGCAAATCTTACCGGTTATTTAAAAACATATTATGCAGTGGAAGAAAATGCTTTAATTACACAAATCAGAACATTGAATAAGGTGAGTAGGGTTTAGTCACTCACTTTGAATAGCAACTTGTAAATCAAGGCCAACTTTTGCTTCCTATGTTAAAAAGCTACTGTGGAGCAAAACAGGTATGAATTTAGAGTATGCTGTCTGCATTGTCCTAGAGCCTTTATATTTTTGCAAAGAGCAGTTACAGGGAAATTAAGAGTTCAGAGTTCTTATGGAACAATAGATATGGCTAGGACAGAGAGCTAGTGCTTACGAGTTCTCACGTGTAACAGTAATTTTCTTGTGTGAGCAGCCTTGATTTTGTAGATGCACTGCTTTGATTAAAATAAACTGTACCTTTTAGGACAGAAAAATGAGGAAGTAAAATATCTGTTTGCAGGAGTCCTGTCCTTAAGGAGTTGAGCTGGTCTAAAATATATGGAGAGAGGAACGACGTCTTATATAAAAAGTTTCAAAATAATTTCAAACTTGTAACAGACGCATGTAGTTGAGGCAGATTATCAGAGATTTCTGAAACAATCTCTCTGGAGAGAGATATTGTTTTATATGCAAATTTTTTTGGATATGTTTATAGGGCTGCTTATGATACTTCTGCACCAAATGCAAAACGCAAATACCCAGATGAGGGAGAAGCTGATGAGGAAGAGATTGAAGAATATAAGGTAATAAAAAAAAAAAAAAGAAAAACTTGCTTTTTCTCTGATGGATTTATATGCACACACATGTATCTTATAAATAAAAATAAATGTGATGCGTATAGATACTTTAAAATATATGTCCCTCAGTGGCATCTCCCTTCATGTCTTCAGCTGCAAAGATCTAAGAGAGGGGCATAGACGCTTAGTGGTTCTCTTTAGACATGGCTTAGGTGTGTTCAACTTTACACAACTTTACAACCAGAACCCAGTGTTTGGAGGTTTAATTTACTGTTGCTTCTAGCAGGGTAGGTTTGAGTGATAGTGCCTGCTGGGAATGACAGTGTGCCATGGCTGGCTGTCTTGTGTGGGAAGAAATGGTAGAATGTGTGCGTCCTTGGGTATGCAAAAAAAAAAATCTTGACCAGAATTTCTTTGTGTTAGAAGAAAAGCTTGCATTTAGCATGAGGCAGGCCATTGGATGAGATACAGGGAGGCCTGTTAAGTGCAAAGGAATGCAGTTCCGGATGAATGGAACAAATAAGGGATTTATGGGAATAAAATTAAGAGGCTTGGTTTGGGGTATGCTTTAAGTATCCAAAAGATCCAGGAAAGGTTCAGTTAAAAAAAAAAAAATAAAAAAAAATTCCTCCATGGTAACTGGAGAATGAGTGGTTGTCAAACTTTCATGCTCTTTGTTTTTCAAATGCTCCTCCAGAGTATTGTCCAAGAGGAGTGGTAGAGAAAGAAGGTTAAACAAAGGCATGATTATGATACAGTTGTGTTCCTGATTTGCTTTGTGATCTTGTTGCAGCATATATCCTCCCTCTCTCATTTTTAGATTGTCCTAATGATCTTGCTTGTGTGGTTAAGTAGAGTCATGGTCAATGCATTTATGAAATAATGCAGTGTCTGCAGTTATCTTGGATGCTAAAAAAAGTAATTTTTGAAATATGAGGCCTTGATAGTGTTACATTTATGTTCCATGATAATGTCTATTTTAGTATTATCTTACTAAAGCAAAAAGTTAATGTGTGACAGGACCTTTTTTGATGACTATTTTTTAAAGTCTATCTATAAGTGGACAGACATTCTTTTTAATGTGTGAGGTGTTAGTCTGTACGTCTTGTTCAGCAAACCAATTTTTTCGTCATCTCAAAGGAGGGATTTACAGAGTACATGCACTGTTTGTGAAGTGGGGTTTTTATGTTCACTTTAGTGATCTCATCAGTTGATTTTACCCTTTCACCAAGTATGTGGTTAAAAAACATTTTTTTTCAGTGAAATATATATGGATAAGTCACTTCAGTTGGGAAGGCTTATGAATCTTAACATTTTCTTTATTAGGATGCAAGTGGCCAGACTCTTGCTATATTGTTGAAATTGAGGAATATTTTAATAGCACTAGCTCGGCCCAATTTGAGTTGAGCAGATGAATGGATTTAAGAAACTGGAAACCCCCAAGTAGAAC
Organism: Gallinago jamesoni; assembly: GCA_025769975.1. Classification (NCBI taxonomy): domain Eukaryota; kingdom Metazoa; phylum Chordata; class Aves; order Charadriiformes; family Scolopacidae; genus Gallinago; species Gallinago jamesoni. The sequence continues at coordinate 5,155,415 of JAOQGH010000032.1, forward strand.
ATCTATAGCGGAGATATCAGCTGCTTTCTGCAGACATTGCTAATTTCCTGTTGGCGAGGAGACAAGAACTTAATAAAATCCCATCTGTATTTATGTAACTTTTTTGTTAGTACTTTGAGCCTGTTTAAATTAAGTCTTGTAACATGAACTGATACAAAAATTTAGATCCTTATAGTATCAGGCTCTACTGGATTGTGTTCAATACTCCATAGACAAAAGTAATAACAGATTGAACTATTAGTGTTGATTGTCAGTTTTCATAGGAAAGTTAGAGGTAGGTATTTTCAGTGTAAAGTGACTCATATGTCTCTAAAACCGTAACTTGCTGTGTTGTGTTCTATATGATGGTATCAGGTAATTGTCCTGAAGTGGTTTAAAGTTTTTGCGCCCTGACTTCAGATTTGGTGGAAATGAATGTGTCCTCAAACCTCAACTGCTCTAGCTGGAGCCTGAGCTGTAATTGCTGGTGAAGAGGGATTACTGTGGAGATGCAACATTTTGTTACTATGATACAGTGTGATGGCACAAGGTCTACAGGTGTAGAGTGTGCATGTAGGCATGATACCTTTAAACAAATATAGTTGGGTATTGTAGAGGATTTCTGTCTGTTTTCTATTCTCCCAAATGCAAAGTGAAGTGAGCTGATGACACCTAAATGACTTACGCTGGTGTTTTGAGAGAAGGCTGAACGGCGACATTGACTTTTTGATTATTTGGGGAGGTGTGAGAGCAGTTTTTGAGATTAAAGATGATGTTAATATCTCAGCCATTTAGGAACCTCTGATGCAAAAAAAAAGGTGATTTTTTTGGTTTTGGGTTGGGTTTTTTTTGTAGAACAAGTGTAAATTTCTAGGGAAAGTTCTTAGTAAGCATCAGGCTGATACGAAAATGAAGGGCTACGAGACTCCTTGTTAAGTTTTCACGCTGGCAGCTTGACTTATGTCTTGGAGCCTGACTCTGCATTGCAAACCATAGATACGGGAACAGATGTGTCATTGGCAAAAATGAATAATAGATATTTTACAGTCAGAACATTTGAATTGTGGTTCTAAAGAACTACAATACTCTTGTTTTTGTGGAACTTAGCGGTTGTACTAGGGCTAGTTGAGCTCCCAGGTCTGTATTTGAAAGTTACAGATAATGGGACTAGACTATCTGCTGCCACTCCCAGGCTTTTCATCTGCTGCTCTGGCTCTCCCCTTCCCCAGCTGAATTTATTCAATTGTTTGATTCTGTATAAATGTCTGGTATCAACATTGTTCTGTGTTTTAACATGGTATGAAGTACAAAAATACTACTTGCTGTCTGCCAGCCTAATTTGATACTGTGCCTTTTTACTTTGTTTCTGCAAGCAGCGGCCTGCAGGCTTGGAATGCTTCCATGCCACTGTTCTGGAAGCTGAAAGCTTGGTTGAATTGCTTAATGTATCTCTAGTCATTTAAAAAAAAAACCTATATGCTTGAATATTTTGGGTAGTTTTTGTTTCCCAGCTCAGCAACAATATACCAGACTTGGGAAACAAGGATGATTAATATACAAGAACCTAGTATCTTGTATTATTGTGAATTTCATTGTGTCTTTGCTTTGACTGTGTCCTGTTCCCTTTGAAAGTAGGTGGTGTGGGCTTTTTGTTTCTGGCCACAAGACCTTTTATTAATAATTTATGAAGGCATAAAGAGAACTGGGATGACTCAGAAGTAGGTATCTAACACATGAAGGCTAAGATTTAGAGGAAGATGGAAGAAGAGAAACAGGTGTAAGCAGTTTTAGTAAAACTCAAGCTTTCAGCCTTTTTTTTTTTCTGAATAACGTCGCTACTTGTCTGCTCTTCATTCCTTTTCATTGTAAACACTGTTACTATTTCTGATGGCAATCTTTCCCTTTGGGACTGCTTTTCTTCTCACATGAAGCACTGTATTAACTGATTAAGATTTAAGTTGTAATCAATAACCTATGAAAGAGCACATGCATCCTACTAAAACATGGTAGATCACTTTATTTGGTGGTTCTTCAATTTTATCTATATTTAGCGTATATACTGGATTATTTCAGGATCAATGGAAAACAGAAAGTGACATGAAGAAGTGAGTCTCTTTGTTTCTGTTCTATGTTGAATGTTCAGAATATGTCAGTGTCACAGATCTCTGAATTCCAGAAATCTGTCCGTTGGTGATACTTGAACTGGGGAAAAAGACTGTTGCAATACAATTCCTGTTTTCTGCAAATTTTGAGACTACAAAACGGGAATTTTAAAGTTACTCTTAAGGAGAGTCCGAATGAATTATTGACTTGTACCATATGCTGTATCTGTGAAGTGTGGACTTTCAACAGATTTATATAGAGAAGATGTTTTCAGCTGCTTAGCTTGGAATATAAAAGATGATTGAGTGGATATAAATGTACAAAAGCTCTACTACAGGAAGACTTCAAAATATATAATTTGGTTTAGTCTAAGGAGTGAAATTTTGGGGGGACAAAAATTAAAAGTTCTATAGATTGTAAAGCACTTTCTAGACTGTCAGGGTCTAGAAATGAAGAGGTTTATATTTTATTCTTCTTTCAGAGGACTTTTCTGGTAACTCTCCTCATTAATGAGAGACAGGCAGACCTTTCTGGGGATAGGTAATTTAATTTTTTTTTTTCCCAAAAAAACTGGAGTTGGAACCATTCGTGATCTGCTGTTTTAGGAGACTTCTGTTTGTGGCAGCTCACTTCTTTCCTTAAGAAGCAGAATGAGGAAAGAAACAGTACAATCTTGCATACTTGTAAGTGCTTCAGATACTTATAGTATCTGCTTTATTTCCAAGGATGAAGTAGAGTTGCAGCAAGATGAAGAGAACCTGCCCTATGAAGAAGAGATTTACAAAGATTCCAGCACCTTTCTTAAGGTAAACTACTTTTGCAATTAGAAGTATAGTCAAAGCTGGCATAGTTATGTTAAACTATTTCTGCAATTGATGGTGTTTGAAATACAGCTTTAAAGGCTGAAGTAATTGACTGGAATTCAAAAGTGCGGAAGCTTCCTGTGAAAGGTATGAAAGTAACTAGTGTTTACATTGATCTGAGTAAAGATCTGGGTAATTTGCAATGAGCTGTGGTAATGGTGGGCCTCATTTGGAACTGAAAACACAATGGCAGTCTTGACTAGTGTGGCTTACAGAGACATGTTGAAAATAATAATTAAAAAAAATCTGTACTTCCTCATTTATGAGATTAACATATGTAATATATGTGTATATGTCCAGTTATCTCCCTGTTGCACTCATTGAACTCCCTTTTGTTCTCCAGGGTACTCAAAGCTTAAATCCACACAACGATTACTGCCAACATTTTGTGGATACAGGACACAGACCCCAGAATTTCATCAGAGATGTTGGTATGTCATAGTCAGTAACTGTTTGAAGATAACTCATTTTATTCCATGGCACTTCTTTTTTTTTTTTTTTTTGATCCCCTTTTTAATTCCTTACAGTGACAGGGAAATGTAGATACACATATACTTCATAGTTTTGTCTCTCTGTGCATACATATCAATATATAAATTTATACGAATAATATTATTTTTAATCAGTTAGAAGGTGGTTATTACCAAGGCTCTTCTTTCTCTTGGTTTTATTTGAAAGTATTTCACCTGGAAGATTTTTTCAAAACTAGCTCTTGTGGTTCCAGAAAGTAGATAAGTCTAGTGAGCAGATATTGAAACCTTTGGAAGTTTGAATAACTGACTTACAGTTCAGCTGTTTCCTGGACCGTATTGCCTCCAAGAATGCATGTAGCACTTAAATCTAAGACTTTTCACACTTTAATTCAGTAAGCCGTGTGGATAATATTTACCAGCTTAAATTATGTAACTACTGACAAGTCATTAGAAAGCCCAACATAGTATTGAGTTTAGAGGATGTTTTTTTTTAAGTTTATGTTGATCCAGCCATCACATAACTTATAATTTAAATCTTACTTTATTAGGCCTGAATTTAATCTTTCTAAAACTAAGGGATGGTTTGGTCCCGGTTCCCAGAATGGGTGCCTGGTAGTTATTTGGTTTCTCTATAAAGCAGGACACCTGTCTGCAGTTTTCTGCAACAGATCTCTGTATTTTATCTAGTTTAAGGTTGTCAGGGCGAGTGTGTTGCATTTATAGATGCTACACAAGGAGGTTTTGTTTGCCTATTGAGGCAGCTAGTTTGTTTCTTTTCTATATTTTGTTAACGCTTCTGTAAAACACATCTGTATGTTTAGTATGAAAAACAGGCTGGTTTGACTCAGTTACATCTCTGAAAAAGCATCTGGGCTTCACATTTATGTAGCTGAAATAGTTATACACTGTTCTTTGAAATAAGATGAGTACAAAGACAAGCCTTTGTTATTTACTCTGATATCTCTGCTGCATAAAGAATTGGGAAGGGACATGAATCTTAATATGGAAATGAATGCATCAGCAGCAGTTGGTCTAGACCCCTTATTAGAGGTGATGTATGTCAGGTTGCATATAGGTGAGCGTGCATTTTCTACGTAACGATCAAAACTCTGCTTAGGTGCTAGTTTGTAATTGGACATGATCCTACAAAAAGCTGTATGAATGTAGTGGTTCCAGAATATCGAGTTAAATCTTTTTGATGTTGGTTTTGGAAGAGAGAGAGAGCCTTACCTGTGGGTTGTGTTTTGGTTTGTGTGATGGGGTTTTTTAAAAAAAAAAGTGAATTAACTTTTATTGAAATTTTTTTTGCATCTATTGCTTAGCTACTGATAACTGGCTTCCATTTTTGCTGGTCACTGCTGGTCAGTGCAAGTGCTTGACTTGCACTGGTTGGAAGCAACACAGCAGTGGAAATCAGAACAACAGTGATGTTTTTAAAATGTTCTGTATTTAAGGAAAAAGAATGAAAGTAACTTCGGGGTGTTTTATGCACATGTAATAAGAGATAAGGTTAGAGACTAAGAACTTTGCATTTATCAGACTAATGCTATCATTGGGTGTTCGGAAGTTTGAATTAAAACAAGGTTTTGTCAGTGTTATATTGATGGGTGGACTTGATGATCTGGAAGGTCCCTTCCAATCTAGACAATTCTATAATTCTATGGAGGGTTGTGGGGTTTGTGGGTTTGTGTGGGCATTTTTTTTTTCCCCAAAGGATTAGGACCATTTGAAGTTGTAAATTTAAATGAACAGGAAGCTTTGTAAAGAACTCCTCCTAAGGTTGAACTGAAACTGCTTGGGAGACAGACAGATGATTTTTGATTTGTGATGAGCATGCTGCTAGCAATAGGGAAAACATACTGTCTACATTTTTTTTTTTTTGAAGGCGCAATGTAATATACTGAAAACTTTGCTCATTGTTTGGCTTTTTTTAAAAAAAAAAGTTTGCTGTAGAAAACCTAATTAGGGTTCTCCCTTTTGTGTTCTGTACACATGAAAGGTTTGAAAATTAGCATCATAAATCTAAGTCTAGGAACCCAATAAATAAATATACAGGTATTTAGATCTTCATGACTGACACAAGAGTACCAAATCTCGACATAGGGTGTGCCTAAGGGAACCAGCCGCACCCCAGTTGCCTCCTTAGAAAGAGTCTTCAAAGGTTAAACAACATTATTGTGCAAGTGAATGTTAATTAGATCTTGATATAAACGTAAGGATGGGGGGATAACAAAATAACTTTCATTATTCTGGCACTTTTCGTTTAAATGAAAAATTGTTTCCTTCTGATTAAAGGAGTTGTGAACTTTTATACTGTAGTGCTCTAGAGGAGATGAGAGCACAGACACTACATTCAGTAACTGGCATAATTAACTGGGTGAAGGCAGGAGGCTTCTGTGAAGTACTGAATAAAAAAACTGCTTTGAAGGCTTTGGTTTATTGTAACAAAATTTGAAATGAGGCTGTGTGTTAACATTTGGACCTATTCCGAATACTGGACAATGCTTAATTGATACAAATTTACTCTCTAAGTAGTTGTTAACTTCATGTTTTCTTCTTCTTAGGCTTAGCAGATAGGTTTGAAGAATATCCAAAACTTAGAGAGCTCATCAGATTGAAGGATGAGCTGATATCTAAATCTAACACTCCTCCCATGTAAGTGTTCTTGTGGAAAATGCCTTTCTTCTCCAGACCTGTTTGAAGTTAGCTGTCTGCTTTGCAAATCTCTATCTTTAGCACCTGCTCAGAATTTACGTTTTCTGTTTCTGTTAGTATATAGAAATTAATCAGTTGAAACTTCAGAAGAGTAAAATAAGTTTGGTTTTGTTAGTTTAATCTAGATGTTTAACATAGCATATAAACTAGGTCTTCTTTCCAGTATGTGATTATTTACAGTATCTAAAGCTTTGGTTTTTAAGACTGAACTGTCAACTGATTGGGCTGCAGGCTTTAATTTGGAAACTAAAAAAACATTTTATGATTGTGAATCTTATGATATCATGCACTATACAGTAACAAGAAAAGCTTTAAAAAATTGGCCTCTTAATATAAATTAGTTGTTCTTGTAACGGATCTCTTTGTGTAATCTCTTTGTTCAGCTATTATCTTAGTATCCATTAATCAGATGTAACTTTGTAGTTTCAAGACCAAAAAAAGTCTCGGTTGGCTGGAAGTGATTTGTCCTGTTACCTTTGAATTACGTCTGAGTTTTTGCTGAATGTTAGTATAAGCATGCAGCGTGTTACTCCCAGGAATTTGAAGCTATCTGAATGTAAACCTAATGCTTTTAATCTACTGTTGTCCAAGTGTGTACTGAGTAAAATAGTGTTATTTCATGATAGTCATGTAAAAAACTCTGAAATAGTTGTCTGAACAACTGAGCTACAAATGGTAAAACTCAACTTGCTCTTTTGAAGTTAGGTGTGTTTTGGTATTCTTAGCCTTAAAGCACAAAGGGAGAGAAAATAGTAATCAAATGCTGCCTCTTGATAATACCAAATACACTTACGGAATAATAATCTCTTCCAGATACTTCCTTAGGAAGGGGGAGGTGGTGGTCTGCTAATCAGCTTTCTTTTAAGGTATTCATGAGAGGGCAGTATAATTTTTTTGATAGCAATCCAGCAATGAGTGGCAGACAGGTGTGGAGGCCAGTCTTAAGAGTGCATTTGAGTGTGTATTTAATAAAATCAACGTGTGTGGAATTATGCTTTTGTTATAGGGATGGAGAAATACATTCCTACTACATGAAAAGCAACCACATTTTCAGTATTCAGAGTCTTCTGAACATAACATATAATAAATGGCAATTCTTAAATTATACCACTTTCACAAAGTGAAGCAAAATAGAAGTCTGTTAACCAGACAGTGAGTGCGTGCGTGCTTCTTAGATGTTGATGTTTTCTACTATGTACTCCATGGATGTACAGGGAGTCCAGTGATTCTGTATTAGATATTGTTGTACAGTCAGTGTGGGTATCTGTTTCCTGCTTGCTAAATTAGAATCCTAAAAGCTGTTTATTGAGAGAGAGACTACTTTTAAAAAGATCTAATGCAACAGCATCTAGCCTAAGTTAAGTGAGAATGCGTTATGCATCTCCTCTGGGTTCAGTGCATTTGAGTTATGAGCTACACAGGAGACTATTTTTAACTGGCTACACAAAAGTGCTGTGTGGAGTATAATTTTCAAACCAATGTTAAAACTTACCCAAGTAATCTTACTGTTTTTTGTTTAAACAGGTACTTACAAGCAGATTTGGAAGCTTTTGATATTAGGGAACTGAAGTCTAAATTTGATGTGATTCTCCTGGAACCACCACTTGAAGAATACTACCGAGAGACTGGCATTACTGCCAATGAAAAATGCTGGACCTGGGATGATGTAAGTGTTTTTCTTGCTGTGAAAAAGATTTCATACATGTGTTTAAGCAAAATAGTTTGAGGATTTAATTTGGTACCACGATGTTTTAGACATGTGTTTTTAAGGAAAAATGTGGTATGATTTTAATGTTTTTTAAAAAGAAAAATCTAGATTCTTAGAAAAACAAAGTTTTATATTGTATGCATGGCTACACTATTTCTGACTTTTTTTTTTTTTGAGGAGCTTAATGAATTAAATATAACTTTTTAGTCTCCTGGTTGAAAATTTAAATGTAATAATAGTGGGTTTTCTCCCTACCCTCAAATTCCATGGAGTTTTTTTTTCTGTTTGGCTTTTGCTGTTGAAATTCAGAATATCCATTGTAAATATTCCCTTGTTTCTTGAAATTCTCAAGATTATTTTTAAGGCATGCTTTTTAATATGCTGGTCTTCTATGCAAAGAGTAGATGAATATGCTTCATTAACATATCTCCTTTCTGCAAAGTATTGATTAGGTAGGAAATTTTAACAGTCAAAATAAGTGTAATCCTGAGAAGCCTAACAAAATAGATAAATTTTACTTGTGGAATTTTGTTCTTGTTTTTATGTATTCTGTTACTGTTTAGTCATATCAAAAGGTTTTTGTGTTTTTTTGAAGCCATGTTGATTTCTGATCCGTTTTTGGGGAACAAGGAGAAATCTTAATGTGCAAGATGTGATCTTTTTTGACAAGTGGGAATATGCAACTAATAAATACCTACTACTAATAAATACCTACTATTTAGAGACCATGTTTGAAAGGTGTGCAGCACTCCATCTGCATTAGCAGCAAATTCATCGTAATATGAGTGAATCAGTAGATTGAAGCAGGTGTTGCTGAGATTTTCATATCTACGTTCTGTGCAGTTTGGAGGAGGGTGATGGTGGTGTTACTTTAAACTAGATTTAGTTTTTCCTTAGGCTGGAACCTGCACATGCATAACTTCGGCACATGCATAACAGGCAGACTGAAGGGTCATGAGAACTAAATAAAACTCAATCCACCTTAAAGGCATGGATTTGAAAACAAATTCATGCCTTGATAAGAGAATAGGTAACTACATGTTAAGGAGTAGGTACCTTCTGTGTTACATCAGGCAAAAGTGGTGCCTGGCAGCTTTATGTGGGGGAAAAAAAAACATTCTTTCCTAACAGAAAAACGGGAAGCATTGGAGTTACATCCTTTTAGAACGGCTTCTACTGCATTATTTTTCTTCACAGTGGCACTGAATGAAGCTTGATTTGATGTGTTAGCAAGTTACAGCTGAATCTTTTCAACTTGTAATGAGTAACAGATGCTTTGCATCTGAAGTCATTTAATCCTGAATGTTACTCATCTGTCACTGTTGAACCACTGTCCTGATAAATTCTTGCTGCTTCTTTCCTGAATGTGAAAATGGAGAGTGTCTTTCCTATATAGTAATAGGAATTAAGCCCATCATAAAAAACGTGAAATGTGTCTTCACATAAGTAACTCCAGGGTTGAAAAGAAACAGAGCACTATTGCTCTCTTATTAAAATTTTTTTTGCTACTAATGAATGGCAAAATGAAGCAGAGGTTTAGGATATAAACATTATGTCAGTTGTATTAGTCTTTTAAGTCTAGAATTTTCTATACAGATAGAATTTCTGTTAGAAAGAATAATTAAGCTGGTCATTACCTGTGTTAAAAACATGCACTTGGGTACTGATACGGTAACTTTTACAACATTCTTTCTGGAAAATTTTAAGAGGATGGCTGTGAATGATACACAAAGTTATATCTTTAATAAAAAGTGCTTCCTGATGTTTTTTGTGATAATGCTTCAACACTTAGTAAGTATTCTTCCTTATATAATTGGTGATTTATATTTAAATCAGAAACACTTTTATTACTATTATTGTTATTAGATCATGAAATTGGAAATTGAAGAAATTGCATCCCCGAGGTCATTTGTGTTTCTATGGTGCGGTTCAGGCGAGGGTCTGGATCTTGGCCGAGTGGTAAGATGATGTTTTAATTCAATTTATCAGGGACAGGCTTAAGAGTTTATTTTTATCATTGACTTTTTCTGTATAGAATTCTCAACTGTAACTGCTGAGAGTTGTTTTGTTACTGTGGTAATTGTAAGTGGATTAAGTAAATTAACTGTTTAGATACTGCTATTTTCCAGATGAGTTGCTGTGACTGTGTGAGGAAGCATAATTCTATAGGATCTAGAAAGCTGTACTGCTGTCTTGGTTTTGATGTATGCGTGTTGCCATAGGAGCAGGTTGCCATGTTGAGTGCATGTAAATTACAACATTACTTTTTTTCTTGGCAGTTTTCTCTCAGAATTTTTCTTGCTAAGTAGAAAGGTGCTACTATTTCATAAAGTGAGATAAAATTGTGTGTGTAGCACTACTTATTTTCAGAAAACTCCTGGAGTTTAAGTAGGTTTACTGAGCTGTGCAAAGTTTTGCTTCCCTCAAAGATCTTGGAGTTTTAGAGTAATATTTCCTTATTCCATGGTAGCAGCTCTTGTGTTGGGGATGAATTTCCAGTCAGCTTTTGCTGTGCTGAAATGTTCTTTGCTTAGTTTGAGCAGTATTTTCCATTAAAACAATAAGGCATTTGTTAAAGGGCAACATGTAGTTGTGAATCTGTTTGTGTTACGTGCTTTTCATTCTGAGGTTGTTAGAGTAGCTATTTTGAATAGATTGATTTTGGTCATGGAGATATTCATAGTAGCTGGACAGTTCTTGAACACAGCACTAAGCCAAATGAGCTTGAGTGCTTAATGCCCAATTTCTTCCCTTTCCAAGACTACATTTGCAAGTCAAGGATTAAAAAGGTCATGGGGTTTTTGGTTGGGGGTTTTTTTTTATTTTTTTTTACAGATACAGGAAAGGCACAAAATGGTAGCAAAAGCTTTTGGCTATTTATTTTCTTGTTTATAGAATTTCACAATAATGTGAAAAACTACCAGAGTGCAGGTATTAGTTGAGACAGGGCCAAGGCAGCAGTCACTATGTTGTTCAGACTGGTTTTGATTAAATTTAAGTGTCACTAAGTAAAAATAAAAGCAGAGTTCCATAGGGGATCTGTGCAATGGTTTAGAATTACTATTATTTTTAAAAAGTTGATACATAAACAAGTTGCTGTGCACTTAAGCCTCTTGGTTGGTTTTTTACCTGGGAGGGAGGGAGGGGAAGGAGGAAGGGGGCAGTTTCACAAAACATAGTACAGTTATGCCAGTAAACGATTTCATTCATCTGTGACAAATTTCTTTTCCAGCTATGCTCTAAGAAAAGACAATAACCTATATGAGTGTTCAGTTTATGTTGCTTAAGTTTTTGACATAGTGTGTACAGGCCAGTTAGTCTCACTTCTGTCCCTGGGAAAATAATGGAGTGACTTGTTCTGGATGTCATCTCCAAACACATTGAAGATAAAGAAGTTAATAGAAGTGGTCAACATGGATTTACCAAGGGTAAATCATGTTCGACCAATCTGATAGCCTTCTATGATGTTATAACTAGATGG
>JAOQGH010000032.1:5166836-5262913 GCA_025769975.1 Gallinago jamesoni
ATTCATCAATGACCTGGACGAGGGGACAGAGTGTATCCTCAGCAAGTTCGCTGATGATACCAAACTGGGAGGGCTGGACGACACTCCAGAGGGCTGTGCCACCATCCAGAATGACCTGGACAGGCTGGAGGGCTGCACAGAGAAGAACCTAATGAGCTTCAACAAGCACAAATGTAAGGTCCTGCACCTGGGTAGGAAGAACCCCAGGCAGCAATATAGGTTAAGGGTGGATCTTCTGAGAAGTACTAGTGAGGAAAAGGATCTGGGAGTCCTGGTGGATGGCAGGCTCTCCATGAGCCAGCAATGTGCCCTTGTTGCCAGGAGGGCCAGTGGAATCCTGGGCTGCATAGGGAGAAGTGTGGCCAGCAGGTCGAGAGACGTCATTCTCCCTCTCCACTGGTGAGGCCACAACTGGAATACTGTGTCCAGTTCTGGGCTCCCCGGTTCAAGAGGGACAGGGAACTACTGGAGAGAGTCCAACGTAAGGCAACCGAGATGATTAAGGGATTGGAGCACCTCCCTTATGAGGAAAGGCTGAGAGAGCTGGGACTCTTTAGCCTGGACAAGCGAAGGCTGAGGGGAGACCTTATCTGTGTTTACAAGTTCCTAAAGGGTGGGTTGAAGGATGATGGAGCTGGACTCTTTTCAGTGGTTTCCAGCAATAGGACAAGGAGCAATGGGCTTAAGCTGGAACATAGGAAGTTCCATTCAAATATGAGGAAAAAATTCTTTACGGTGAGGGTTACAGAGCCCTGGAACAGGCTGCCCGGGGAGGTCATGGAGTCCCCTTCTTTGGAGATCTTCAAGACTCGCCTGGATGCAGTCCTGAGTGATGTGCTCTAAGGCGTTCCTGCTTTAGCAGGGGAGTTGGACTAGATGATCTCTAGAGGTCCCTTCCAAGTCTGTCTAATCTGTGAAACTGTTTTATCTGTCTATAATCTAATATTTAGTGTCTACGCAAGTGGGGTTACAGAAGATGTGAGGACATTTGCTGGATTAAAACAAATAAGAACAATCCTGGAAAGACCAAGACGCTAGACCCTAAGGCTGTTTTCCAAAGGACCAAGGTAAAGGTTTGGCTCAATTTTTCCTCTGTTCCCATCTTGTCCCTTCATGCTAAGGAAAAACCTGGTGCTCCACAGCAGTTTGTGATGTGCTTTCAGGAAAGCAGGCACGAGGACTTCAGAGCTGTGTTCTGCAAAGTATGTTATATGGAAATAAACATATTCATAGGGGAAATGGTGAACACCTGTCCCTTCTTGACTTCAGTCAGTGTGAGGTATAGAAGGGTTCATCTACATAGACCAATGCTACAAGAATGAAATCCTGAGAGGGGAAAAAGGAAACTGAATAGAAAATGCTACTGTACGTTGCAATGCTTTTGACTTCTTTTTCAGTTATGGGTGAATGGTAAATAAGCAGTTAGTCTATTAGGCATTCCATAGCTTTTGTGTAAAAACACAAGCTCATTTCCAGATTAAAGGAGAAAACTTGCTGCTGAAGTAACACCTTTTAAATGGAGCTAAACTTAGCAGTAGAATTTGGCTAAACTTAATGTAGGTTATAAATGGATGTGGTGATAAAAAATAACTGTGGAAGACTGGCTAATGGTTCTAAATACGCATGTGCAGGTATGTGCTTACAGCTTGAACCAGATGGAGCACTGTTAGGGACCATAGCTCAGTCAGCATCTTCCTCAAGTGACAGAATCGGTCAGCTTGGTTTAAATTCAGTAGTTTCTTAGGGATGTGTTGTGTATTGAAGAAGATGCAGAGGAAAAAAAACTATTCTGATTTAAGAGACTCAAATGTATGTTATTCAAAAACTTAGATTAATGTAGATAGGATTAATAAAGAATTGCTTTGGCTATATGTGGGTGTAACTGTGGCAGTTTTACCCAATAAAGAGAATTGGCTGACAATTTAATAATTTAAAGTGTCATTAACCTCGGGACTCATTCTACATTCGTTAATCATTCATTAGTACTAAACATCCTTAACTCTGTCTCAGATTTGCCATTTTTTAGGAGTCTAGACTTCCCTTTAAGATACCAGAAGTCTTTCACTTGCATTTACATTTGTTTGAAAATGTGTTGTATTAGTTACAATATTTATACTTAGAAATATTTATATATTTATTGCATATAGTATTGTAAATATGTGCAGCTTGCTCTTGAGGGAGAGGTTAAAAGTAACAGGAAGATTTGGGGGACGCTTTTATGTCTATGTTTAACAGAGGAGAGTAGTTTCTGGTATTAGAGAATTTCTCTGTTTATTGAGCAAGGGGCTGAGGCCACTATTTATAATAAACATTGAAAATTGAACTAGCTTATTAATAAATAGTGTGTTGTGCAAGATGTATTTACCAATGATTACAACAGCAAACACTATCCTGTTATGTTTAGTTCAGACATGTCTCTAGATTAATGCTTCATGCTGTGCCACCTGTTACAGAATCTAAGGTACTAATGAATGACATTCCATGGGTTATGAAGATGAAATGTTTTGGATAGTTCTCTTAAAGACTAGATTGACAAGGCTTTGCTTGATGGGTATTTTGCTTACCAGTATTCTGCCCTTTTATTTAGTTAAAATTTAAGGTCCAGAACCCCTGTAGCTTGGGTACAGTTGACCAACTGCATAGATTTGATAGGTTACCTATTCTGCCTTTCATATTTATTCACTAACTCTTAAAAAAAACCCAAAAAACTCTTAAAACCTTAATTCCAGATTGCCAAAAATCTGGAAATGATTACACTCTTTCTGCAACTTTTTTTAGAGCCATCTGGTGGCGCTTAGTGAATCAGTGTTTTATGATAGTGAGGAAAATTGCTCATCTGAACTTAATATTCCCAAAAACAGAACTCTGAAATGAGTATGTAGAACCATCTTTTCATCCTGAACCAATTGTGATGATTCCTCATTCATAGATTCTACATACTAGTCACTTAAATTGATCTACAGTGTTTTAGAGGAAAGCAAAGCAATGCATATTACAGTTAAAGAACACTTCTAATGCTGATGGGGTTGACTGAGACTGCATCGACAGTTTGACAGTGGTTTTCCTTTTTTGATGGAGTCATATCTTCCAGTAAGTAATCTGAGAGTGAAGGCTGCTTTTGTAACAGAGGTACAATATGAAAAAAGTATGTTATTTTCACTGACTGGCTGTTTTATGACTGAGAACTTTGAAAATTATTTGTATGAAGAAAGTTAGGATCCAAATGCTGATAAAAGTATTAATCATAATTACTGTTCCCTTACTCTTGCCATCACCTTGTGCTTTCTTCCCTTGTGGTGACTTCTCAGCCTTTCCAATTTTTAAGCTCTAACTGCTGTAATTTAAGAAGTCCAAATATCTTATCTCAGCCTCTAATTGAGTTTTACCACTTTGTGGTGTAGTTCATCAAGCCAGGTATCTTACGCTACTCTCTGCTTTGTTTTCAAAAGGCCTTTTTGGTAGCTCTTTAGTATGACTTTTCCCTATATAAGAATAGGATCTGCCCTGCCTAGAATGCCCTTTTCTCTCCATTGTGTTCAAACCAGGGACACGGGTGCTAGAGCCTTATGTGTGGCCTGTGACAGGTACTTTTCTGTGTGTGTAGGAGCACTGCCTCATGGGCATTAAAGGAACCGTGCGGCGCAGTACAGATGGTGACTTCATCCATGCTAATGTTGATATTGACTTAATCATCACAGAAGAGCCTGAAATTGGCAACATAGAAAAACCTGTAGAGATTTTTCACATCATCGAGCATTTCTGCCTTGGACGACGACGTCTTCATCTTTTTGGAAGGGACAGTACAATTCGACCAGGTAACTGTTATGTTTATTTTTGTCAAATAGATAGATTTAAATTTACTTTAATAACTGTCTTCAATAAGTGGCTTCTGATGGAAGCTGAGACAATAATGGTTAATCCTAATGCATGATTCTTCTGCTAGGACTTGCATCAGCTGAATAACTGTATTTCTGCATATAACCCCATTTCCCCCACCATGGGATTATGATACCGCAGAAAGCTAGATGAGGTTTTTGGTGACTTCTCTAGGTGGCAGTCTAGTCAGGGGTGAGGAAATCTACTGGATAGAGAAATTTCCCAAGTTTCCTACCCTCCCATTCCAATAAATAATTAGTATAATGTTCAGCAACAGAGGGATTGACAGGTTACTGGACAGGTCTCCCAGTGTTGTGACAGTACCAAAGTGATTTCTGCTCTAGCTGATGTTCTGTCCTTCATGATCAAATAGCAGAAAATTTTGCTAGAACTAAAGATACCACGTGTATTTTCCAAGAATGTCTGTCTTGGGGTGAATCCTCAGCCTGTGTTGCAAGAGTATCATATAGAACCCTGTGATATTACAGTTAGGTTGCTGGTAAGTCCATCCATGACCTGGTTTGCTACATGTGAACGCTAATTCTTTTCACTAAAAAAAAAAGTTGCTTATTTTGTACTGCAGTTGCAATAGGATGTGTATCATATACAAGCTGCAAGCAGTAAGTTACCTAAATAAACTTCAAGGTGGTGTTTCTGTCTTGCTCATATGACGATGAGTAATGATTATTGGCCATTCCTACTCTTTGGCTGGCCTTTGACTTGAATTTTTGTGGTAACGTCAGTCTTAATTCAGTTGGTTACTGGTGTGTGTGTGGAGGGGGGCTGTTTTGTTTTGTAGAAAGACATTGTCAGGTATTACTTCAGTGCTGTTGTAGGTGAATTCTTAGATGTAGATGTCATGTTAGTCTGAATCAACTGTCGTGTTTTTTAAATTTGGTAGTTACCCTGGAATTGCTTTGCATACTTCAGATCCTATACTTATCACTGAGTGCTCTGAGCAGTATGAAAACCTGGCCTCTCTGGTTTTTGTTTGGTTTGTGTCTTTTTTTTTTTTTTTTAAATGTGCAGGAAGCAACGTAAATGTTATGTACATTCCTAGGGTAGAGACAACAGTGTTAAAAAACTGATCTCAGCATTTTTTATTCCTGTTTTCCTTAAAGGATGTTGTTGAGGTCGCTGAACTACGTTTTTCTTTATGATACAACTGAAAATGAAATTCCCACTGACATTTCTAAGCGGTCCAAACCCCATTTTAGGTCCAAATGCTACGTTAGCTTGTAGTATGAAGAAATAGGAACGTGCTTGTTTTGAACGTTTGCCTGCCTTGTGAAGCAGTGGGTGCTTCAGGTGAAGCTGAAGTGCCCACTGAATATTTGTGCATAAACAGGTTAATTTAACTCTTTAAGCTTTATTTTCATATCATGTGGGCTTCAACAGAATTTTTATTTCATTGTGTTTTCACATAACGTGCTTCCAGTGGGCTGTGCTCCTGGCAGCACTTGTCACAACTGGTTTCTGGAGACAAAAATTACCGAACTCATATGCCTTTTAAAAACAGGAAAAGGAGGATGATGACATTATTTTTAAACTAGATGATTTTACTGACCTCTTTTAGCCTGGTGGTTCCAGAAGGGCTGGTGGGGGAATAGCCATGGGAAAAATGGAAAAATAAGAAGCCCTTAGAAATATTGAACTAAAATCTTATCTTTTCAACAAGTCTGTTTTTCCCAGAGGTGACCTTTTCATTCCTTTCAATGTAGGTGAGTGTCTGTCCCTAACATGCCATTTACTAAGAAAAAGTCAGTAATGGCTTTGAAGCGTGGAGTTTGTTCTTGCTTGTCTTGACTCTGCTTTTGTTCCGTAGGTTGGCTGACTGTAGGACCCACCCTCACAAACAGCAATTTCAATGCAGAAACATATTCTTCTTACTTCACCGCTCCAAATTCCCACCTGACAGGCTGTACTGAAGAGATTGAGAGACTGCGGCCCAAGTCGCCTCCACCCAAGTCCAAGTCTGACCGGGGAGGTGGTGCTCCAAGGGGAGGAGGAAGAGGAGGAACTTCAGCAGGTCGAGGAGAAAGGGGCAGAGAGAGGAACAGAACTAACTTTCGGGGTGAGAGGGGTGGCTTCAGAGGAGGACGTGGAGGTACCCATAGAGGAGGCTTCCCCACCCGCTGATGATTCTTGGGTAGTTGCTTCTTCCTCCAGTTCTATGCCTCATCTCTGAATCTTTTTCTTAGTCTTGTTTTTGCTAAAATGAATTAATCTATCCTGAGTCCCCAGAATACTTTTAAAATTGTTTCTGATGCAAGCCGTTACAGATAGTCTGCCTTCCAGGGACCAGCCTGGCACATCACCTCACCTCACCTGGCTGGCAGGGTCCTGCACCTGACAGCACGAAACTCAGCCTCCCGACAGCTTGTATTTGTCAAAGCAGAGAGCACCATCTCTTCAAACCACAGATAAGACTGAAGTGAAGATACTTGCTCTTCCCGTATGAAACTTGCAAGCTGTGGGCTTTATTAACTGTCACTTTTGCCACAACAGAGATTCCTCTTCCTTCTTCGGAGGCTCAGGTTTGGACTGACTTGGATTAATACGATGGAGTGGGCATGAAATGCAGTTCTGAGTTGCATGACCATAGCAGGCTTACTCTCTTATTTGTGGAAGAAAAAGCACTGTGTCTGTACTGACACATATTTTAACTTCTCTGAAACCAAGGAGTAAATTGAATAAATAGAATTCTATTTTTTCTTATTTGGTTTAAATTTCCCAAATTATTCCTGGGAATAGGGAACAAGATAATTTTTTATTTGTGGTGTATGTGCACTCACCTTTCATGTCTGTAGTGGGGGAGAGTGGTAATTTTGTGCAGTTGTGTGGTGTGCTTCACAGAAAGCAAGAAGTTGTGGGTTTACATGGAGTCCAGAACCTGTATGTAGGTCTGGGTTGCTTCTCGAGTAGGGATTTTCACTCTGTTCCTAATAGCCTTGTTCTTTGGTAGGGAAAACAAGTTTTATTGCACAGCAATTGCAATGTAAGTAGTAGAAAGATCTCGCTGGGGGTCTACTGGAAATGTGAGGTGGTGATGTGAGAGTGAGCGCTTCCTGAAACTAATTGCCTGGGTAATGAGGGTGCAGTAACCTGAGTGTTTGGCTCTGCCTGTGGACATTATGTGCACTGGAAGTGGAGTGTTGGTGATCAGCTCCAGAGTACAGTGTGAAAAGAAAGCAATTCGCTGTGGTATGTACAATGTTTGTATTTTAGCAAAACCACAACTCTGAACTTCTTAGTCAATACCTGGTAAACTGAACAAGCCTGGCTGGTGTTGGAAAATTGGATTTTAAGTCTTATCTTTAAGTTGAAGCCTAGATTTTAAATAACTGTCCTGTAAAGTAGTGGATTATTAAACTTGTTTATCAAAGCTAATGTTACTATATTTTTCTTAATACTTTGTGGGTTTGTTCTCCTTGAGGTTTTGGAATTACTAAGTTTTACTCTGGTTTCCTCCCTCCTGTTGTAAAAGAGCAGGCAGTAACTGGTATTTTGGTGCATGAAAGCTTTCTACACGTGCTCTATGAAGAACAATACCTGCTGCATGATCTGAAGGCGGTGTTTCAGCAGTGATAAGTTGCCTGTAAAGGTAAGACAGCAGTGTCTGGGTGTGTGTACCGAGGGCTTGGTGTCTTGTGCTTGTGCAGATGATACTTAGAAAATACTGTAGTGAGATGCTGTTCCCCAGCCCAGCCGCAATTATACAGTAAGTCATCTGGACACTTTCTTAATCACTGTTATGATCTAGACCATATCTAAAGTGGTGTCTAGACATGAAAAGCTTTTAATTTCATTACTAGTTGTCAGTTAATTTTGCAATTGTAATGCTTTAACAGAAGGAGGACACTAATGCTTGTAATCAGTGAACTGATGAGTATTTCATTTACCACAAGTAAATGCAGATTTATTTGAGCATGCTGTCCTTGAAGAGAAAAAGCTTAATAAGTTTCTTCCTTTCCAATTTTATGAAATGCATTAATGCCACCAGTCTGATTTGGGATGTCTGTTTAGATCTTGTCATGTCTTCACATTCTGGAAGAGGCTTATAGTACTCTGAAGATCTTATACCTTATGTGAATTAAGTGAAGGATTTGACAATTCCACTGACAAGATACTCGGGACGTCTTAGCATTTAGCTTCAAAAGGATTTTAAGGCATGGCTCAGCTGTAAATCACTGTGTGTAAATCCAGCCATCAGCTTGAGAACCCTTTCTGCTGTCTGACACGGTGGCTATCAGGCATTGGTTGAAACGCTGGTTGTGCTGTGTAGGCCTGTGGTCAATGCTCCTAGGGGTTTGCGGTTCTTCCCCAGCTCAGTGTCATGAACACAGGCTCATTGCCTATCTTTGCGAGATACTGAACGCTTTCCTCAGAGGAATGGAATTTGCTTCAAACTAAAGAACAGTTTTGGAAGATAAATGGCATTAAGTCAAGGGATTAATTTTAGAATACTTAGATGTTTCAAAATCCTTAGCAAGGTATAGAAATATCCAGAATGCACTCTAGAAAAGAATAAATGAACACTGGAAAATATCTAGAAGTCTTATTTCTTGAACGTGTCTTTTTAAGGCTACATTGACTAAGTGAAAGTGATAGATAACAAGATTCGCTCTTTCTCTATATAGAAGAAAAATGATTTCTCCTTCCAAAACTGGTAAAGTTAATGGCAACTTTATTGCTGTAGTAGAAAATCTCCCAGTGTAATGGGATGAAGGTCAATTTAATAACATGGAGGAAAACTTACTAATCGTTTTCATAATAGGGTTGTTCTCATGGATGAGAAAACAAACAGTAGGTAAGTTCTGTGGTGAAACATGAAGTAATTTTGATTATTTAATTACTGTAGCAATTAAAAAGGAAAAAGAAAAAAAAAAGGCCTAACTACTGCAAATCTGAGTTGAATATTACAGCCCTGCTGTTTATGCTGGAGACAAGAATTGCACTTGTAATATGTCTGTGTGATAACTGTTATGATTGCTGCAAGAGCTGCTGTATCAACGTGTGTCTGTATCTCAGTGCTAGTTTAGCCATTGTGATATGGAACAGGTTGCCCAGAGAAGCTGTGGATGCCCCATCTCTGGAGGTGTTCAAGGCCAGGCTGGATGGGGCTTTGAGCAACCTGCTCTAGTGGGAGGTGTCCCTGCCCATGGCAGGGGCTTGGAACTTGATGATCTCTAAGGTCCCTTTGAACCCAAACCATTCTATGATTCTATGATATATAGGAAAATTAACTGTATGTGAAAGGCATTAGCTATGCGAGCATAAATAGCTTTGTGTTACTACAGCTTTGTTCTGGACAGCACTGCTGTGCCTGAAATCATGCTCTCTGTAGGCTTTGCTAGTGCACAGGTAAGGGGTGTGCACGCTTTGCATCAAAATTCTGTGACCAACTAAAGCAGTTGGTCAGTGGTGGCGTTGCGTGGCCTGAACTGGCCAAGTAGAAGATGCGCAAGGTGCTGCAGACACGATCTTCTGGACATCGGCAAACTCCATGGAATAAGGTAAGGAAATGGGTTATGAGCAGCTCACCAGCTTCCTACCTCTGAGGGTGATGCTAACAGCAGAAACACCCTGAACATTCTCTAACACTAGATAAGCTTGCTGTCTTCGAAGTCACAGTGGGAGAAGGTGACCTAGAGCAGTGTTTACCAATAGCTGGGTGCATGGCTTTGTTTACACTGTGTAGGAATTATTGTTGCTAATTTGACTTTACTGTGCTTACAGGGAAAGGCAGGGGGAAGAAGTGCATGAACCCTGAAGAGGGTTTCTGTTGCTAGTTGTCCCAAACCACCCTCTGTAGTGGGGTGTATACTAGTTTTAGGTGCTACTGTTTAAGAGGTGTTTTGGCAGAGGCTTATAGCATAAAAAACGTGGAGAAAACGTATATGAAAGAATAAATATACAAATGATTACAATTAATAATTGCTTATTTCTTTACAGAGTTGCTGGTGTCATTCTACAAAGTACACTGATTTGGAATGGCAACAAATACTTTTTACAGGGTAACATTTTCAGCTAAAAAGTGCTTGCCTTGGCAGCTGAATTCAGTCTGAGGATCCTTTTGTAACGTAGCCACTTACTTTAAGAGTGCTCAGTCACTGCACAAGGATACAACTGTTTTGATAAGCAGTCAAACCAGAAATATGCATCTGGACTGCTTGTCTTGGACATTAAAATTATTAACACTAAGTAGCAACATGAACTTTTTTAAAGGCACTTTTTTTTTTAATGACTCCCAACTCTTAGCCTTACTTTTGAGGGATTTTTGCTTTCATTGAAACACTGATTTTTTGTAACAATAGCGTTTCAAGTTTGGAAAAGTTCCAATATTACAAGCAGAAGTATTGGTCCTAAACATACAGACTGAAGTATCTGAGGTAAACAGCTATTCCAAAGACTCTGGCTTTCTTTCTAAATTCTACCTTAAATATTGATATTAGCAGAGGCTTATTTATTTTTCAAAGCAGTGACTGTTGAATAAATCAGTCATGTGAGAGGAGGTCACTGTAATAGAACAAGAGGCTTTCTTTTTATAGCACCACAAATAACCTTTGGTTAATGCGTCAACTGTCTTATAGTTGACCTGCCACTGAATTTTTGAGGGACAGATGTTTATCTAAGTTAAGTTTTATTGGGAATGTTCCAGTTAGGTTTTACTTAGTGCATTTGCTAACAACTTCAATTTTTAATATGTACTTAAAAATTATGCTAAGTTAATTGAGAGAATTGTACCATAATTGTGTGGCATGATCTGCCAAATTTAGCAGAAGGAATGTTTGATTACTGTTCTGCCTGTGGTCCATTGTTGTTAAACTTACCCAAGTCCAGTTATAAACCGAGGCAGTTTTATCTCCTGGATAGCCCTGGGTGTGGAAGGTTACCCAGAGCTCTGCCTCTGTAGAAGCAATGATTGTCCCTTCCAGGAAAGGGGGATTATTTGTAGAGATTAGCTTTACATGAAGGACTTTGAGTACTTCATTGAACTACATGATTACTGCAAATCTAATTCAACTATATGCCCTCACTTAGAAAAAGTAATGGTTTGTATTTTTTTTTCCTCCTGTATAGATTTTTAGCATCTTTTCTGGCTTTTTTTTTACAATTTATGACTAGCAAAAGGAATAATTAAAGAGTTTTCTAAATTATATTCAATAAATGCATACCGTATGCTCTGAAGTGTTGAGAGTTTGAAATCTGGCAACTCACTTGGAGAAACAGGGCTCCCAAGAGATTAATACCTGAGTGCAGAACTTCCTATTCTACAGCTTAGTAAGTAAGCTAAATAACTCAACTCAGTGAGAGGTTGTGGGAAATGAAACTGTACAAAAAGAGCAGAGAGAAGAGCACTGCAGAATGCCTGGGTGTAGCGGAGCTGCGGGCCAGCCTTTGGCCACCCATCACTGTCCCTCTCGCAAAATCAAAAGAACCTGACAATTTATACTTGAGTTTCCTTAACTGAGCAGCTGGCAGATCTCTTTGTGAACGCAGCATAAGAAATCCACGTAAGAAGCTCCTCCATAAATACTCTTGTCTTCTACTAGGAACTGTCGGAAAAGCATCTCTGGCTGCTCCCGCTGTTTCACTATAATCAGCTGAAAAGAGACACATATTTTTAGGATCCAATCACAGCAACTGGCAGTACAGTTTTCCCTGGTATCTATTACTGTATGCTGTTCAGGGGGAAGAAGCCCCAAAAGCAGTAAGTTTCAATAGCTGCATTTATGAACAGAGGGGAGACAGACTAGTGTGAGTTGAACTGATAACCTTTAGACTTGACTATCTCTGAAAATATCTTGATTAAGAATAAAGCACAACACAGGCTGGAACTCACTGAGGTAGAAGAAAATTCCCGATACGTAAAACCTTTTACAGCTACAGCTAAGTTTTGTCAAAGCCAGCAGTGTTCTTTTGGACAGGAATGAGGCAGAGAGAAGTCTCACCTTCATAGTGTAGGGCTTTTGGCTCTGGATATGCTCCAGTACTGACTTAAGTTTCTTAGAAAATGGATTGTCCAGGTCAGGCAGTGATATCTGTTAAAATGAAAGCACAGCAGGTTGGTATAGTCCAGTCCCATCCCTTAGGAATTCATACAAGACCATATGATGCAAGTTTCTAAGGATTTCATTCTAAACCGGGAAATGCTATCTCCTTCACAAAAATGTTTCATCTTAAAGATTCATCTAAGCCATTTTTCAGTTTAAAATAATCACTATATGAAAATTCATTATCAGGAGAAACTGTAACTATTGTAAAGTGTTTTCCAATTTTAGCAATACACATTCAATAGGACTTTATCTGCAACAGCAGAAGTTTTAGGAAGGTTTAAAAATGTGAAAGCTTCTTTCCTATAAGTATGAAGAATGTTAAAAGCTTATTAAAGTTCTATGTATGTTAGGACACTTCTGGTGTCTTAACACCTTCTGCTGGTCACCTCTTTCTGCTTTTAGTTGAACAATGAAAATCCCCCTTAACTTGTTTCCCCGATCTTACTAAATCATAAATTCAGAAAAAGTGACTAGTGTCCATCTACTCACAGCCTCTGTGCTGATGTGTGCAAAGGATGGCACGTTGAAGAGCCCTTGGATGAGCTCTGGGGGCGCGCTGACCCCCAGCCATAGGAACATACTCAGACCGTTGGCCAGCAGGAAGGCCCCTCCTTCTGACAGACGTTCCTCAGAGCAGCGGACGGCAGCTGGGACAGCGTCACTCTTCAGATCCAGGCTGTGCTACAGGGGAAAGACAGACAAGAGTTGTAGACTTAGTGACTAAAGCTCTAACTAGATACTGAAAAGTAACTACTGAAAGGTTTAGTACATGTTAGTGGTTCCTTTACAGATTAGAGGAATTAGAAATCAAACGTCTTCTTTTGCAGTTACTGCACTGTTAGTGAAGGCAGACCTGCCATAACTGGGAGACACTTGCACACCAGTGCTGATCTCTAGTAAAGCTGGTATCTTTCAGTAGCCTGGCCAAAAACATTGCTAAAAGTACAGTGAGATTTTTAGAGGATGCTAATGTCAATGATCGATAATGTAACTTCCCCATTATTTCCATTAAACTAGAGATTCTTTCCTCCCTCCTCAGTCTAGCTCAACTAGCAACTGCATCACAGTAAAAATGTAATCCAGCACAGTAGTGTAACACTTGCCCAGCAGCCAGAATCTTTTCTGTATCTGCACAATTGTAAGATCACAGTTCTTTTTATAAGAAAACAGTTTACTGAAATGAGGAGATGTGTAAACAACAAACATACATACTCACAATTGGCAGAAGCTGAGGATAGAAAAACAACTGTGTGTCAGCGACCCCCATAGACATGACCAGCTGCCGATGGTAAGCTCTCTCGTCAGTTGGAATTTCGGGTCTGCCAACCAGCACGCAGCTCTTCAACAGACAGTTCATGTACACTGGCAGCACCTTCATTGCATCTGGAAGGATGAGCTAAGAGGCAGAGAAAGCTTGTTATTTCATATATCCCATGTGCTGGGGGAGGAGAGCTGGGCTTTCAGACATTTAAATAAACCACTGCTTGTTTCCTTTGATTAAAGAGGAAAAAAAACTAGAAAAACTTTATGTGCTGTTTCAAACCAGATGAGACAGTTCTGAATAGTTAATACATTTAATAAGATTCCAACAGGCATTATTTGCCCTATAGCCTAGTTGTCCCCCTGGATGCTGTCATTTCCCTGTAACCCATGCTTGTTTTTAAATGCTAAATTAAAGGGGAATCACAAAGGAAAAGTGGGTGGTTTTTCTCTGAACCATTTAGGAGGGAAATGCAGTGTCTCTGGTATTATTTCTAATGTATTTGGTCCTGACTAACATTAAAAAAGTTTTTGACTACTGGAAGCACTGCATGGGATATAGAGGCCTTAGTCTTAAGTTGAATCACCGGGACATAAGGGCGAGTAATTTAAAAGGAAACAAATGTTGCTTTTATTGCTGATAATACTAATCTATACATTACATTCAAGAAGAAGAAGAAAGAATTGGAAAACTAAGAGATCAAAGGAAGTAATCTAAATCAAACTCCTCCAACATTGTCAGAGTCCTTTGGCCTTTTATACACTGCAGCATTCGTGTACAGAATTGCCAGCTGTCATTCAGGGAGTGTCAGCAGCCCAACCATCCCTGCTGTCTTTTGAAGTGCATCTGAAGGAGATAGGGAAAGAGTTTGAGAGTTCCAAGAAAAACAGAAATGAAATTTAAATGCTTTACAGTCGTCTTTGGGTGTTTTGTCAGAAACAGCTGCAGAAAGGATTTGAAAACACCTTCCTGTTCGTTCAATTAGACCTTCCATAATGTTCTGAATATGTAAAAGAAAGGGCTGAAAATAATAGAGGTGTCTTAAGTTGAGAGAATTTTCAAGTAGTGTGGAATATAAATAATCAGGTTCCTAGAGCTTTTTACTACCCTTTGGTAAATAATGACTTAATAGATTGTTCTCTTAATTGCTGTGGATTTTTTTTCCCCTAGGAGTTTGGCCCCATCTAGACATCAGGTATTTATTACTCCAGCACACTTGAGAGATCTATGTGCAAATTCAGATCGTTTACTAAGTTATGCTCATTTTTTTGACAATTAACAGTCTTATTTGCCAAAAAATAGAATACTAAAATCTTAAATAACAGAAGAAATAAAAAGTGAAAGCTTTGTGAGTCAGCACATTAATTCCAGCAGGAAGAAAAAGGCTGCCTAAGCTCCTTTGTGTGAATATGATCATCAGTTTCCTCAATGGCATTGCCATTTGTTCCGGAACAACAGCCTCCGTGTGTTGTAATTGCTACCACTGAATCCCACCTCTCATTAATTGTATTTGAAAGAAAAGGAAATGCCTGTCTGGAAATTTTCCTTTTGGGCGCTGTTGACGTTGCAGGGGTGGTCATTCATCTCCTGCAAGGCCTGCCTGGGGAGGACTGAGTGTGGCTGGGTCTTACCTGGCTGACTGCCGATGGGCTGGCACAGTTCTTCCTGTAACAGGCCAGCATGTGAGCCGTCTGGTTCACCAGGATCTCTCTGACTGTCTTCAGCGGGTGGCTTAGAACGGCTTTAAAAGCTACAAACAGAGCAAATAAAAGCATGCTAAAGATGGGGATGTACTTCGAAAGTCTCTATATTCTGCTAGCTTCTAATTTTACGGTTTTTAGTCTTTTTTTTTTTTAATAGACAGCATCTTGGAGGATGTTTATTCATCTTTGCCCAAAAAAACTCCCCCAAACGTCCAACGCTATGATAGGATGCCCATTTCTACTACTGTGCCTATACAGTTCTTTTGTTCACACATTTCTAGCTACCTTCACAAGCGTTACTTTAGCTAAACTGCCATAAAAGTGTGTGATTTATTTTTCAATTTTATAATACTTCAAGAGTTGCTCAGGCTTGGAGCAGCAAGTTACAAAACATGATTTCCCACTAGGTAATGACTTCAACTCCCCTTCCCTTCCTCCACCCTGAAGGAAAAAAGGAAACAAGAACCAAGAACGGACTGTTAACTTTACCTGATTTAGCAAAGAAGTTGATAAGTGCATCAGTCTCACAAGTCTTGTAGACATCAGCTAACTGGGAGCTACAATTTAAACCTATATTGTGTATGCGAAGTCTTCTTTGCCCGCTTATTGATGTGTAAAGGACAGCACACTGCAACACAGGAGCAAATGACCATATTTTCTTCTCTTAAAACAAAAGTTTCCATCACGCAATAGCCACTACTTTGTGCACAGAAGGCACATAATTACTTCTGAAGGCAGCCTAGCATTGGCAGTGCTGCTTCAATGCTTCTGTCAGCTACAGGACCAGCATACCTATATTTTTATGCAATTACAGTAGACATTATAAAAGTTATTAACCTGAAAATTGCAAAAAATGATAATGTGACAGATTAAAAGGCTTATTACTCTAATTTGTTACACAGCAGCGGTATCATCTGAAAACAAGAACCACTGATGGTAAATCATAATCTGTGTAATATTTGAACAGTTCAAATGTATTTGAAAAGACACCATGTGACTGAAGAGACTCGTGCTGAGAAGCTCTGCCCAGCATGCTGACTCTTGGCACAAAAACAACACAGAAAAACTTCCTAATCTTGAAAAGTTGCATGGTTCTTTTTACATGAATAAATTGTTTATGATGTGAAACGAGGTCCTGCACCTGCCATGACCTTAGATATTAAAAATGTAGGGTGTAATTTACAAATTTCTTTCTGACTCCAATTCTATTTCAGTATATTATTGATACTTCAATATAATGTAAGATCCAAAGCCTGCAAGGCAAACAGACTCCAAGTTGCTGTAGTCTGCCTTGCATTAGGTAATTCCACAAGTGTGTATCCTATGAAAGAGCTGTAAATGCAACTATCTGGATGGCACAGCCATCCCTGTCACTGCTGCACCACGGCTCTGGGAAGTGACTTCACATGTACCAAAATGGATGTTTTGCCATGCAGTATTCATACAGGGATTAACTGCTAACCTGTGAAATGTATTTATAAAGGCAAGCTAAAAGCCAAGCTGAACAGAAATAAAAAGCTCAGATAATTCTGTGGCTTAAGGTTAAAACCTCGCAAGCTGTAACATCTTCTGTCATTAAACAAGAAAAAGGTCATGACTAAACATCTAGAATGGTAAACAACCACCTCCCATTATCTGATCATGGGTGGGCTACTCCCATTCCTAACAAAAAGATGTATTACAAGTCTGTCCATTGGCAGTTAAGGCAGAGAAATATAAATTACTGTTAAAGTGGCATTTCCAGGACCTGTTGCTGAGTTCCGATGCTGTGGGCATTTAATGAACAGCCTGGCATTTTCAAGGTAGGCACAACAAGGCCAGATGGCTGTGGCAGTGGTGCCACTGGGGCTGGCTATCCAGCTGCGCAGAGGAATGTTCCACTCCTCGCACAGAGTGGAACCACTCTGCAGGGGAGAGAAGGCGCTGCATGTCCCGCCATAACTGGCAGAGGACACGGTGATGCCAGCAGGAGAGTGCTGTGGGGCTTCAGCATTCGCGTGCAAAGAGCCCGAGGGAGCAGGGCAGCCAGTGACAGCCTGCAAGAGAGACCTTCCCTTGCACAGGTACCGTTGCTGGTGGGTCTTGAGCAACTCACAGGCTTAAAATGATGTTTAGCAATAGAGAACTGCTCTTCAACTGAGATGTCACAGGGTATCCACAGCAATAACACCTTCCTATCAGTAGTAATGAATCTTATATTCCAAATAAACTCATTTAGTAAAATGGAAAAAATAATAGCTGCTGAGATCTCAGAGTCTTTAGAAAGCACTTTGGTATTCCTGAATAGAACATGCAGGATAGAGGTAGGCAAACAAACTGTTTCTCATGAGGGCATTGCTTGTGCTTTTTAGATAAGATGCAACCTTTGGCTAGTTAATTAAAACCTTACTTTGTTTGTTAGGTATCATGTCACCAGAGTCTGCTCAAGCTGTGCCTTGCTCCTGTCAGGCCTACACCATAACTTTGTTCTTGTTACAGCTGCAGAAGTTCTTGCTCACAATTTTATGACATTACATGTAATTAAGCTTTTTTACCTGAATTAAGGCACCACTGTCTTCATTCAGTTTGTCATCGTGTTTGAACTCCACTGTCACTGCCTTGTCACAGTCAACTGCTGCCATCTCTACATCTGTGGTGTTGTTCATGTAAATAGCACCAAAGAAGTCCGTAGCCCTGAAGCCTACCGCCAGATTAAAACAAAACAAACATATTCTTTTATTTAAAAACAGGAAAAAAATTGACATTATTTTGTGACTTTCTTTTTATGGCAGAATTTTTTATACCACTTACTTGCACTCCAAGATGTGTGCATAATAAGCAGAAGCCTAACTCATATTTGAAAATTAATAATTATGGAGGCATACAGAGGAAGACACATTCATGCATTTGATTAGTCTACCCAATTAGTTTTCAAGAGACACTAATGAAGGTAAACCAGTTAAGCTTGATCTTACAAGTGATCTGTACAGCACCATATTATATAAAATTCTATATTGTCATATGCATTCATGTTTATTTTCATTCCCAATGGGTACCATTACCTGTACTTGTCCGAACCCTCATTATTGCATCAAATCCGGTTTTTTTTCCTATGTCCTTCCTGAGGTCACTTAAGAACTGTGTGCTGTCAGCATCCAGCTAGAAACACAAAGCAAAAGCACTAGTTGCAGTTCACCACTGGGTGTCAGCAGCAGAGCAGAAACACA
The DNA here is from genome assembly GCA_025769975.1 of Gallinago jamesoni. NCBI lineage: Eukaryota > Metazoa > Chordata > Aves > Charadriiformes > Scolopacidae > Gallinago > Gallinago jamesoni. The sequence continues at coordinate 5,184,943 of JAOQGH010000032.1, forward strand.
ACCCTCCCTCCCTCCGTCTGACATCCCCCCTCCCCACCACCCCACCCTCTCCCGATATCAAAGCTGTTCTTTTCACGTTTAACCTCTCTCGTTTCCTTTAAAAAGAGATAAACCACGTTGATGGTTGTTTATATGCACGTGTCCACCAATTCATCACTAGCCTTGGACATCAGGAATTTCTATTCAATCAAATTATCTCCAGTAACACCCATTTTTGCGCTTGGCCTTGCAGCCCAGCTAGGATTTTATGGCACGGTTTAAGGAATTACAGAGTAGCCTGGCTGCCTTCCCAAAAAATGCTTTTGCAGTTTAGCTCCTGACAGAGAATCCCCTACTCCCCAGAGAGATCCTTGTGAAGTTTTAAACAAACAAGTGTTTGTTATGACTTTTTTGGGGTCTTTATCAAAAGTATTTTTATCTGTTATGTACAAGGAGCAACTGACATCCCTGCTCAGATGCCAGTATATTTAAGTAAGTGGATTTAATTTTAAAATACCAACCAGATTACTGCTCCAAGATACGTATTTTAGTCTGATCTGTCATTTCTAAGTTTAAATTTTACCCCCTGGAGCTTATATGTAAGTTTTCTGCAGTCACTCTGCTTTTATGTTAAATGTCAAAGCACACGTTGAAATGAAAAGAAAAACAACAAATTCCCAGGTGTTACTACCTGAAAGGCAGGAAACCTGCATCACTTACTTGGAAATTGTTGTACTTGTACAATGTTCCTCCAGTGTACATTGTGATGAGACCCATGGAGGCTACATCCACATACTGATTCGGGAAGAGGAACAAATTCACGCAGCAGCCATTGGCCACACAGTCCCTGGCTAAGGCCTCATAAGAATTTAGCTGGGGCTGGAAAAGTGTCTGCACAGAATTAAAAAATACAAGTGTCATAACATTAGATCCCGTTGGTAGCCAGCCACAACCCAAATGCCCGCTTGAAGAAGAAAAGATGAAGCGGAAGTTTTAAGTCAGGCCTGGATTCAATTAAAAACATGTTGTCCCTGCCCGTATACTTGTGTGCAAGGAACCAAACCAGTAAATTCTTAGAGAACTAAATTGCTGAAAAGGCCGGTAGCAAAGGCTCTCAATGGGTGGGACAATTTGATGCTGGGCAGATGATTTGCTGCTGAGCATTTCCTTTATTGATGGCAATGGCTGCTCTAGCGCACCTTGGTGCTCCTGTAGGGCCAACATCAATACACCTACACAACCAGGGCACAGTCAGAATGGGAGTATTATACAATTAAACAGCACATACTTGCAAAAGAAAATAAATGGAAAAAGATCAAGGCTCTATTAGGGAAATTCAGCGTAATAGCACTCCTGTGTTAACTCAAGAGTAGGAAATACCTTTTCTTTATCTGTATTGAGTAGTTTTTTGTCATCTCTGTTTCTTAGCTTCCCTGGTGCTTCTGCAGTTGGCAATGAAGAATGGAAGATAAACAATTTTCCAGCACATTCTGCAGCCTGTTTCAAAGACACCATATTGGCAAATTTATTACTGCTAAGATAAAAAAAGCCGAATTTTCATACATTGTGGTATCTCAGAGAACAGTGTAAACTTTCTGCAAGCTCCTCAGAGTTAAATAATTCATTTAGACACTCAAAATTTGATGGAAATAAGTCCTGAAACAAAAGAAGACTAGTCTAGCACACAAGTATGTTGGCTGATGCATTGCTACAGCAATTTCTACATATAAATCTAAAATCTTGATGGGCAGAACTAGGAGTGCCTCTCTTGGAGACTTTCCAGTTGGATACAAGCATTATGCAACAAGTATCAAAAGTACAAATACTAAACTGGAGAAAATTAAAAGTAATTTAATAAAAATAATTCCTTTCAGTTCAGGCACACAAGCGTTCACTACATTTTTATAGAGGAGTGACAACTACACTCCTGTACTAGATTCCACATTCAAATCTACGCTAAAATCCAGGAGTATCAAAACTTGTGATGAACATTTCCTCCTGTCACTAAGAAATTAACTGTCAGTTTTATTCCAGTTTTCTATTTTCATTTAGAACTCTAATGAGAACATGATTTTTACTGAGATGACAAACTACTGACAGAAAACCCTGAATTCCAAAGAGAATAACAACAGCAGCAGTACTCCGGGCATCTTTGTACTATTAACAAGCTTTTCTGCCAAAATTTAGAAAATCCAGTTTATCACTTACTTTTACTAGTGAGACAGCTAATGGGAAAGAACAGAATAGAATAGAGTATTTTAGTTGGAAGGGAACGACAACAATCATCTGATCCAGCTGCCTGACCATTTCAGGGCTGACCAAAAGTTAAAGTGAAGTTAAATGAAAACTGATGAGCAATTCTGAGGTCTCCAGGTATTTAAGAAGTTGGGCGAAGGTGAAGGGATGGAAGAAGGAAAGAGGGATTTGTCCTTTTCCTGCTCCAGACTTAAGTACACATCCAGGTTAAAACTCCAACACTCAAGACTACAGACACAAACCAGCTTTGGTACTCATTCTCCTCCAGATCTTGAGATGTTCACAAGATAAAGATTTCAAAATAAGCTATGGCATTCTTCTAGGAAAACTAAAAAATCTCTTTGCTATGGCAGAAATGCAATTGAAGACTGTATCTTACTCTTAACAAATTTCACCCCTAATATTCCAAACGTAGTTATCTTTAATCACAAATGCCAATTTCCTCAATTCCTTTTAAGAAGCATTCTGCTGAAAACTGAAAGATTTACCAAATACCTGTTTGTCATGATAGGCAAATTTTCTAAAATGTATATATATAATTTCTAAAAGTGTATTAAAATTAACGTCAAATAGGAACACATATTGAGTACATACATATATGCGTATTAATCATTCACAAGGAAAAATCCTTACAAAATTTAAAATATTGAGCTAAATAAAAAGCTTAATTAAGAGCTGCTTTCTTATATGTTTTGCACATATACCTTCTGGCAGTATGAATAACAAGAAAATAGGTATTAATATTTGAGAAATGTGCATTTTTGGTTCAACTAATTTATCTACTCAAGATTATGCTTTACTTACACACAGCTGCAGATAAATCAACTGTTCTAAAACACCACTGGCTGTTTTCTGCCCCTACAAATCTCATGGTGAACCATGATGGCATTCTTTTATTTGGCAGTGCTCCATGGAAATGTCAGCACTTTAGGGGATGTCCTGGACATACAGAAAGCAACTCGGGGTGCATCTTGACCTGTGGATTCACTTTCAGCTGTATTCGAGCTGTGAGAATCTGTCAGTTAAGCAGAAAACCTCCAACCTCCTACCTGATTCAGTCATAAATACTCATAAAAATCTCATTTTGCACAAGAAGTGAGCAGAAGTGTGAGAATAGGCAGGGCAAAATAATATTTTATATTGACTTTTTTCCTGCCCTTTGCATGTGCAAGGACTGGATGCCTGTACAAACATCCAGAGTATCTATTTGTTCTGTTGCAGTAACTAAACTCTTTTCTATTTCTCTCAAATGCTTAACAAGAACAACTCCTGCTCCTCATCTTCTCCTAAACATCCATCCTACATGGAATAGACTCTAGGGACTGGTTTCCCTCAATAAGCAAAATCTGGAAACGGATGTTACGCTTGTTAGTGTTCTCATTTTGACTAAAGCTGTTCAAACATACAGTTAGAATAACGGAACATTAGTACTGGAAACAATCAGCAGCTTTTTTTTCTAATTTCCAATTTTGATTTGTAAGAGGACTTGGGACTGGCTTTTAGCAAATATAATTTCTGCAGTTTATCAAGTCTTATTAAAGAGCTGCTTCTCTTACAGAGAAGAACATTCTAACCTTTAGCGCCTCCATGCCAGCCTGGATAACAGGAGCGAAGATGGTCTCACTCTCGTTAGTGTCTGCAAACATCTCTGGAATCTGGTCCAACAAGCTATGAAAGACAAAAGCATAGCATTTCAACTGGGTAGCATATTTTGGATAATCCCTAAACATACCTTGTAACACACCAAGTCTTCACACAGGAAGAAGTTTTCCATGCAAATTTATATTAAAAAAAATTAATTTTGATTGCTCAAATTCTTAGGATTTTAGCCAGAATAAAACAAAATATGAATTTTCAAATTCTTTGAGATGCATTAATTCAAAGCTGGTAACATAAAGGAACATACAATAAATAAGAAATAGCTAAAAAATTAAAAGAGTTCTACTGTGCTGTAAGGACTTAAGAGTCCTCAGGTCATACCCAGGTGTGCATCATATACATCACAAGAGGAAAAAAAATGCACCATGGCACACAGCTGCAACCCCCCTCCCGTTTTTGAAGAAGCACAGCTGAAGAGGCATGGTTTACACCTGGCCTAAATATGCTTTCGAATTCAGCACTGTGGGCAAGCGATGAATCACTTTGACTTAATGGTGGAAACACATGGCTTGAAGCATCTGCTGGCTTCTGAAGTATTTCAATAAGTACATGTACCTCCCAAACCCAATAACACAATTGACTAAAAGGTGTAATGCATATCATAAGCATTCAGATCTTATTCATGTAGGCAATAATTATACTTTACTTGATAACAACAGATCGTGATTCCTGAAAATTGACAAGGAAACCATCCAGCAAAGGAACAAAAACTTCTCCAACATCTGAGACCACCATCATCTGAGGCTGAGCTAAGCTGCTTTTTACATTAAAGAAGTGGAGGACTTTGTTGTAAGTGACAAAACCAACTCGAATTGCTGAGGATTCTTCTTGCTCTTCTCTGTAGGAAAAACAAAAACAACTGGTTATAAATCTGAAATTCTGACTTTGCAATAAAAGCATTCCTTTGAAATGCAAGACTGCTTTCAGATCATTATCTGTACTGAGAGCAACAAAGCAAACAAAACCAAGCAGATGTAATCTTTGCCTTAGGTCAAATTAAAACACCCTGATAAATTTAACTGCTGTACTATTTACTTTTTAAGAAAATATATATTTACATGCATCCTATCCAAGCAGTCAAAAGTCCCTAAGATAAAGAATAAACCCTGTTGTCCTCAAAACATGGAAAAAAAGAGAACAGGACAATTAGTTACAAGATACAATCAGCTTTACTTTACTTAGAATACATTGTAATTGTAGCTTTACAATTCTAATTCTAAGCTTTACTTAGAATACATTGTAATTCAGTGACACTAATGCCTAGTAAGAATAGTTATCTAGGCTTGAATAGTGTCTGGTGACTTTGGTGGGTCAATTTCCTGCTTGAGCAGGACTGCTTTTAAGGAGCAAGAGCTGGTAGACTCTCTGTAGCTGTGTATCACACAGGAAACATGTTGTAGAAATTGCTCATTATTGCTATTAGGTTTCCAGGGCAACCAAAGCCAGCACACTGCTGCTGTGAGCTACACCTCCAGGAACGTAGCTAGCAGCAGGCTCAGGCTCTGCTGTCGTAGAGGTAGCTCCTCTAAGTAGTAAGCCCACTCTGCCATTAGTAGCAATGTAGATACTAGTATTAGTTAGACCCTTACTAGGTTTGCAGTCCTAAAGTTAGTGAGCTTTTCCCTAGAAGGCAATCCTATTAAAAATGTTTGACTCAATTACTAACAAAATAGCACTTTCTTGTAGCAGGGTCTTCCTCTCGTAAATGGCAAACCAAGCCTCTAGCATAAAAAATGCCAGGGAGGAAGCCTGTGGTACTTCCAATTACTATGGGTCTGCCCCTATGCTCTGTACAGCAACATGATACATTTAAGCAGCCTACTTGTGGTGAGATGTCACAAAACCAGCTTTTGCACGTTTGAAAAACATTTCACATTCAAAGTACTGAAACTTGGAAATCCCAGCTACGCCACTGATTTAATTTATAACCTGAGAGGAAATGATTTAATTTCTCTATGCCTCAGTTTCCATTTGTAAAAGGAAGACAGCAAGAATTACTGTTTAATCTCACCAGACGTAGAACTATGTACCACAAAGATCTCTGAGACTGCAGCAATAGGAACCACAGAAATAGCTGAGCTGATTTTATTTTCTTTAGTTTATGAAATAAGTCACTCATGGGAGGTTACAATTGTAAAAAATATAACACAAAGAAATACGCTGATCAACAGACAGGATACCATAATGTACACAGACTCCTACAGATATTACTATCACACCAAAAGAATTTAATAACGGAGCCCTACCATTTACAGTATTTCCAAATGCCTTAGGGCAAAAATTCTACTACTTATCCTTTACTCTAACCTCTGAAGAAACAAAGGAGTATTAACAATCACCCTGAGCCCTCGCCACAGTAAAGCAGCCGAAGTTTGATAATATTTATCCTCTTAAGGAGTGTAAAGCCTTCGACCCACCAAAATCAACGGCAAGGCCTCCAGCCCACTCCACTGCAACCAACAGATTTCATTTCATGACTTCACAAATGCTTGTAGAATCAAAAGTCAAAATACAGAAGAGAAAACACAAATATACTTTTACTGCAATTCTTGCTTATGGGTTTGTTCGGGTTTTTTTTACAGCAAATAGAAAAAAACCTGTCAGCTTTCTTCCTGGCTATCAACTCTTTTTGCCTTCAGAGCAAAAAATTTTAAAAAATTGTCATTGGCAGTTTCACAAGCTCCATCTAAAAACTGAAGCTTGGGAGAGAAATACTTTTTCTTGTCTACAATCTTTACCTCTCATGTCAGTTTAGAATGTTAATCTACCATTCATGTTTTATAAGAACACAGCTGGATGAGAAAGGGGTTACTTTGATCTAAACCAAATCAATATTCCACATTGAACATACTCCATAAAGAAGCATTTTAAATAATTCCTCCAAGATACGCAAACTCAGACAGACGCCTCATTTCTGAATGCAAATTTCTAAACACTCCCAGCACTCAGACACTTTTCTTACTAAAATGATTAACGGGGAACATTCAGGAGCTTGATGAGGACACGGTATTATTAACTTTCTGCACATACCGCACTTTCCTACTTCAAAGAGAAGAATCCACGTCATCCTAATAGTCCCAAAGTTGTTGCACAGAGGGTATTTTGGACAATTTTTCCAGGTATTGCTCTTACCTGTGGCAGTCTGTACTGCCAGACCTCATCCAATTTCTTCTATCATAGTTTTAAAGATTAGCTGTGAATGAAGCAACTGATTGCCTATGTAGATCACACCCAATAGTGTCTTTTTTAAAGTCTCAGAATGAGATGTCTGAATCAGATGTAAAGAAATGCACTCAAATGTGAGGTTTTTAATTATGCATTTAAAAATCTTATTTGCATAACTAGTTAATCTGATTTTCTGTGCTTACAAGCACAATTTCTACAAACACATTTCTCTGTATTTCTCTAAACAGTAAAATTTGAAAATGCCTGCTCTAAAATGTCAAGCAAATACTGTGTTTTCTGTTGTGCTGCAAGTCTACAAAAACACAAAGTTCTTAACAACAGGTCTTGAGCCACCTACCTTGACATCCTTTCTTTGCTAACTCTAACTTCTCACTCCACAGTTAAGTGGCACACACCAATGGCCTTTCTGTGCCGAATGTTGCTTTGTTACCCTCAAGCCTTTCCTCTTAAAGATCTGAGCAGAGGGTGAATTCCCAGCACAGGGCTTTCACCTCATGTGGCAACAGCAGAACATTTTTGCAGGTGTCTTTGTCCAGCAACAGAAAATGAACACACATTGACCTTTGTGTCTCAGCAACAAAAGAAAAGATTCACCACAAATTTGTGTGGAATGCATTACTTTTGGTTTTTTTAAGTAATATTCTTTAAAGACAACAGACGAGTCGGAAGAAACTGAAGGGCCTGCCCTTTCTTTATATTTTTTATTGCTTTTTTCAGCAGACATGAATACTTTGGCCCTGCAAAGAAATTCTTTAGCAGCAGATCTTTGCAGAGTGCTGGTAAGGAGAAGAAGTAAAGTATCTTTTTTTTTGTGGTGTAGATATACTTGCTTTCTTTTTTCCTCAACTTTCCCTATTCAAGCCCAGGTGTTTCTAAACTGCCAACTGCTTTTTGTTACTACACTCATGCCTTTTATTATCTTCAGAGTCATGACCACTCCTAATGGAAAGCTCTGAGACATGTTCAGGATAATAACAAACACTTGTGTCTCTAGTACAATCTTCAATGACAAAGTACTTGAGAGATGGCCTTACATGGGCATCTGACAAACTAACCCCTCACCCTGGACTGGAATTTATTTCATACACAGAGATCCAAGAAGGACATACGATAAGAGATTTTTAACATTTCCCAGATTATGTCAAGGATCTCGTCTCCCACTGTTCCTCACTCTGCTCTCTCCATTTCTTAATTCTGTTTTCCCTCTGTAATTATTATTTGGAATGCATTTTCTTTCTGTATGTTCTTCAATGCTTTTCTTCAATGCTGAGAAATGTCTTGTCTACTTAATTTCTCAGTCTTTCACTGCTCTCATTTAACTATGTGTATCTAAACTATTTAAAAGCTGATGAAAAATACTAATATACTATACTAAAAACTATATTAAATAATAGTCATTAATACCTATCAGTAGTAATACTACTACTGTGTGCTTAATGTTCACAAAGGAAATGTGCTATATTTCATAAAAGGTTTGTTGCCTACAAGATTTGTTCTCCTCTCGGATATATACTGGGACAGAAAAGTCTCACGACACAGCAAGAAGCTTTAAAAGTGTTGATAATTAACAATAAAAGCTGAAGATACAAGTCACCAACACTATAGCTTTAGAGAACCTTACCATTCTTGAGTATTCTGGTTTTGATACTTCCCTATATAATTTAACGAGAAAAGCAGCACTGCAGTAAACAGAACTACAGCAAGTCAAAACTACAAGCTGGGACTTCGCTGAAATTACCACTAGAGTTCACTACAAGAAAGGAAAAGAATGCCAGCTACATGTGGAATTAGTAGAACAGATTTTTTCCATTCATATAGTAAGCCCAGACATCAAAGTTTAAGAACTGCCAGCAGTGTTAAAATTAAAATTTGGTCACTATCATGCCAAAAATGCTTCTACTGTAAATTTTGACATTTTCTGTAGCTTTTTTTTTACCTCTCAACATGCAAAGCTGCATGAAAACTGCAGTGTAGTCAGCTAAGCAAAGTACACATTTCTTTACCTTGGAAGTTTATCTAGCAGAGTCTTCAGTTCATCACATATGAGTTTAACTAGGCCACTGTTTATGTTTCTGTAGGATACGTCAATCATGAAGATATAAGCTGGCGGATTTGGAGGCTTGTTGTTCTGCAGATAAAATGACCGTTCACAGAGAAAATAAGACAATGTCCTGTTATGTCAAAATAATTTACACCTGGTACCATAAGGCAATCTAAATACAGTGTTCAGTACTGTAGCATTCAGAAAAACACTATGGATCATTAATAGTAACTACTGCAGAAAGCTGACACGTATTGGGTAAAGTCCACCCTCAGAATACAATATTATTACTGGAAAATAGCATCCTAATGGAATAAAATATGTAAAGAGTGACAGTTTATTAGATAAGATGAAACAAACACATTTTCTGCTGGAATTCAAGTGTTTAAACAAAGTTGCCTTTTGGCTTTTTTCTGTACGCATACTAGTTTTGCATTCCCTGTATCAATATGCAATACCATTCTGTTAATGTGAATGCTTAAATTCAGTTTTTGTTAGTGTTTGCCTCTAGCAACTGTTAAGTGATTTTTAACCAATCTAGAAACAGAAAGTAAAACTTAGGTACTAAACCAGAATTAAAGAAACTCAGTTTTTAGCAGTACTAAGTGCTGAACATCTGCAATCCTGTCTGTCTGTCTTGCTAGCTCATGCTCTGATGCATTCTGGTCAGCTGAACTGTACTTTCAGGAATAAGCTGTCTGTAAGATAATCAAAGCATGAGTGTGGAACATTCAATTTATGTAACTGCTGTATACACAGCAGCGACTTGAGCTGGTATGGATTCCTTTGGGAATTCCTCTTATTCATAATGTAAGTGGCATACACATCATGACATACACTACTGACACGAGTTTCTGTAAGTAAGAAAAAGATGAAAGATCTTTGTTTCCAAATAAAAGAATGAAATGCTTAGAGATGTACCCAGGAAAACAAATTATATAAACACAGCAACAGTAATCATCATACTCCCTAAGATCAGTTTTCTTAATTCCCATTAAGACAAGGAGTGGTCTTCACTTGGTAGAGCAGCTTTTCTGTTACACTATTTCACTGTCTTCACACACAGAGTTCTGACCACTTAACCACTTAATTTAACAAATTATACTTGTTAAACTAAGCCTCAGAAAAATCCATTTAAGACAAAAACAATCTAACTCTTGAATTATGACTTATCTTTAAACTAAACATTATACCCTTGATCTCAGTTCATTGTAATCATGTAAAGCAGAATTAATTCCTGTGAACTAAAACCAGGCAGTATTTTTAAAACCTGTTTTGTTACTGTACTTGGATTCTAGTTTCAAAAACTGCATCAAGCTCTACTTCTAAAATCTTGTATCACATCACCATTTATAAAGAAACCCTGTGTAATTTCTGACAAATATATGGTAGAAATGAGGACTTGTGCTCTTGCCACATCCGCTTAGCAGGAGTGCAATAATGCAAACCAGCTGTTATTTATTAACATTTTTTGTAGCTGTTCATCCTTGTCATTTGATAAGCACAAAAGGAAATGACTTTTCAGTTCTGGTCTTAAACTGGATTCATAAAAAGAATTAATCCTGTGCGACTTGGAGCAAAACGAAAAACTAATTACAAAATAATGTTAATTTCTGTAAAATTTAATGACTTGGCATTTCCAGTGTGTTAATTTTCTAAGAGACTTCTTTTTTAGGTAAGAATTCTAGTAAAGTCTATGAATGGATCTTTGCAACAAGATGATAAACCATACTGGATGACTTATCAAGGAAACTCCCTGATTCAAGCTATATTGCAAAAGTCCCTGCAGTGAAAGATGCACTGTGATGATGGCTGCATCACACAGGGTTACACGTGGGGGCAGAGAAAAAGAACTGTGAAAATGGCACAGAGCCACTCAGTACACATGAGTTTTCAAAGTCTAGCTGCCAGAAATCAGCAAAGCTTAACCAAATTTGATGAAGCTACACTGGATGTACACTGAGGATCCCACACTGTCTTTCTGTAATGCCTCACTACAGTCTTCTCCTGTTCTGGGATTTAACCTAGATTTCAATAAAATCAATATAGGTCATCTCAGATTTCACTGGCTTTTTGAGAAAAGAGACTTGTTCATTTTCTTCGTATCAGCAATAATTTGATGGTCTGAGGAAATTACTGGTACCTACTTCAAGCCTTTGTAGGATCCAGTTGCCCTTCCTAAACTTACCATGACCTCAGTTCCACTGACAGGAAGAAAATTCTGCCTGATTTTAGCAAGAACAGAAGAATATGTCCATGCTGTGGACAGATGGAGCCCCACTTGTAGTTTTGTAAAATGAGCTAGAGTTTGAAAAGTTTAAGTAATTTAAGCTTTCAGAAGTATCAGATACAGTTCCCTAATAAAAACAACTACAATTACTTATGGTGTCTTAAGTGGGCTTTGGATTGAGCTCTTCAGTGAGTCAATATTAAGAGAGAGAATCCATTCCACTGCAATTTACTTAGTGGTCAGAATATTAAACCCACTCTTTCCAGGAAAAGATTACAAGGTCAAATTCACTTGCTAAGGTTTTCAATATTGGGAAGGCAACTTAGGTGTGTGTCCGTCTTCAAAATCAATAGAAGACATGCATCTAAAGTGCAACACTGCATTGGAATTTCAACTGCATCCTCTAAACAGTGCAACACGCTAGATAGGATCAAATGAACACCCCAGTTAAAAACTGACAATCCATGATTTTGCTGTGCTATTTGTTATTCTTACTTGCTAGTCATATCCTGCAGCACAAAAGTACAAAATGTTGTAAGCTCAAGTTTTCCGCATCTATCTACATCTTCTAGAACGTTCTTGGACTCTGATATTCAGCTGACAAGTGTATTTACTCTACTGTAAGTATTTAAAGGATGATGTTCGTTTTGACAGAAAATAGTAAATTACTTTGCACACTGGAAATACTCACTCGGCAATAATCCAAAGTAGCAACATATTCATAAGATCCCAGAGACAGCTCAGGCCTTTCATAGTGGTCTACCCGTCGGCCAACATGGTCCAGATGTTGAAAGAAGAATGGAGGGACTAAAAGCCAACACAAGAACAGGCAAAATAGTTTATATTTCAGGGAGGAGGAAACCAACTCAACAACTGCTTTCAACAGATACAGTGTACTAACATAGGCTCCTCTGTTACTGATCAAGGGAAGAGTTTAAACACTTATCCAGGTTGCACTGGTGGGGCTTTTTCCCCTACATTGGCTTAAAAACACCCTACAACCCAACCAAACAAGAGTCACACTGCGGAAGAGTCACCTCCAGATTTAAGCTCCGCTTTCCTCAATCAATATATATTTAGAATGCTTATTTTTCACATTTTTGCCTACAAAAAGTGTATGTGTGTGTGAGTGGGGGGAATAGCTACCTAGTCTGTTGGCCATTTTTAGTCCTCATTAAAGCTTTTTTTAAAGTGCTTTCTGACTTGGATAAAAGACACTGTAGTAATACAAAGCATGATTTAAAATGACACTGCAACTTAAATGTCTTTCTTAAAATATTCGCAATGCATTTAAGTTTCTCTTTATGAGAGTTTAAATTGCTAACAAACTATGAAATTTGTTATCTGCTATGCTTGCACAAACGTTTGAGCGTCAGGCAGAAAAGAAGTTGGAATGATTCTGTCAAGGTTCACATTTCAGAGTTGAAAAGATTACTGTATTAGGGAAAGTACTATACTGCTGTGATCCAGCTGAGGAAATCCAACTTGATACAAATGTCTAGAAAGGCTAGTTCAGGCAAAGATTTGGGATTTAGCCAAGAGCACAAGAACAGTTATGAGTCACATGCAACACACTTGAACAAATATGGCATGGTATCTTCTGTGAAAACCAACACTTGTCACAGTAAGATTAATAGGTTATTTAACCATTGCATCTATAGTCAGGGACAGGATTAGGCTAACATGGTTCTAAATGTTTGGTTCTTGCTGGACATTTAGATTTCTTAAAGAAATTAATTTTTTCCACACAATAGTTGTTTTCAGTTAGCAATAAAAGCAGCTTTGTATCCTATGCTGACATAGTATTTTTAAATTAAGTTTTGATCGTATCAGACTGAACTTCACGAGTCAGCATTATTTTTCATACATTTCCTTTTTTAAACTGTACTGAACTTTTTTTATTTGTGAACTAGGCCTAGTTACTGCATCTCACTAAATTATTTTCTCATCAAGTCAGCAAGTCAAGAAAATCATTTTAGGGATACCATTTCTTTTTAGTTTTATGGAACCTGTACGAATCACAGATCAGAAAAACATCACTTACCATCATTTATACAATTGCAAAATCCACACTGGTATCTTCTTCCACCTTCAATAAACTGCATGAAGGGACACATATAAGCCTTGCACCGGTTGCATCGGATTGGTCCAGTCTCACCATGGTTTACAACATAAAGAGGTATCTAGATGAAAAGGTAGATGAAGTTATAAAAAGTAATGCAAACTTGAAAACAAATAAAGTGAGCTAGAAAGCTACTGCTCATTAGACTTAACTCATTAGAGATCACCTGATCATTCGTTGTTCAGCATTTACCCAAGATCTGCAGTATGGTTGGCTCAAGACCATTGATCCCCTAAGGGGCTAAATTTACAAGTTCACAGGCCATATTCTGACATTGATCAGAAAGAGAATGAGAATTCACACTAAAAGCCTACAAAGTTTTGAAAGCATTGCTCGTTTAGAGCTCCAGGCTGATTTTCTCCAGCAAACGGTTTTACAGATCACTAGGAGAAATCTGCTCGAGTCAGGTATTTTGCCTTCTCTGTCAGATAAAATTTTTCCTGAAGAAACCTATTGCTGCTCCTCTATTGCAAATGGTCTCTCAAACAGGTATTTGCTAAGCTAGCTTCTAATATTTCGTATAAATGCTGCCGCCCCGATGCTGCCATGTTACATCAGACTATACTGAAGTTTAAATGTTGTCAGGGTCACCATCTAGAGAGGAGACTTAGAAAAAATACTAATATTTATTGAAGGGAAGTACATACAGCAAACCAATACAGTATCTCAAGCACCTGTCAGTTTAATTACCCTGACCATGCTTGCTTATAGCCTCTGCCAAAAACCACAGCTAATGGAAGATATTTTCCAGATGCCTCTTTCAGTAATAACTGTGCAGCAATTGAAAGATTCCTGTGATTATACTTCATGCTAGAAAAGTCATACTTGAAACCACTATAAAAATTGAAGTTTGCTCAATTATTCGTGAAACTCTGTTTTGTATTTTTTCTTACTGCCTTCAGTCCTAAATGAAAAAACTCTGAACAGAAGAATAAGAAAAGAAATCCAGAGTTTGGACACATATTCCTCTAAAAGAGGAATATGCTGACAGCCTTTAAATGCTCAAACTTTACCACTTGCATATTCGCTTCTAAAAAAATTATTCTGTCTCTTCTTAAGGAATGGAAATATTTTATCTGTTACACACTTTATTTACATTGCGGCGTAAGAGTCTTTGAATACGTAGAAAATCATTCATGTCCTTTTAGCATTCACTGCCTACATATATTTTATTGTTTGTTTATATTTTAGAGACTATTTTACTCATTTATTTCTCCAAAGGGTTTAATGCTTTTTGCCAATGATTTTATACATAAGAATAGATTTTTACTACATGGGTTTAAGTGCTCCCTCCTGCTCCACTGAGATGTTATTCTACTTTGTGTTCTTTCTTCTACAAAAACTTAGTTTAACACAAATCAACCAATAATGTCAGCTGGGAAACTATCAGGGTCATTCTTCAGACATGAAAGCCTTGGCTCTAAAACCTGCTCATCAGCCACAATCTCTTAATAAGTTTTAAAACTTCTGGGTTTTGTTCGTTACTTGGCAATTTTCTGATTATCATTCTGCTGCATTAGTTTAATGAGGCCTGGATCTGGTTTGCAGTTAATATTATTACAGTATCTGACCTGGTAAGGGGAAAGAGACTAAAACAACTCCAGATGCATTTATACACGTTGATTGAGTAATTTTAAATGTTTTTTTGATCTTTTAGTATTATCCAAGAGCAAAGAAAAATTACTGCCAAATGATCATATTTTGAAACACCAAAATTAAGACCTTTACATTAAAAGCATGAACAGTCAAAAAATAAATGCCATGAAGCTCAGAGCTTAGGTGTCTCCATTCTTCCACATACTTAATAAATTACCTTTTGAAAGACAGCAGAAATACAAATAATTGGTTTTTCCTTGTCTTTTCATATTTGGAGCGAAAATTTTAGTCTTCTCCTCCCTTTAACTTTCTTTTAAAAAAATTACTTACTACAAAGTCCATTTTAAATTGTGGGGTTAGAGCCTCAGTAGTCTAGGGGGTTATGTTTGCAAAGGTTTACCTGCACATTCAACTTTATGTATTAAATAGTTGTCTTGAGGTTACCAAGACTATACGTAGTGCATGAGGTTAAAACGCGTGCCCAGTTCTTAAGAAAATAGTATGACAGGCAATGTTTTGTAAACATATATTAGGCTGGATTCTGTTTTCTCCTGCCCAGAGAAATAAAGGATGAAACACCAATAAAATCATATGTAGAAGCTAGCTACGTTTTTCTTCCTAATGAGCTTACAGGAACTCAAAGAAAAAAGGCAAAACCAGCCAAAAATGCATGCAACAGAATTACATTCTCACAAAGAAAAATCATGAAAAAAAAGCCCTATGTTTACCTTTACTGATTTATTCCTTTGGATTTTTTTGTAATTAAATGGTATTTGCATTTTAGTATTTTCTATAAATAATTTAAAACATTACATCAATAATGAACACATCTAATAATAAAACTACCTGTATTTCAGAATAAGCACTCAGACAATAAGCACCAACACCCCACTTCTTGATGTGCACAACATAGTTGTGAAAGAAACTTTACCTCAAAAAAGCTGAAATCTTCCAGGGCATTACACCCTGGAAGACCTACTCATCAAGGGAAATTAACTTCTGTTTGGGCATGTAAAATGCTATTGCATTTCCAACGGTCAAAATAACTTCTGTCAGGGTGAAGTAAGGTGTTTTTTTTAAAAAGGTAAATCTCCAGGGGAATGTACGAAAGTAAATAATACTCTGGATGTGTTAAAAGGCATAAAATAACGTAGTAAGTTTAAACTAATGAATACATAAAAGATAAACCGTCATAAAAAGACACGGTACTAAATGGGAAAGTCTTGTTTGATGTGCTCCATTCTCTGTAGATGTCACTGTACAACAGAAGATAAAGCAGAGGCCAGTTTATAGTCCCATGGAACTCAGTGGCAAATTCCCACAGAAGCAGGAAAGTAAGACAAAATTAAAAAAAAAAAAACTTTTTTCAGTTTTGTTTGTTTTTTAAACAAATGCAATACTCCTCCTTCTTTTGCTTTTTCATATATAAAGTATCAGCATTTTCTTTCTCTCCTCTTTTAAATCTCCACCAATAAGTGAATCAAGTTGGATATCTACCATAACTATTTGGACATTTGTTATACTTGTGGACTTGTCACTTACACTTCTGTTCCCTCTCATTTCTTCACAAACCTTTGTCCAATTTGCCTATTTCGACCACCTATTCGAGCACCGAGACAGACCTCACAAAAAGGAACACTTAGGTATTGACTGTTGGCATTCCAGCACTACCAAAATACAAATATTTCTCAAAACCAATGATTAAACTACTACTTGGCAGGCTAAATCTGAATGGGACACATAAAAGTGTTTTCTTTTATGTAAGCTGAAAGAGGAAAGAGGCAGAACACTATAGCTTTAATTTAAAGCAAAGAAGGATTGGGCAGAAGAGATGGGCAATGCTGTAGGAGACCTGCATAAACTTTCCCTTCTGTGGAACCTCAGGGTCCTGCTGGAGTGCAAGTCCTGAAAGCCTATCTGATAAACCATAACTTATCCCACTATAAGTCCAAATATAGCTGGGATAGCAAGAGTTTTATTTTGGAAATATTTCAGGCAAGAATATCTCTCAGGAGTCAGAACAAGATCACAAAGCAATAGATAGACATTGGTGGCACAGCTCCAAGATTAAATACATCCATAAAAATTTCCAAAGGGACTGTAATCTGCGCTTTAAAGTCTGAGAGAGCTGGAGTACTATTTCTTGCTATAAAACTGAAGTCTGACACACTCCTGAAGGTTCCTTGGGACGCCTGCAAAGTATCACCATATTCATACTGCATGATCAGGGCCACAGCTGGAAATTATAAGTGTAGGAGTAAGGACTGTGATGAAGCTCAAGATGATCATGGTACATCTCTGGGAAGGCATTCTAACAAGAAAAATCCTGAGAGAGAGTCTCTAGAGAACAAGAGAGACGTACGCAAGCACTGAAGAAAACTAGCCATTTATCACACAACAAAATCAAATGTATATAGCATCTGTTTTCATTGCCAGACTGACACACAGACTGGGCTGCAAGAAAACATTTTGTAGCTGAAAGACAAATGTCCACGTGTGATGGCACTACACCTTATCTTCGCCTTTTCCTTCCTACCACAGCTAAGGCATATTCCTATCCACTCCTTGTCATAGACCCTATCAGTACAGTGACATGTCTATATTAAAACCTATGGTTTTGCCCTTAGTTTGACTCTAACATCTTTTAGGTGCATATAACACACCAGTACTGAAATAACAGGAATGCTATCATATTGAAGAGAGGCGCAACACAGCTTGTGAAGTCCAGCTACATCCAAAAGCACAAACTTTTTCAATGAGTGTAGCTTTAAGTTAGATCAGTTGATCCAAGTTAGATCACAGCCTTACTCATCCCCTCAAGAGGAGGAATTTGCCACCAGTTGTTCTGTACGCTTTTGAAGAACGTTACCGCTGGAAGACACAGAAGGTCACTCTTCACAACGTAACACTGTACACTACACAAGACGAGCTGTGTTTTTAACTACAGATTATCTCAGGGGCAAACAACTCGGAAAACACACCCCATGAAAGCCCCGGATTTAGGGGATCTAAGATTTCAGGATGTCTTCAGACAAGGGCTATTTGTTTCAAAGAAAGAATATCTCACAGGTTTGGAGAGCTACACAGATATGTAACTCCTGACAACTTCCACTATATCTTAAAATTCCTTATAATCATACTCCATTATCAGTAGTACTACAGCAAAATATTTTATACTTCTGATCTCCAGCAAACACTGGGCACTGTATTTGCATGGCTGATTACCAGAACAAAAGTCACAAAACCCACCAACTATTCATCCAGACACTTCATTAAACAGACAAGCTGTACAGTTTGCCAGGGCAACAAATTCAGAAAGGCAGTATTTCTAGAGTTATTATTTAGACTGACATTATGCAAGTCTAATTATTAAAATATTCACCTGAAAATTTAAAGATTGCTATACAATAGAACTTTCTAATTAACAGAGAAGGCAGCTGTTGACCAAGTGTGGTAACACTGCCCCAAGTAAATCTTACTTAATTACTACAGCAAAAAGATGAGGAAAAAACTCATCTGGATAATCAAAGAATTTTGAAATGTAGCACTATTTTGGGGAAAAACACCAGGTCATGAACCAAACTGTCTCTGTTTCCTAGGACTGTTCAAGGGGCTTGTTTTCTTTTATTATATCATCATAGATTGCTTTTGAGAAAGATTAACCAGCCTGCAAATAATCCCTTGGCTTAGAGTTGCTTTACTGATTCACATTAAAATGTCAAGAAAGTATTTCCCTTTGTGATGCTCCTACTGTCTTTTATCAGAAGCCATTCCCTCTGAAGATAGAAATTATTTTGCCTATTTTTGGTTTTTAGACGTTGAATACTGTCAGCTTCCTCAGCTGATGACTCGAGCCAATTTGGACTCTCTCCTCTGCAGGGTTCACAGCAGGTTCAAGTATTTTTTGTAACAGTCCTTTTTCATCTGTTTCCTTGTTTGTGTGTGATAACTGCAGCACTGCTGAAGCATCAACCACATAATGCAGTATCTCTTGGCTCTATCCCGATTTTCACTCATCACAAGAAAATGCAAGCAGCATGTTCAAACCTAGCTCAAAAACCCTCTAGACCCAGGCTGAATGTTCACCTGTGTGCTCAGCAGTGCAAAAAGTATCATGGCATGGTAGCTGAATTTCAACTTGACACTGCACAAGGGATATGATCCAGCATGTATTAAAATAAAGAGAAAACCAGTTAGTGATTTCAGTGGATCATACCTCAGGATATCCTTGAATCCTTACTCGGCCTTCCCTTTTTAAGGGGACTGTTGCAACTAACAGAATAGGACTGGCAGCACGAAGACTGTGAATACAGGCTACTGTACTCAATATTGAGGAGGATGTTAAAAAGGTTGAGGATAGGGGTAAAATACATGTAATAATGATAAAGTGTTGATGTAAAGAAACACCAAAATTAGTTCGCTTACTTCTTAAGAACTTCTGTATCATACAGGTGGTGGGGAGGGGGCAGGGGGAAGACAAAGGAAAAAAGTGTACTATCCGTGTTTAGGAGAGGCAAGTTATCCCAGTCATGATCCCAGACCAGGAATACCAACTGTCAACAAGTCAGCGCTCCCCAGCACTTCTCAGCTTCAAAGTGCTGACTGTTATTTGGATGTACGGACATGCTGTATCTCAAGTGAAGGTCAGCAGCCAGGATTAACTGATGATATAAGCAGTGGCGTGAAATTGGATAATCAAGAAACTGTACTGAACAACAGACTTTCAAAACGTTAGCACTTTAAAACAATCAGGTCTCAAGCAAAACCTGTCAGCCCAGTCTATATTCATCCTAGCAAGAGTGGGATCCACTGGTGCAGTGGCACATACACAAGAAGGGAACAAGGGAAGGTGTAAGAGACAGACAAAACTACCTAGGACAGTGTTGTCATTGTCATGTCATTCCCCCCCCACTTCCTGTTAGCACCCTTGAGGGCGATATGCACACGTTCAATCACATGAGAGGTCTCGGATTCATGCCTGTACTAATCCACAGCTCTACTTCCCTCATATCCATATCACAGATGGTCCAGCACTGCAGTCCTTGGCTGAGATTTTTATGCATGATTGTTACACTAGCAGTAAAACCATTGAAAAATAAGACAGACAGGTTTTAGAAGAAGCCACAAAAATGGTAGGTAATAATTACAAGCGAGGGTGTCTAGCTTTATTGATCACAGGAGTTTCACAATGAAAGCAAAAGTTTGATTTTCAGTGATTTGTTCTCTGTCTGGCTTGAAATACATTCAGCACAGAACAAAATAAAAGATATTTAGCAATATATTTTACAGAATAGAACTCTTAAGGACACCTCATTCAGGCAACATTTTTATTTCTTGCAAATCACTGCAGAAGTGCTCTAGAGGATCTTCAAAATAGCAGACAGAATTTGGGCTCCAAATACTACTGACTTTTTAACAGGCCAAGTCTCTTACTTGTGCAGTATGGCCACATCCATGTTGGCTTACCCTCACAAAATTTTTTTCAAGATTGTGAAATACACGATAAATCTAAGACTCCAGTTTAACATCCAGGCCCAGCCTATAACATGCAAAGATAAAGGATAAATTGGCATATCAAATACCATTTAATGCAAACACAGCTGTGATTATTTCTAACATGCTCTAGAATATCCTTAGGATAGCAAATCAAGCAACACTCCAAATAGTACTTGTGGAACATGCAGCTCTAGGTTTAAGGAACAAATCTTTAAGTTTGTATACAAGTCTAAACCAAGCATAGTGATTTCTGAAGCAACACTTCTCCTAGATGAAATTCTGCATCAGAAGAACATTATCGGTGTTACTCATGTCTTTTTAGCAAGAACAAAAACAAAACCAAGACCAAATTTTGGATTGAGGCTGGGTTATCATCAAATTTAGAGACCAAATATGTGGGGTTTTTTCATTTTGTACATACACACATGCACATACATAGGTTGGCAGACAGACGTGCACGCATATACATACATTTTTATACTGACTACTTTGCATTTCTGAAAACTTTCTACAACAGGAACGCTCTTGCTCCCATTTTTGTACAGCCAAACATATTAAAGAAAGGAACTTTTATTAGAAAAAAACATATCCAAGTTTAAGAGTGTTTTAATTGGAGGTGAATAAGATACTTATGCTTACCTGCAGGCCTTCTTGAACCATGTTTATTAGTGCAGATGCCTCTAAGGCTATTAATTGATTTCCACTGAAACCAGAAAGCGCTGGGCATACTTAAAGTACCATGCTACATTCACAAGCCAACTATAGATAACCAATTACCAGAGGAGTAACTGTGGTATAAGAAGAATTTTTTATGTGAACAAAAAGCAGCACTGAAACATTAATAGTGTTTGTATGCAACCACCCTCGCCTCTTTTATTAACACTGAGCTATAGCTGAGTGTTACAAGTACAGGGCTGTGTGGAACTGAGTTACGAGCTAAGCAATCCTGTGAAGGGCACAGACCTGTTCTATTGCTCCTTGCTCTAGGGCTGAGGAGGTATTCTATGCCTCTATTTAGCAAGAATAGATTACCAAATTCTGTTAAACACCATATGAAAAAGCAGCTCCCTCCACCTATTTCCTGTCCTTCAAGGACAGGAGCTTCCCTTCCCACAGAATCCATGAAGGGACATTCTGTAAAAGAAGGCTTTGTCTCTCCAGTTTTTCTACAGGGCAGCACTAGAACCTGCTGTGATTGAGCCCATAGATGTAACTTGGTTCAATGTCTGTTTGATACAAAAAAACCAAACCAGCCAACCACAACCTCCTCAACCAATATAAGCTTCCTATTCAACGTTTTAAAATATTTTTTCCATATAATTACCCACTTTACATGGTTGCAATCAAAATAAAATACTGCACTAATATAGACAGATAAGTAAAAATACATATAAACTGAAAATGCTGTAACAATTTCAGTTTAAAAAGCAAAACACAAACTTTTCTTCCTGAACTTACTAAATGCCATCATGTTCTGACTCTGTGAAGTTTCCTAGGTAACTGAGTAACATCTCTGACAGCTTAAGGTTAGAGCTTGCCCAGTTTTGTAATTTTTAATTTACTGCTGTTCCTACAATCACCTTTGGCCAGTGCATAAGAGCAGACAAACATCACGTCAGGAGCGCAACATGCAGTCTTGTAGAGGAAAACACACACGCAGAATGGCACATGCCATTCAAGCAGTTATTTTGAGTTACAGAGGTATCTAGAAATAGCCAAAGTATTTTTTTGAGTGTCATTTTGTTGGCAAAACAAATTATCAATATTGTTTGCCAGCTAATTAAAAAGTAACATTCATATCCACTTATTTCCCTTCTATATGACCTGTTGCTTAGTCAGGTTTTTCTTCTGCTATTACCATTCTGAAGAACAGACAGGGTTTCCAACTTACCAGAAACTAATTACGGTATCTTTATAAAGGCATTTTCCCAGTTTAAATTTCAAATTTGTAAGAAATTAACCAGGAACTCTGATTACAATGAGTAAGGTTTATATAAATGTGAAATTTTCAAGTCACTGTCCTCATCTCTTTTAGAATTACCTCCTTCCTACAGTAACAATGATGCATGAAACAACACACTACAGAAATATTTTTAAAAGTACACTTTAAGAGCATTTTAAAATGTATGCTAAAACCAAAAAAGGCATAAAAAAAAAAAATCAGGAAAATTACTTGAATTAAGAAAAGGTTTGCTGCCAACGCTTTTGCTAAATTTGGCTCTGAAAGTTCATTCTAGTTACAGAGTATAATTGCAGCCCAATAGGCTAACAAAAAACCCCAACTTTCTCCTAGATGATGAAGTCTTGGAAAGCAATCCAATTCCAGATGCTTTATTACCAAAGGTAGACTAGCACGGGGGTACTCCATAAAGAAAGCCTCATCTAATACAGGATTTATGCATCTCTAAATTGTGAAACCTAGCTTACAAGCACTGGCCTCTAGTTCTGGGTGAGGCACCCAGAGATGCCTGCGAGTTCTGGGCTCTCCGTAGCATGCATGAGAGAGTCAGGCATTCCAGACATTAACCTGGTACTAGCTAGTTAAGAAAACAAAAAACAAACAAACAAACCAAAGAAAAAAAAACAAACAACAAAAAAAACAGTATTGATAAAGCAACAAAGATTGTCAAATAGCATCCTGCTCCATAGCCCAGGCAGACTTTGAACTATGAGACTGAAATCTCACGGTTCTCTCCCAAATGAAGGCATCAACAAGGATGCTTTGCAACTTCTTTATTTTAGTATCTGGAAAATTGAAGAAACAGTCCTTAAGTTCACACCTACCAGCGTAGTATACAGCAATGAGTTCAGGATATAAGTTTATGCTACCTGACAGTCTCTATACAGATTGATTGTTCCAAACAGCTCGACAATGGATTGGTTGTAAAAATACCAAGGCCATCGTAAGAACAGGAAGGAGTGTCTGGTAGCATGGCCCTATCCCTAAACTAACTGGCCTAGCTGTAATCTGCAGCCTGGTATTGATGCATGTGCTCTCTTTCTGGCCCACTAACTTTCAACCGTGGAAGTCTAAACAAAGGCAACAAACTCATCTGTACAAACTCAGAAAGAGCTTGGTGGTCAGTCCATCTTTCCTGGAGAGTGAAAAACCATCTTTCCTGGAGGGTGAAATATCATCAGACTAAGTGTCTTAACTATTAAGTTATATCACATGTGCAGGGCTTCTACTCTCAGTGTGTCTTAGAAAAACATGACAACTATCATATATTACTTTGATAGTGCGCCCCAAAGACATTGACAAAAATCATTCTCTGTTGGATCTTGGACAATCCAGAGACCAAAACATACAAAGAAATCTGTCCCACTTAAAATTCAGATATAGCAAAATATTATCTTCTCACTGGTAAACAACTGCTGTTTTTGTTGTGCAATACTCATTCAAAAGGAGGAAGCTTTTGTTACCTACACTGGAGAGAAGTCCAGTATTGTCAACAGACATTAATCAATTTTTAATAACCTACTATATTTTTAATAACCTAATATAATTAATTAATTTTTAATAACCTAATATAAAGGGTCATACGAAGTCTACACAAAGGAAAAAGGTCATTAAACATTCAATGAGCTCTGATACTTCATTTCCAGAAGTTGTGAATAGAAAGAGGAATCACACTTATGTCAAGTCCCAAGTACATATGGGGATTACAAAGTTGCAAACCAACACTGAGGAGGACGAGACATTTCAAAACGGACAGCAAGGCAAAAGTGTCACCAATCTCTCTTTCAGAACCTTTTCTTCAGAAAGTTTTCTTAAAACGGTCATCTTTTGATAGTTAAAAAAAACCCAACAACTTACTATTAGTACAAACAATTTTACTGTCAAACATGCAATTCCTGTCTAAAAAGACTCACAGTGTAAAATTACTAACTGTACATAAACCCAATTGCTTACATAAGCTCCAGTGCTCAAAAGGAAAGAAGGCAGCAATACAGAGTTAGATCTGGAAGTCCTGCTTCCACAGAAAACAGATTGGTAGATAGTACAATGGAGAAGAACAGATAGACACACAGATAAATAGGATATACAGAGGAAAAGCTGATGTGGCTCTCGAGGGATGTCATGATATATAGATCTATCGAGTTCTGTCAAGATTCAGTTACCATGCAGATAAGCATGACCTAGTTAATATAATGTATTTCTTTTGAAAAAAGTATTTTGATAGAATCCATCATCAAAAGCTCTTAAATTAGCTAAGCTCTCATGCAATATGTGGAAGGGCCTCCTGCAAATAGGTAACTAAATGAAACAGGAATCAAAGGGTAAAAGGAAAATGTCAGCCTTTTACAGTCAGTAGATGTTATCAGCAAGCACCTCAAGGAACTGTTCTACAGTCTGTGCTTTTTAACACATCCCTAATAAAAGGAGCAGTAAGATGTTTAGTTTGAAGCGTTCATACTGCCTGCAAACTAAGCATTCCTCACTCCACTCAAACCAAAGGTCTGCATAAACACATGCATAAATGCATGTGTTTAAATAAAAATAATCTTCAAACTAAAGCTACAGCCTGCTCACCCTTCTTACTAGTTACAGAAAATGGACAGCAGAATCAGAGTTCCCACTGAGTCCAGGGTAGATTGCAAGAGTGTCGGGATTTCCCTAATTCTTCTTATTTATTAAACATTTGGATGACTTATTTAAAATCGAAAAGGAGCAGAATTTGTGTCTAAAAGAAAATTCACCTTCTGGTACTTGAGTTTGTTCTTGAAAAACCAACCAACCAACCAAAATGGTGAAAACCATGGCTTTCCAAACAGCTCAGCTGCACTGGTCAAAGTTCACTAGCCCCAAAAGATTAAATGGCTTTTAGCTCATGAACAACAGCATTTCTGAGGAGTAATTCCATTCCAGTTTTATCTTTTAACTAGTTAATTAACTGAGAAGAAAATGAAAAGTAAAGTATTGAAGTCCCACCAATGAACATTTCTTTAAAAAAACTGAAATAAATGGGAAAGAGCATGGAAGAGAATCTTGACACAAAACAGTACTAAGCAGCAAAGAAGGCAGTGATTTAGATATTTAAATATTTAAAGCTATAGATAATTATTTGGAGTTATTTATATTTGCCTTTACAACATTAAATACTTTCTTAACTAGCAAGTAGTATTAAATGTTAAATCAAGATCACATGGTTTATTCAGGCTCTGGAAACATTCATACATCTCCAAAACAAATTCATGTAGGGCTTGGTCTATGATGATAACTGTGAGAGCTAGTTTATTTTTATAGACTGTTGCTAAAGCACTAGTGGACTAAAAATAAATTCTGTCAAACAATGATATTGTATTCTCAATCTAAAACAAACAAATACTTTCCATAGATCATCCAAATCAGGAGAATTAAAATGAACTGTTACTTTTGAGAAATAATAAATAAGGACTTGGTAAAGATAAGATTCAGAAATGTCTAGAGCTGTTAAGACACTGTGGGTGGGGGGCGAGACATGAATGTTTTAACAGCCTTTGTTTCAAATGATACATAGCATACACATAATGTTCACTAGTTTATAAATTTCTAGATTAGCTGTATTTTTTTGTAGTAACCTTTGAGAGACTGTTTGACTGAATAAATCCATTTCACTTGCTCTGCTCTTCTGAAGCTCAGTGTATATGCCTAGTGTTGCTAAGTTAGCTGCTCTTGGGATATCAAGCAGAACCCTAGAACGATCTCTATTCAAGGGTCTCTACTTAAGTCTTAAATTCTCTCTCACTTGTGATTTAACATTACTGAAGTAAAGCCTCCTTTGTGAACTTTTCTTCAGTGTGGCCAGTTTCACAATTTAATTTTTTATAGTGGTTTTTCTAGAAAGTTTTCTTTGTGCAGTTTTACCAGGTTACATGTAAGCACCTGAGATCCTGAATCTTAGCTGCATTACATTTTTCTTACCCTTTCAACTATAAATTGTTGTGGAGTTGAGCTTTCCTCTCTTAGTGTGAAGACTGATACTGCAGCCTACTGGTATAGGTATATTTTTATATCTTGTTTTATATTAATTTACACTGGTCTTGTGTCCTCTTAAATCAGAATTTCCACCAGACTTCTAGACTCTATGGAACTTCTCAGACACAGTACCAACTCCACTGGGTCTCAATTGCCTGGGGAGCTTTTAGCAGGGTATAAAGCAACAGTATCATCATCTTTTCATTCCACTACATTTCTCTAATTTTGAATTTGTTCTCTCTCACTGCAGGGACAAACTTTGTTTGTTTTGGGGTTCCACAACCAAAACACATTACACTTATTCAAAGACATGCACGAAATCCTTCCACCTTTATCTAGCACTATGATTTCACTTGTGTTCTTACTTTCTCCCACAGGGATAATTTGCATCCCATTCTTTACTGGAAATGGAGATATCTGTTGTACACGTCTTCAAAAGATGCCCCTGTTCAAATTTGTGTATTTCTCAGCTCCTGACAGTTTTTTGCCAGACTTAGTTCAAACACTTTTTTATTCATTTTGTATGCTAATGTTCCCACTACACTTCTGAAGATAGGACAGCAGCCGCCGGGTGTAGACACTGCTTTCCCCAAAAGAACCCACAGTGACTAATGAACTTGAATCTGCCTTTCAGAGGTGCTGAAATCCTTTGTTTCTAACTGCCTTAGTACAGTAATGGCATAGGGGGAAAAAAAACAACCTAACAGACAGACATGAGTTCTATGGCAAAAGACAACTGAAAATGCAAATATATATATAATATAGAATTTGAAATTCTTTCTCAACTCTAAGTGATGATCAAAGCAAAATACCAATTAAGAATTATATATGGAACACTCATAAGTCTGTTAATGACTTGAATGACCCTGAGGGCCCATAGCTATTTTCATACAGCTTTACTAACACACAAAAGCATGGTGTATGTAATATGCATCATAATGGCTTATGTATACTGTGTAGATTTGCTGAAGTCCTTACAGTTCAAGTGAGATAGGTCAGTTTCTCAGATGTTCATAACCATACTACCAGCCAAATAAACCATTTGCAACCATTTCACATCCATGATCCACAAAACCCTTGTAGCCATTGCTTTTCTTCCTCCTCCCTTGAAAACAAACAGAACTGGTTCTCTGGGTGCTAACGCTGAGCGTGTTAGAAATTGTAGAAACAGAGACTTATCTGCAGCTAAAGATGCAACAAAGATGAATGAAGACAAACTATTCATTGAAAAGCTAGGAAAAACAAAAATTATTTTAAACAGTTACTATGTACAACATGCCATTTATCAAGAGATAAAGAGTTAGACAGATTCCCACTTTGTACTGAGCCTTGTAGCACGTGATGAGCATGCATTGTTAAAAGGCACTTAAAGGCAGCCAGATAGACTTAAAGGTTAGATATTCTGAAATGAAGAACATTCTGTGCCTTGCAGTGACTAGGCAGGCAGCATGCACCACATACAGGCAGTATGCACCACAGTAGGAAATTCAGAAACACAAATAAGTCCCTGAATGTATTTTACCTCTATAAAACGCAGAGTTCTTTCAAATTAAGTGGCTTTTCAGAATCAAAGTGGTTATAAATCCCAAATGGAAGACCATTTTTATTAGAAGATCTTAAAAGCAAGATCTTATTTTGGCAGCAGCAGTGAAGCCAAAGGGCACAGGCAAGCCTTGGAAAAACTGCCTCAGCTAAGACTGCCGAGCGCTTCCTACTGCAACACCATCTCTTCAGTTCTTATAACTTTACCAAGCTATAATTATTCATACTAAAATTTTCCATGCTGGACTTTCGCCAATTTTCAGAGACATTTTTTCAGAGGTTTTTTTAGTGTCTTCCAAGAAAGAGGCTAGGGGAAACATACACTGCTCTTTACAGATTAATGAATTCCACTGACCTTTGCAACAGCTTGAAAGCACTAACACTTCAGAACTGGTGGGTCACTGAGTCCATCTTTTTGCCAACCCTGGGAAAACCCTCTAGAACTTGGCCAAGTTTGCAGATACTGCTAACTTACATATTCAGCAGAAATTTAGGTTTTAGCAACTCATTGATCACCCTATCCAAACACTATGCAGAAGACAGGAAAACTACGTGTGGGGATCATAAATAACCAGAGGTAGACTGAAAGCGAGACAGACAAATGAAGGGCTAACGTGAAAACAGAATCGGTAAGTGCCACCTGAGCACAGAAACTGGGATAAAGGGCAGTAAAGGGTAAAGGTTGGCTGGCAAAGAGAAGGGGTGGAGAAGGAACAGCAGAGTTCACCTAGAAGAAAATGCAGGGGGGGCAACAAGCCAAGTCTGCGCATTCTCCTCAGGAACTGGAATGAAACCCGAAATTGCTGTCTAGCAGATAAATAGTGAGACTCAATATCTGCAGAACTGTAAGTAATACATCCTATTTCCCTGTGGACCATAGAGAAGATAACTACATACTACCCTGCTAAAACAATACTCCTAATTCAAACTACTGAGGTCTGTTGGATTGGAAGTTATCCACCCTGATAAAGAACAACATCTGGTTTTTTCCAACATATTTTTCAAAAAAACCCTAAGAATTTACAAGTAATAAAACCAAATTAAAGAAAAATCAAAGACTGCAAAACCAAGTGCTGAAAGTCTATGCAATTTTCATTAGTTTTTTCTCTGCATATATTTTATGAGGAGTTTTTGAAGACACAATCACATGCTACCACTTTCATGAAATCCCTATTTTTTTCCCAGCAAGTAGTGCTCTGAAAGTCAATTAGTGCAGCAAACAAAAAGGAAATGCATTCTGCAGACTTTTGTTGCAGAACTTAGAAGTTGCTCAATGGAAGAGGCAGGAGATGAAGAAGAGGATGATCCTATAGATAAAATGATGCAGATAAATGCTGCACTTGAGAACTAGTTTTATCCCTGCTACAGATACAATCCTTTGGAGATGACACAAAATCTGGGTAACTGGGTAAGACCACAGAATACTGCCAACCTGCAGAAACACTTTGCAGGTGAACTAGGGATATGTTCAGAATATGAAGGGCTATTAGAGACAGTAAAATGAGAAAACGAACTAATTAGGTTAGTGCGTTCAAATGAGTGCCAAAAATGGGTGGCTACATTAGTCTTCTTCCTATGACTCAGCTCATCCAAATAGAAAATACCATTATCTTCTCAGTCTGTTGTGAAATTTAATTATTTTTAAAGAACTAAATCGAAAAATGCCATTTTAAAAATGTTAACAGTTCATGTCTTAAAATTAATACAGTTTGTGGTCATCCTCTTTTAATGCCTATACCTATGGAGTTCCAGCAGAGCAAGCAACTGACAAAGTTGGCATAAACTAGGGGCAGTTGGGACCTAGGAACCTATGTTCCTGGTTGGAACCAGGAACCTAGTGGTTCAGGTCACACAGCCATCATTCTTGTACTTTTTCTAAACAAAGATTTTTATCCCTTTAAGTTATATCATGACCCAAGTGCATCTCATAGTCTTCTGCCACCTCTCTACTCTCGTACTCCTTCAGTTAGATGCAAAACCCCAATCCAATCAAGAACAAGTTTGTAGTATTCAGTAGACAAAACCAAATAGGACTAATATTCAGCTAGTCCTTACCTCATTCGGTGGAACAATAGCAAAAGGCTGAATGACAGCTGCCAGTGGAATGCGAGCCTGTTTGGCCATATCTGAAGATGATGGGAAGCAGTAGGTAGTACATCGGATATAACGAGGGCTGGCATGGCCTAAAACACACAACATAGCATGCAGAATGAAAGACTGTTAAAGCAACCCACCTGTCCCAAACACAAACCAGAAAAATCAAAATGACATAAAGCAACAAGTGCATATGCTAAGTTAAACACATTGCTTCTTTTCCTCTTATGCAAACTTCTGCCCATCTCTTCTCTTTGTCAGCTCATTGCCCCTCCCTGTGGGTAAATCTTTCCTTGCTTGACTTTAAAGCAGAGATTTAAACATATCAAGAAAAACACCACAATTATTTGCAATAAGAATCTCAATAGAGATTAGTTTGAAACATACAGTATCTAAGACCATAAAATAAAATAATACAGACGAAATCCCCAGTGGAAATGTCAACGCTGTATATAATGAAATGCTGCAGACTGATACCTACTGTTAAGACTACCCTAATGAGCTAGCTCTGATTCAGAAACTAGTACACCTGTGTTTGTATCACCATGTTCATTTAGCTTGCAAAACAGTGTGCTAAAATCACCATACCGCTTCTTGGAGCACACTTAGCTCAGTTCCCTCAATGAAAAATTGCTGTGCACTGCAGACGAGCATGGAATCATGGAATTGTCAGAGTTGGAAGGGACCTTCTAGAGATCATCTAGTTGAACTCCCCTGCTAAAGCAGGAACACATAGAGCACATCACTCAGGACTGCATTCAGGCAGGTCTTGAAGATCTCCAGAGAAGGGGCCTCCACAACCTCCCTGGGCAGCCTGTTCTAGTGCTCTATCACCCTCACTGTAAAGAAGTTTTTCCTCATATTTGAATGGAACTTCTTATGTTCCAGCTTGATCCTGTTGCCCCTTGTCCTATCACTGGAAACCACTGGTAAGGCAACACGAGTTCAGGAATCGGCTTGCTTCTGCTCCTTTTTTAACCATCACGCTGCACCTATGCTCAGTTTCCTGAAAGGAAATTCTTTGTTCATCAGAACTGCATTACCCCTTTCTCATATAATGCCAAAAAGTATTGATATGCTTGTACATTTTAAATAGTTTATCCAAGCACTGCTAAGTGAATGCTGGACTTAATGCCATCAATTTAATCTGTATTAAAATATTAAGTCTGCTGTCAAGAGCAGCACATGGAATATTGTACTAACAGGCTCTAGGCAGAGGCAAAGGCAGATAAACTAGCCAAAGCAAAAAATTAAGTCAAGTAGACAGCTTGTATGCTGCCCCTATTGCTTGAATAGAATTTTCCAAAATTCATATCTTAAAACGTAACAGTGTTAGTCTCATTGCTTCTTCTAGTGTCCATCTTCTAAAATTTCAGAAGAATCTAAAACGTTCAACTTGAAATTTAAAACATCAAAAAAATGTAAGTTAAAAAGTTGTCTCAACAGTTCATATTAATTTTAAAGTTCAGGAAGCGTACAGGAGGTATTAACCCAAAGCGTAAGAATTCAACTCGCACTTCTCCCCCCGACCCTCCCCCTTTTTTTTTTACTTTAAAGAGAGTTTCCTATTTCATGTCCAATTTAGAGTAAGGAGCATCATTTTCAGATGTGAAATTTGAGATGTAGTCTTTTTTTTTTTTTAAATTGATTTCATGTAGAAAGATTCCCAAATCATTAAGAAGGACAGTTACCTTGGTCTTGGATTACGCAATCTGTGGTAACAAGAGGCGGAACCTGTCCTCTTGTGTTTGTAGCGTAGATCTGCCCTCCCCTAGAAGCCTTATCATTTTCAATTACTTGAATCTGATGAATAAGAAGCAAAGAACAGTATGTGAAATGTAAGCAATGCATTTAATTACATTTATAAACAGGTATGCTAACATCTACATCAAGTAACATTATTTACATTGTCTTACACAGAGGTGCTATAAACCTATCATAATACAGGCTTCTGAGACACAACTAGAAACCTATACACACAGCTGAGCAGTATAAATCATTTACAACTGCAGCTGACTGTTGGAACTCAGGGGTAACACTACATGTCAGGGTGGATAAGACCTATATAGAGTGAACAAATGAGTTTTTAGAGTAAGTATATTGACAGCTAGGAGGACAGACCTTTTCAAGAGAGGCTAGCCAGGAGAGTGGGTGGTGTAATAAAGTCTTTGTTAGTGAAGCTGGCCTTCCATTCTCCCAGATCAAACCGAAGTGCAAGGTTGGATCACCTTACTCAGACGCCACATATAGCAGGTTATCTTTTGTATGACCATAGTCGTGCCAGCTGCTGTTCTTCATAAATGAATGTACAGGCAATTGATCAGATTGCAACAGTGGGAGGGGTTAGCCCTCTTTCCTCCCAACTAGGCTCCATGCACAGAGTGGTTAAGAAATAAACAATAACCTATATAATATATGACCTTGCTAGCTGAGCTATATTTCAGAACTGCCATTTAGAAAGCAGCAATTTAAACTCCTGAGAAAATGGCCTCCTTGCTGGCTATTAGGTAGTATCTCAGTATTGGAGCTCAGCGTTTTCATTTTCTAGGTCAGTCTACCATGTTGTGAGCTTCCTCCTGGAAGGAAAGTAAAGGAAAGCAGTCACAGAAAACTTTTATTAAAGTGAGGCAGCTCCGATCACATACAGATTTACTCTGGTTGAAGCCTAGTTTATAGCAATTTACAGTGTAATGTCATGAAATGCTCATGAAGCTGGCTTTACTACTAAACAAATTCCTCTCCCATGCACTTCCTCCCCTGTCATTTCTGCACAGTCCCTCATCACTGTTTGATACTTTTCAGGATATAAATGAAGTTATTTAAAGCTGTATTTTGTTCCACACCATAAACCATATCACTGAGATGATAGCTTTTTTGAGGGAAGAAGAGGAATAATGGTATCTTTTCAGGAATCTGGTTTAGAGTGTAGCTGAACAGCTGTGAGACACAAAAGGAACGAGACAATTTCTGAAACTGACTTTGCCACTGCTGCAAGTATCACATGGAACTGTAGCTTTACACTGCACATGAATTTTTAATAATAGCTAGGGAAGTTCAGAAGCCTCTGTTGGAAAGCAAACAGAGACAAAAAAACAAAATTAGTTACATAGAGTCTATTGATCATTGTCCAAGAGGTATTTCCTAACACACTGGAAATAATCTGGGGCCTGTAACTTTTATTTTTCTCAATAAATTTTTTGTATTGCAATTTAGATATACATTCCTCAGAGAGCCTGTTATATCTTCTGCTTGATTACTTTTCCCTGCCTCCTTGGCTTGTACGCTTATTGCTAACTCTTGTATTAGAAGGCAAAAGGTTTTGCTCTAAAAAGGTCCACTGGATGAAGAAAGCAAACCACTTTCAGACTTAGCTCTGCAAAGGATCAATGTGCCATGGTATTCTGCAGTTAACTGACCAAAATATATCCTTGTTCTTGGAAATAATTGTTGACAAAGCCCAGATACTAGTTTTCATAGAAGTTGTCAGAGCACATATCAACCTCTAACATATGTAAGAAAATATAAATCAACAATGGCTACAGATAAGAAGTAAATTTATCTGGCAACACTACTGTAATTATATAATGTAAATATAACAAGAGAAATACACATGGTCATACTTAGTCCTCATTCTGATTTAGCTTTTTGCCCTTTACAGACATTGACCTGGATCATGTTTCTTTTAAACATGTCATTTTGATCCTCTCTGTGCTGCTTAAACAAACCTTTTAACCTATTTTAACATCGCTGTCATAGTCAAGGCTGTTTATTCTACATGTGTAGTTGAAACAAGACATCAGTCCATGCTTTCGTGCCAGACCTCCTTCTCCCCATTCACTTTTTCCCTTTTTTTTTTATTAGACAAGACCATTTTGTCCATCTTATATAAAAAGCACCATACTGAAACACTATGAATGATTGATCAATTAAAGGAATTTGTTAATTATACGCTCACTTCAGGTTTCTTTACATGGGTTTTCAGTTACATTTAACTTGAAAATTGCTTTTAAGCAGAGGCAATTGCAGTTGTTACATTAACCTCTAAGTGACTATCAACAAGCATTTTTTGAAAATTTACATCAAAACCATTACCGGATAAAACAAATAGTATTTTCTAGAAGGGCAAAAGAATATTTAAGGAAGCAGGGCTGTTCTCTACTAGACAGTGTCAGGTTTTACACAAATGCTTTTCCCTCATCTCAGGGAAACACAAATTCTTTCCCGTACAGCAATACTGCCTCAGCAGAGAAGTGGAAGAGTCCTTCACCCAGGCTAGCTTACAATGTGTGGTTAATACATTTTTTAAAGTAGAAAGTTCTAGGTCAAAGCTGCAGGCTGCAACCTGCTTCAAGAATCCTGATTTTCCAAGGACCTTTTGACCTATTCATATGATTGCCAGAATCAGTGTGTGTGCATCAGTATGTGTTTTCCCCATGAGCTCAGCACATTTTCTCCCTCTATTTCAATCAGCTCTTCTCAATAAAGAAGTAAAATGCAGCCTGCATCTGACTAGCTATTCCTTTGAGTAACAATTAGCCTGCTTTAATAAAGAAAGATGGACACAGCCATAACCTTGTTTTCTCTAACACCTTTCTAAGAAGAGGAGACACTGAACTACCAGTGTGTGTTTGGGTGTGCCTCAACAGCTGAGCCTTTTCAACCTGTATGAAGATTATTAAGTATAATATTATAAGTATATTCCAAGCTACTGAAATCTTCACAAGGCTGGAGCAACGGGAGGGGTGCTCAGGTAAACAATTCTAGTTGCGTGGGAAACTCCAGAAATCAAATGGTGAGGTAGCTTTTGAACGTGGGACTTCTCAGCATTTCAAGGATTGCAGTTTTAGAGTCCATGGATCTGTATTTTGCACAAATCCTACTTGGGCATCTATCTGTTGCTAAGTTTAAGCCTTCGCTTTCCAGAATGAAAAGGAAAGGTAATAAGCTGCAGTGAACGCAAGTAACCCTTCAGTACTGCTCACTGTCATACTAAGAATCCTGTTGCCAATTCCTATTAAAGCATTTGGAGTCATGGGTATTTCCCATGTTAGGTAAAATTATGAAGCCTCTTCAGTACTAAAATTTATGTTACGCACCAATTTATCCAAAACTGACAGAGTACAAAATTGTTTGTAATTAAGAAACTGCAAAAACTGGAAGGTAACTTGTGAACCAAGCCATGTAAGTGCAATTTTCTGTTACAAAAAAAGCCCCACCAACTAAAATGATATTATATTAGCACTGTCATTTCTTCACGACAGTAAATTTCTGGTGCATTTAAGATAAAAAAAAAATAGTGCTATATTACTTACTGGGCTTGGAATAGAGTCAGGATCAAGTTTCTTCTGCTGCGGACCTGCGAGTTGTGCCGGACCCCCAGGAAAAGCACCAGGGTAAGACAGTTGAGATCCTGCCATCTGAGGCCCATAGTTTGCTGCAGAGTTACAAATGACAATTCATTTGAAGTATTCAAGTTGCTTTATCAATTTTTAGCATAAAATTTTGACACACAATTCATTCTTACTCAGCTAAATATAACTTTTCCTTCCCTCCTTTTTCAGCAAGTAAGAGATGGATTACTTTAGCCCATGCAGCCTGTGTTTTAAAGTTAAGCATAAGACCAGGTGTGACAACTTTGGCTACAAAGTTTTCAGGTATATGTCAAGTGGGACAGTTAGTAGAGATTGCCGCAGCTACTCAAACCAGGCCATTATGTTAGTGAGAATCTCTCCCCTAACATCAATCAATGCAACTGGTCCCATTAGCTAGGTTTCTAGTTGTCAAAATAACTGTTTTACTCACCTGTGTCAGGTGAAATAATTGTATCCAGTTACAATATTTTACTGCTATAGTGAAGCATTTTTAAACGCTGCTTATGACAGACAGCACTGTATGACAGACAGCACTCTATACCTTCACGAGTATAAGAAAAACTCCTCTCTGTAGTAAGTTGTGCCTTTATCCATTAGCAACCAAATAATTCTGTTCCTTATCCTAATTAATGTAATTTTTCTTGTTGCAGTCTCAACAGAGAACTAAATTTTTGAGCAAAAGCATAACCTGCCTTGAACGTACTCATTGACAATGCAAATCTTTCCATTCCACATAAAGAGGATTAAATTTTCATTTTTCCAAGTTAGCAGAAAGAACATCAACCAGGAATGGTTGCAGTTCCACCACTGATTCTCCATACGTGTTTTGTTTTCAATTACATAACAAAGAACCTTCATTACCTTGCTGAGGATGATATCCAGGCCCTGGAGGCTGTCCTGAAAGTTGTTGCAAGTTAGGATTTGGGGGGACAGATCCAGGGATTCCATCTTGTCTGGCCATAGGAGGCAATGATGGTTGAGCACAAGGGCCATTCACATCATTTGCTGGTGGAGGAACCTGTGATCCAGGTGGTAAAGTGATTTGCTGCTGGGTTGGTGGTGGTAGTTGTGGACCCTGAAAAGATGCTGGATGCCCAGAAGACATGCAAGAGCTCGGAGCAGTGCCAGGACCTGAGCAAGAAATTATGTCAACTGAGTCAAAAATTATAACCTATTAACTCCGTGTGAGAGGTTCTACTTTTGCTCAATACATTTACAACCTATTTGCAATACTGTATCCCATACTGAAAATGCTGCATTAGGGGGCTTCTGAATGCCTGCTCACATAACAGATCTGACCTCAAAATTTAAGTCTGAACTGATTCAGACATTAAAATTTATTTCTTTTGGCTCTATTTTCAATAAAACCCTGCAGCTGAGGTGGATGGGAAAAGAGAGAGGCAAGCCAGCCTTTGACAATTCTTGATTAAAATACACATAAATCACTATTTGCTTTCAAAATAATATCTTATCTCATAATGTGAAACAACGTTCTTTTGCTTAATAAGAAATTTCTCTTATGTGGCACGTTTTTGTTAGTCTGCTATTTGCATTTCACCATGACAGGTTTGATGGAAAATAAATCTACAAATTTTATCTGTTTTAACCATCTTCTGGTTTTGATGCTAAAAGACGAAACATGTGGCAATTATGTTGTACGCACTAGTGGGGAACAGTTTGTTGTTTATAAGATCCAGATTCCAATTAGAATTAAGAGGACCCTGGCAACAGGGATTTTTTTTGAGACTTACAATCTGTAAATACTTATTACTTCCCAAAACTTACTTTTTTAGTCAAACTTCTCCCCAAAGACCTAAAGCAAAATAATTTTTAAGAAAGCTAAAAAAATAACCAAGATTAGGTTTGAAGCAAAAGGACCAATGTGTTAATATACAACTATTGAAATGCATCTTCTGTCAGATACGTTGAAAACAAAACTTTACATATGAAATAGGAGCTCAGGGTCTCATCTGGTACAAACAAACATCACTCCAGTAGCTTTACAAGCTGTGAATTTCAGCACTGTCAAGTTACACCAACTCAGACTTACAGCTAAGGAAAGAAGAACAGAACACAACATAGAGGTAAAGTTGTAAAGAATCAATGTCAGTGATCTGAAGGGTACCTCTGCCTTCCAATGCGTAACAAGGTAAGGAAGATTATTTTTTACATAATTATTGCTGAAGGCAATATAATGAAGGCAGGAAAGAAAGAAAAATTGCTCTAAATAATATGACTTGCTATTCATGAAATTCTCTAGAGGGGCTGGGTCACACCTCATCCTGTATAAAAAGGTCTGAATTAATTGTGCACTTGCAGTTCAGTATCTCAAGGAATTTGAGAATTTGAGTCTAAATCAATTTTTCTAAGGTGGAGAAGGTGTAAGTTTTCACAAGCAATTGTACAGAGGGTCAGACCTATGGTAGTTACGCAGGTTTCATTCAAGTCAAATCAGCAAATCATAAAGACAGTGTGGGAACAGTGATACAGTATCAGTGCAGCCTGAACTGTTCACCTTTACACATCTTACAAAGATACCAACCAGTAGACTGATCCTCATTTAAAAAAAATCATCCTCCTAAACACACTGCCCTCAGCAAAACAAGATGCTAACTAAATTTCACTTTTAATGGAATGGTAAATTTCCTTAGGAAATACTCAGGACACTCAGGATATAACAAAACAGAAAATCAGTGGTGGGAAGTAATTTACATGTAAGAATTGCATGATCACATCTTTAGGTCATGGCTCACGTTTGAGATGTTTTAACCTCAAAATAAATGTGAATAAAATTAAACAAAAACCTAAACTATAAGGTTTGGACAAAAAAAAAAAATAGATAGTTTCAAAACAGAGAGAAACTCTAAAAAGCCGAGAAAAATTAAACCCTGTCTGCGTATTATTGCTCATGCCTTGGCTGTAACTGACAAGTAACAAGTAATCAACAAGTAGTTTGAGAACTGACTGAGAAGATAGCTGGCTTCTACAGAAGGTTCACCAAACATCAATTCGGAATTATCCCAAGAATATTGATTTAAGGACTACGACAGAAAAAAATCTAAGAACTTAGGCAAATGATAGTGGTCAAAGATCTCATTTTCTGTTTATATAGAAGTTCAATATGTTTCTAATTTTGATAGTCTCGATAGCTTTAACTGGGAAAAAGTTAATCAGATCAGCTAAAACTGATTACCATAGCTATTTATCTGCATGCTGTTGAGCTGGTTAGCAAGTTGTGCTGTAGATGAAGTGGATGCAGTATTTGGGTAGGCTGGCTGTGACTGATGACTGTAGGGAGGATAGGAAGGTCCTGTGTTGCTTGGAGGTGGAAGGCCTTGAAACCTAAAGGGAAAAATTAGTGCAGTTATGCAAAAAATCACATCAACCAATCATAATTCTAGAAGGTCTCATACCTTTTCAATTACCTTTTCAATACTGAAACAATTAATTAGGGCAGTCAAATGCTCTTAAGAGAGTTTGCTCCCATTCTGCTTAGAAAACGTATACTTGTATTAAAATAGTCATGAAGCAAAGAGAAAATGCACATTTGTTTAAAAAAAGAATAGTACATACTTGTTTGCATACTTGTTAGAAACAAGGAGGGAGTATGCCATGGCAAAGATAGGATGGTAAAAACTATATGAAAGCTTGGAGATTA
The DNA here is from genome assembly GCA_025769975.1 of Gallinago jamesoni. Classification (NCBI taxonomy): domain Eukaryota; kingdom Metazoa; phylum Chordata; class Aves; order Charadriiformes; family Scolopacidae; genus Gallinago; species Gallinago jamesoni. Next base: position 5,224,133 of record JAOQGH010000032.1, read on the forward strand.
AGAAATACAGGCTTCTGAACACATTGCGTTACTCCATTCTGTTTCCACGCTTATCAAGGAAGGTTCCCTACTGGGGATGGGTGAAAAAGGTAAGATAAGATAAGGAGAAAAATCTGTGAAGACAGGAAAATGAAGTGAGAAACTCTTAAGGAGTCTTCTGTAGGAAAAAGAGGGGAAAAAAAAAAGAGGAAAAAAGAAGAAGCAGGTAGGGAAAAGTTGCTTCATGATTATAAGATACAGAAAAACATGAATGTAAGAAAGACAACTAAACAAGAGGTAACACACGTGTGGTTTATAAAGACATTTTTTACCACACTATCTCACTCTGGAAAAATAAGACCTCAGCCTATCTCCCAAAGATCTACACTGATTTTCCTAGGACCACTTCCAAAACTGAGGAGGAGCCTAACTATATCAAGAGAAGTAGAATTTGCTTTCCTTGGAATTTTAATGTGGAAACTTCCCAGCCTAGAAAAGCAGCTTTCAGTAATTTGGGAATAAAATAAGATCAGGTAAAAACAAAAAACAGTAGAAATGCAGCTGTCAGGGCAACGACAGGAGGCTAGGAAAGAGAATCAGTATTTTGCTGGGTTGGTCATGTCAACTTGAGACTGTTCGCCTTGTTGCTGCGTCTTCAGGACAACAACCACTTCTCCCTATGCGTTAATACATTGTCTTTTACAATTGATCACCAGTCTTTTTGGGTGCTCCCTTACACAGTGAAAACACACAGACAACAAACAGATTTACCTATTTTGATGCCTAATAAAATACATACATGACTTTATTCAAACACAAATAACTATACAACAACTAAAAAGCACAGAAGCAGATTAAAACTACAGAAGTAAAACAAGAATGTTTTTAAATGGTGTCAAGTTCACCAAAACAGCTATAATTTCACCACTCCTGAGAGGTGAGCAAAATAATTAACATTTGACAGAATTAAATAAAAGAGCAGAGCATATTTAGCCACTTGTAACTACCTGCAATATAACCACTGTGTAAAGCTTAGCTATCGCCTTGTGTGATAGTCTTTCCAAGATTTCTTTTACAGCTTCCACCCGTCCCTATTTTCACCCTCCCCCACTCCTGTCTCCTTCACTTCTTCCTGTGAGCTCTGGAGACAGGAAAATAGCTCTTCAAATAAATTCTTCACAGTCAATCTCAGATCGAAGAAAAAGAGTAGCAGGCATCCATCTGAGAGGCAAGAATAAAACTGTATTATAAAATGTCTTTAAAGTATCCCATGGAGCCTTGGCTATGATCCCACAAGGAAGCAAAGACATCCTAACAAGGCGGAGACAAAAGTATAGAGACATGCACTAGCTTCTAGTCAAAACTTGCTCCCAACTATTAATTTTTAAAAAACAACTTCTTGGTACCTCACAACAAAGAAGAATTAAGACATCAAAAAGTAAACAAAAAATCCCAATGTTATTTCTGTATCAAACAGCACTTATAACACCTTACTGATGCTTTGAAGCAATGGGTCTAAGAAGAAATAATAATTAAAAATAAAACAAACAACACATGATAAAGACCTGACTTGCTGTAAAACAGAACTTAATGAGACTAAGAACAAACAGATCTGGCAGTTTAACACCACACAGGGAAATGAACTAAAATATCCAGTTCAGAATTGGAATAAGTCAGAAATGCTGAAGGTAAAAGGGATGCCATACTTAAATGGCAGTGAAGAAGCCAAAGAGAGGTAATAGAGGTCAAATAGCTTAGATCTGATGTAGTAATTTTTGTCACCTGTGTGGCTGTTGCCCTGGTGCACTGGGCCCATTTTGGAAAGTGTTCTGGCTGAATTGATGTGTACCAGGTGGTGGAGGCCCAACAGGAGCTGAGGTTCCAAAAGGCACAGTTGATTTCGACACACCTGCAAAAAATGAAGTACTTCTATGTAAGAACCCTGTAAGAAAGCACAAGATCAGCAAGAAATACAAGTGTATGCCCCTGCTCTAGCAATAAGAATACCGGCTCAAGGTTACCCTGATTGAGCAGGGGAGTTGGACCAGATGACTTCCAGAGATCCCTTCCATCCTCAGTCATTCTGTGATTCCATAAGCAAGGAAAGATTTTTCATCAGGTATAGAAGCACATTTGAAAAAGAACATATAGTAAAAAGGAAGCAAATACTAGCTGGTAACCTTCCAGCAAAAGAACTCAAGAGGAACAGTAAAAAAGATGTAAGAATGAAGAGATCCTGCAATTCAATTTGGGATACTGGTAATTCCCTATCACCTAGTTGTCTTTATAGGTAGAAGCAAGAGGTCCCTTTGATTTCAGAAAGAAGCAGTCAGAAAGAAAACCTGGAACAACCTTAAAAAAAATAAAAACGGCATCCATATGTAGAACCTGTAAAGCTATGCTAAAAACGGTTCTTAATTCAGATCTAGAACAGTGGCTGTGAAGAGACTGCAATTTATGTAAACAGCAATGCTGAACAAACAGCTCTTTAACCTGTATTTCTTGAATTATTTTCCTTTAAATTACTCTAATATCAAAAATTTGTTTGGTACCAAAACTGGTATTTTCCCCAAGTGTTCAAATAAGCCAGCTACCAGAAGTAGTTCTATCTCCTGATTATGTTCAGCACTGGATTAAGGTAACACAACTCCTGCTGTCTTTAAGAAGTTTTAGACAAACTGGGTAACAGAACTTCTCTTTTCTGTTTTCATGATAATGAAAAAATCAAGGATATCTGGAATATTTAAAAAAACTCAATATACTCAAATGCTTAGTTCTGCCATTACTCTACTCCACCATCTCAAATACTAAAATTAATGTAACTTATCATAGTTTAAATGTTATTAAAAATTGTAACAAATACTTTTTTAAGATGCTTTAGAGAATACTTCAGACACCTTTACCATTTTAACTAATTTTCCCCTGTGACATCAGGCAAAATATTGAGATAGTCCCTCCTCCTGTCTCCCTATTTTGGTCATGTATATTAGTAGACTTACAGAGGGAAGATGAAACTGTGTTCTTTGGATATTTTCTCCAGCCCCAATTCACTAGTCTAGCATGCCCACTTTGACTCTACTGAAATTAGACCAGCATGACTTACATATAGCAAAACAGCCTTATTTATTTTTTTAGGCTTTAGACACCATATACTCATATACTTCTTGAAAGATCTGAAGCCACTTATCAGTAAGTTCTAACTAACGAAAAGCAAAGGAGAGGCAAAGATGGTCATGTTTATTTGTTGCATGTCAATTACATTAGCTGTAGCTGATTATGTTTGTAGAAATAAAGCAAATATCCCCTTTGCTCGTACCCAAATGGCCTTCCTCATAGAAAGCAACTGTCTTCTGAGTGGTTAGAAAGCAGATGGGCTTGACTTAGCACTCATTATCCAGATACACCATCTAGTAAGCAAGCTTAAGCAGGAGAACACCCACTCATGCTCATAGGCAAGTTTGTGTTCAGCAGGGGTCCTACTGTGAAGAACAGAATCCATTTCTGAGAGCTTGCTTGCCATTAACACGAGTTGAGAAACAGTTCTCTATTCCCAGAAATCGCCCCTTTCGTATTTGTCTGTGTTTGGTATTACTCATAATAACAGCATTAGCACTGATGCTTATTGCATCCTGGACAATGGAATTGACTCAGGAAGGTCAGATACCCATCTTACATCAACATCTGAGCATCAGCAGTAACACAGACAAAGCTAGTGCAGGATCCTGTTACACTAGCAGTGTAAAATTGAGTATTTTGTGCTGACACGAGTAAAAAGGAGAGAGATATAAAAGACCTTCACAGAAAAACAGACTCTAAAAACACAATTTAAGCCAACTTCATACCTGGTGGAGGTCCTGAGTATGAGGAGTTAGGGTCCACGTAATGCCCATAATGAAGTGAAGAATTAGGTGGTCCAAAACCTGCAGAAAAGCCTCCTATTCCTGGCTGGGATTGGGAATACGGAGGAGCTGTAACATAGCCTTGTTGACTCATGATGGCAATATTCTCATTCCAAGTATCAGGTCCTCTTTAAGAATCTGCATAAGAGAAAGTGACACCTGCTGCTACTCTCCACTCTTTGTGTGTTTTAAAAGGTTGTGAACTGTGTTCCCAAAAAGCCACACCTGAGGGCAAAACCCAACCTTGTTGGCCTTGCTATTACCGGGCAACTTTTCCCTACACCTTCACATCTCATTTCTCCTTGTTAAAGACGAGGGAACCCTCCTTTCCCTCCCTCCCCACCAAAAAAAAAAAAAAAAAAAACCAAAAAAAACCCCACCAGAATTTGATTAAAAGCAATCCAGAGAAAGTTTTCTAATGATGACAGCATTCACAAGACATTTAATTTCTTTCTTGCAGTCAGATTTTGTTGAGCAGGATAAAAGAAGCTGTTAGGAAACTTTCAGAATATCCTGATAAATGCAATCATTTCAGATTAGAACTAGAAAAAATGAAGAATTCTGCATTACTAAACCAGATAATTTTATTTCATAAGACTAGTTTTCAAATATAGTGCCCTTGTTATGATGAGATTTGAAAAGTTATTGAAGTTGTACGCTTTGCAGCCTTGACAGCTAGCTTTCTCTTTTCCATGTGAGAGAGATCTTTTTATTTTGACTTCATATTGAATTTGCCAAAAACAGAATTCCACTAAGTTTCTTGATGCTCAAATGAAAACTGTTCTGAGAAATCCTGAAGATCCAAACCCTGAATGAGAGCCTACTACATCTGCAGAGCCCCAAGTATATACGTCAGGCCTCTCCAAAGAACTGAAGATGCATAATTTAAACTAGCATTTTAGATGTTAAGTGTTCCCTTGAAATAGCTTTCAGTTAATTTCAATTTTTAGGCTTGAGCCATAGAGTGATCTCTGAGTGTGCAAACTGGATGAAAGTAAGTCAGGAATTGTGCTCCAGAAGCATGCACAAAGGCGCCTCAAAATTATACACAGCTCCAAGATCACAGCAGAAATTCATGCTCCTCTGGCATCTGTCAGTAGAGAAAAGCTAACTCTATCAGAAAACCCATCTCTAGGCTTCTCATATTAAACATACACTTCTGAAAAAAACCCACAAGCTTCCACATCAGACAAGAAATCACTCTGAGCTGGGTACAGGGCCTAGCCCTCCTCACACATTGCCAATGTAACCCTCTAAACCACACTCCTCACTACGCCTGAAGATTTCTCAGTTGTGGCATTAAACAGTTTCAGATAGGTAATCTTAGGGAGTTGTCCTCTATTTCTTAGTTAACAAGGTAAACATGGGAAGAAAAAAATAAAACGTTTAAACAGAGGCTTTGTGCTGCTAGCCGTACTTTCTTCTGTCCCCTGCCCCCATCAGAAGAGACGTGGCAGCATGAGTTACTGTTCCAAAAGACAGTAAGTCAGCACTAAATTACCTACACACTGGCAGAGACATAAATTTTATATACATATATATGTATATATATATAAAGGGAGAGATTTTCACTTTGAGGCATTTGCAACAGCCAACACCTTTAGCTATGACAGCGTCCAGGGGAAGCAACTTCCTCCACAGCTTACTCACACACACAAAATCTTGCCACGTCAAACTTCCCACAGACAGCATAAACACAGAGGTTGTGCTGAAGAGAGAAAGGCACTCTAACCATAAGCAAAATAATATATGTTTACCGAATATAGTTCCAGATCCTATTTAGTATTGAGCATATTTAATCGCTTCTCAAGTTATGTATATATACAACACAAATGAAAAGTTTCGAGGTAACACCCAAAATATCAATAGGAACTGATCACCCAAGGTTTTAGCAACCAGATTCTAACAACAGACATTCGGATTAACTCTGGAAATTGCATCAGAAAGACCAGAAGAGCTACTAAACCCAGATCTTTCCCTAGGTTTGCTTACTACAATGTCATTACGCAGGACATGAAATTTCCCCCCTCCTCCTCTCTCTTAACACTAGTTTACCTCACATCCCATATTCTGAGGGAAAACACTAACACAAGCACTTCTCCATGATTTAATTGACTACAATTACAGAACAGCTTCTCATCTTTTTTTCTTTCAGAGGATTGCTGTATCTATGCAAAGCTTTACTACACCAATACCCCTACGAAGATGTAAAACTCCACTATGTGCATGCAGAAGTAGGATAACAGGATCAAAAATAGAGGATCACATTCTTGGCTAACTGCAGGAGAACTATTAACCGTGTATTTCTTCAGAGAGGCTGTGTGTGGTAATTTATCACCTCAGAAGAGGTTCTGCCCTCCCCAAGGCACGCTGCAGTCTCAATCTGGCAAACGATCTTTGGGGTGTGTGATATACCTACACACACACACACAGAGAGAACGGTATATGGCTTTCTGATGGATACGTTATATTCTGTGTTGGTTTTTTTTTTTTAATAGCATATTTTGGAATAAGCTGTGAAAGCAGAAGCTTAAATCCACTCCAATTCAGTACAAAACCTGGAAACTGTTAACATGTCCATTCCCATTCACTAAGAATTTTAAGTCGCTCGAACGGAGCAACAGGTCTCACCCCTCGGTCGGTGCTATCATTAACGGCGTGAGGCAGCACGCCAGCAGCCCCCGGTGCCGGCTCCCCGGCTCGGTGCGGCTCCCCTGCCCTCCCCGGCCGCCCCTCCGCCTGCCCCTGCCGGCTTTCCCCCGCCCGACCCCCACGGCTGCTCACCCTGTCGCTGCCCCGCTGGCGGGGCCCGATCCCCGCCGCTGCACCCGCGGGCTGTGGCGGCGGCCCGAGGGCCCGTGGCAGTCGTTATCACCGTTACCGGGGGGCGGCGCGCGCCTCCGCCCGGGGACACGCGCTCACCCAACTGCCACGTCTGACACTGCCCGCGCGCCACCGCCCCCGCCCCCGGCCGGGAGCGCGCCCGGGCCTGCCGGCGGCGCCTGCGCAGTGGCGACAGCGAGGCCGTGCCCTCAGCGGCTGCTGGCCGGGAGCCTGAGGGCAAAGCGGCGGCGCGGCCCAAAAAATATGGTGCTTTTCCTCATGCGTGCTTTAGAAACAAATTCTTTTTTTATCTGTGGCAATATACATATTTATGTAAAATTATGCTACCTGCCTATCTAGAGTGAAAGATGATGCAGGTAATTCACCTGTTTGCATGCTCTAGTTTTAGTTAGTGCTTAAGTACATTTAAAAATACTACCTTGGTTACAGGGTAGAGTCAATGTTCTTCTGAGTAACATGGGAAAGGTGTATTGTCCTCCCAGTCAAAAAAGAAAAAAGTAGCAGAGGATTAGCAAAACCAAAAAAAAAAAAAACATGGCTCAAAGCCACCTTCATATGCGCATCTGGAATTCAGGCTTTATAGGCTTTCCTGTCCTTTGAGTGTCTGTTCTGCAACACAGCCTTTGTAACGGTTTTACGTGGTGCTAGATCTCAGTAAGGGTTACCTCAGACAAGACTGTCAAAAGCATTCATTCCTGTACAAAATAATCCTGAGAACAATTCCAGTGCCTTTGAAAGAGATGTCAAAATGAAGGTGCAGAGGGGCATCTTTTACCTGAAAGACTCGCAATAAGTCTCAGCACGGAACACAGAGTTGGCAAGAACAAGTCTTGACCCGTCTTCATACTCGCTACCTGCAGCTGGATTCACCACTGGATAGTAGAAGCTGTTTTTCTACATGTTATTGGAGCCAATACTGTTGGATATGTCAGAGAAAATCTAAAACCTTCCAAATCTTTCACAACTGCCTAATCAGAATGAAAAATGTAGTCCAGGAGGTGACAAGCATCAGTTAAACTGGATGTGGTTTTGGCTAGAGAGTATCAGTGACTCTTTCATAAGCAGGATGCAAAACAAAGCCTTTCATCATTGCCATGCTGCACTTTCACCTGTCATCTCCATCTCTTTTGCTGGTTATATGGCAAAAGATATAATACATATATTTACCTTCAGTTATGCAAAATTATTTTGTGCCTGCCCTGCCAATCGCTGTTGTGTCTAGTTCCTAGCTATTAACAGTAAGCAGCTGTGGATAATTCAGCACTGAAGAACCGTGCACTTACTTGGCCACTGAATACTTACTATCAGATTTCTCCTCCCTGAAATCAGCTCTAGTGAAACTGGAAGACGAGATCAGCAAAAGATAGCAAGGAGAAGCTATGGCTCTGTCAGTTCTTCCCCTGTTTCAGACCCACTCTGGAATTGGATCAAGACACCTTTTTTTTCATGGATACAGCTTCGCTTCCATTGTCCTTTATCCTGGAACACTGAGACAAAAGGCGTACAGCATGCCATCGTCAGGATGTTTTGAAGCTACAAGTAGTATTTATCTATAGTTTCCACCTATAACATTTAAAGTAATTTAAGGTTTTCAATTTCAGAAATGTGGAAACATCATTAAAGATTTAAGTGCATTCCTGGTCTGGAAACTAATTTCATAAAAATGAGATTGCAGGATTGTTAGCTGTTGTCACTTCATTTTAATGAAATAATTTTAATTAAACTCTATAACAAAATCTGAGAACCAGACTGGTTTCTTCTCTATCATTATCAATAATGAAGATCTTGTAGGCTAAATTGCCTTTCTTAGCAATCAATTTATCCTGAAGTTGTACCTATCCAATGCTCCTGAAAACTAATGTGATTTCACATATTTCAAACCTAATTTGGAGTTAGTACTCGTGAAGTAAATTGAAGAATTTGTCTAAATCTATATGCTTTTTTCATCTATAGTAAAAAATAGCAAATCCCCTGCCTCTAAAAATCTCACTTTTAAAGTTCTCACTAGAATTTTTTCTATTACTTCTGAAACAAAGAAAACACATAGTCATCTATCAGCTTGGGAGATTATCAGATACAGAAGCAATAGAGGCTCTGTAGAAGGCTAACTCAAATATTTCAGATACCAATTATTTTTTTTTTATTATTATTATTGTTTTAATAATTTGGGATTGGTCTGTTCCCTGAAGTTACTACTGCAGGTCTATAAGCACCCCTCATGGACAAACCGTGCAGAACTCCATGTCTCTTATCTCACAGCGCATTGCATTAAACCAATGTGCAATTCCAGGAATCCTAAATCCTAACCTAACCTTTTCATTTAGAGGATTTCCTTAAAATACGGCCTTAGCACAAGCTGCCAAGAAGAATCAGAAAAACAACATGGTGCATTTGAGCTATGGGCACACATTTCTCACGATGATAGTGACAGTACAGCTTTTGTAGCAGTTAACATTCATTGTGTTAACACACAGCTGTGACAAATGTCTGCAGCTCATTGCTATAGGAAAAAAAACTTTAAAATCAAAATATATTCCAAACCATTCTCTAGGTGAAGATGTGGGCAATGTTCTTTAATGAGAAGACTATTTTATCACAAGGAGTAGTTCATAAAACTCCAAAGAGTCTACATTTTAAAAGGCTTTTTTTTGTTGAAACTGGTTTTTTCCTTTTAATTTAATTTGTATGTGCTGCAGACAAAGTAACAGGTTTCACTTTGCACAACTTCAGAAGGGTCCTAAAAGCTATTTACATAAAAAGATTACTTTCTTTTCCTTATGCTTACATGTAATCACTAAAATCTTCTTTAATGTTTTGTCTACTGTAGAGTTAAGATCTATGATAAACGGTTTACAGTTTAGTTTAAAGCACTTTATAAGCAAATGGAAATTAATACCTACAGAGGTCGTATTTTTTTAAAATTAAAGTAAAGACTAGTAAAAATGAAGCAATCAAATTTTAAAGGGATTATGTTTTTTCTGGGGAAAAACGTAGCATGACTGTGAGGTCAGTTTAAAACATACTACATGAATAAAAAGGAAAGAAGTAATATCTCAAGAAACAGAACACTAAGAAGAAATATGTCAGTGTGTGACTCAGTTACATTTCTAATATAAAAAACTAAGCACAATAGAAATGTAAGTAAGGGTACTACAGAAGTGAATACTGTTTTTTTCATTAAACAATCTCAGTGGCAATTAGAAAATACTATTGGAGTATACCATTTAAACACTGCCCTACATAAAATGAAAACAGAGAGAAAAGGGGTTTCAGAATATTAGACTAATGTAGCTGCTGTTACTCAGGGAAAAGAATAGTAATGTTAAAATCCTGTGCACACATTCATTGCTATATATATTTTCTCTTGTTAACTGGTGTCAACAGATACTTCCTACAGTGACTATCCACTATCACCTATGCTTGTGGCCACAAGAAAGGAAGAATTAATTCCTTACCATTTTGTTGTTTGTTTTGTTTTGTTTTTCTAGATCAGACTAGTTAAGCAGTTGGTGAGTCAGAATACCAAGAACCAAAATCAGGCCTGGCCGGTCAGAGGCACCACTGGGACGCAACGAGGGATTGCTGAGCACACGGATCATGCAAGTGATTCTCTCTTTTCCCCCCTGCTAAGGACTGACCTCCCGCTCCACAGTGATGGTAAGGGCTGTTCTGCCCCTCAGGCTGCTTTCAGCATATCATACACAAAGAGGTTGGGACACCTTGCACTCATTAAAGTTTCCAAAATATTTTTAGAGGAGAAGGGCTGTAAATCCAATTCCAATTCATAAACTTATAGCCTGTCTAACTGAATTCATCTGCAAATTAATTTAGACTGAATATTACTCTCTATTCCCTGCTGTGAGCTGAGTGATTTCGTTGTTGTACCATTGCTGGTAGCTTTTGAACAGCTGCATTGTTCCACCCTAGAAATGGCTGCATTTTGTTATACGCTGTAGAGAAGAGGAAGGACTGGAAGTGTGTCACTCCTCCCCTGCCTCAACCCTCTTAAACATCACTGGCAAGTGATGCTAAAATCCACAATGATAGACCCTTTTGTCTTCATGGTCCCTAACTCCCCCAAATAGATGGCAAAAGTCAAGCACCACAGAGGGCATTCCTTGCCTACCGTGGAGAGTGTTCATAAAGTTTACAGGTATATTTGCCAAGCAAAAAAAAATATATATTTAGGGAAAAAAAGATGATATGCAAGTGAAAGAGTATTTAAGTGTGAAAAGTGCATTTGCCTTAAAGCACAGGTCCTGGTTTCTTGTTGGGTTGTTCATATTAGCTAAATCTACTTTTCCTGAGACTCAGTAAACCAGAAATGATTATAGAATGCTCTATGGGAAGTTCTATGCAAGTCACACATTACAAAAGCGAATGTGCTTTAGAAAACTGACTGTGGCTGCTTCCTTTAAAAAAGACTTTCTGGCTAGTTCATGCCTCTGGATTTTTCAATAGCTGTGAACTGTGAGGCTCCTCTGCTTACTCTCACTGATTGTTGCTATTTTGGCTTTCTAATGAAATCAACATTCTGGCAACTTGATCTGGAACATTTACAGGAGATAGATATGGTGTTCTGAGAAAACTGCCGTGATGTTTCAGTTGGGGAATTTCAATTATCTTTTTTAATTAATTTAGTACTGTCTAAGATGTATGAGAGTGGAAGATTGCACTACCAGTTCTTGAAGAAAAAACCCCAAGACTTGATTACCCTGCTGTAATTGCTACATAACAAACCGTAACACAAAACCAAAGATGAGAACTTCTCATTATAATCTGATGAATAATGTATGATATATAAAGCACTGTGAATAAACATTAAGCCATCAGTCTGAGAAAGGACAGCAGAAAGCTATATGATCCTTTCTGTGTTTGCTTGCTGGATGTATGGAATTTCTCAAACTTAGATATATTTCACTTCCACATTCAAAAACATCTAAAGTAGCTTTATCTTCACTGACTTTCATTTTATGTTTTCTGCTCATGTATAAAATTTCTGATGTGTTAGTGAAGTCTTGCTATGAGTACTCAAATAAGCTAACTATCATTAAATTTAAAAAAAGTAACTGTTTGAGTAAGAAGCAGGCAAACTAGCTATTTATTGGCTTACGTGGTTTTCTTGTTGGAAAACATGGAATAAATTTACAATCTGTTTTTTTCATTTGTCCAGTTAATAATGCAGGTATATTTTAGCCAGTGCTAGTGATCATTCAGCACACTGTGATTATAGTCCTACTGTTAGTAAGTAATATTTGTTCCATGTAATTGATTGTCTACTAAAAGTCATGATATTATTTTTTTTTCTCTGATCAGTTGATATTGAAAGCAAGGTAAGTTGGTTTCTATTCATTTGCAGAGACAAATACTTGTAACTGTTAAATGAATGTATTGCCTAAGAAAATAGCTCTTCAAAATAACTCTGAAATTACTTAGGATGCAAATATTGTTATGTTCATTCGCACTCATACTCACTGTGCTTCTGCTTTACTCGACAATTAATGCAGAAGTAAAAAATCTTTACCTAACCATGGAAAAATTATAGAGGTACTACATAGCAGTAAAGCATCTCTGTCATTTGTAAAAGTATCAGTATTGATTACAAGAGTACTTTTCAAAATACTGGGTTTGTGCTATTTGGATTCCTGTAGTATTAACTAATTGATGCCTTCCCCATCATCAACAAAAATAAATATCAGAATTAAATCAAAGAAAATCAGAATTACATTTTTAAAAATCCATCACGTTATTTGAGAATGTTAGACCAAGTAAAGGTATGGAAAATCATAGAATCATAGAAACATCTGGGCCGGAGGGGACCTTCAAAGGTCATCTAGTCTGACAAAGGATGGGAGCAAAATTCTGTATCACGCTTGGTGTCACAGCACACAATTTGCTCTGTGGAGCACTTGTTCAGGATTTGCAGACATTGGCAGTTGTCTGGAAATCCAGCAGTTGCATGCCAACACCAGCTAAACAGTAGACTACTGCCAGAAGCAGAAGCCTGTAGCAAGGACAGAAGGAGCTGAGAAGTCTGGAAACTGGTTCCCAGCAAGATAAAGCAGCACAACAGTCAAGGATGTAGGATCAGCAGAGGTTAAACATCGAGATGGTTTTGGAGAGCAGACTTTTCTAATATCATCTGCTCTATTTGGAACTAAATTAGTTATCAGAGAGTTGGAATTCTTGTTCCTATAGCCAGGAATGAAGATATCTGAACTACTTTTTAATCTATTGCAGTTATTTGCATGGGGGGTAAGATTTCATGCAGGGAGATCCTTGTTGTATCATCTTTGTTGTTAGTGTTTCTCTGGTAAAAGTCTAAACAGAACCATCCAGATGCCAAGAAGGAGCAATGCTCTTTGCCTTACGCAGGCATAACTTGATGCCACAGCAATTTTTTATGCACTGCCCTTTTGCTAGATGCTATAGTTTGAAGCACCACCATCAGACTCACCGGGGCTGACACTGAACACAATATCTCACTGTATTTGTAAAGCGAGTGGTAGAAACTGCTTTACAAATCTTACACCTTATTTAGTCGTACAGATGAAAAAGGGAAGAAGAATCCTGTAGTTTGAATACAGGAGGACTCAAACTATCGGACTACAAACACAGATTTTCAGAAGTTCAAGCAGATTTCTCAAGGTTACACTGTCTAGTTGCTATTTTCCCTGGTTTACAGGCTGAGAGCAAAAATTAAATCTGAATTTGCAAGTGTAAAAACAGAAGCCAAGCTCGCTGAGACCCATATTATATTCTATTATAACTCAACTATTCCTCTGCTGCTCCCCTTCTTGTTTTCAGGACTGATAAATTCAGCCTTATATGAGCCTTCCAAGTGACAAACAATACCTGTTTTAAACTGCAATGCAAAACTGGTTGATTTTTATGCTGGACTGCAGCCATGCATGTAGTCAGTCATTCAGCTTTTTAAAAGCAACAAGTCAAAGGGAGTTAATCACTTTTATGCTAGCTAACAGGAAAAAAAATTCAAAATGTGAAATTTGATGCAGACGAGTATAGCGGACTAATGTTAAATCTTAAAGGTCTCTTCAATCTTCAGTTCCACATTAAGCCATCATTTCAAAATTTAGTAGACTATTTGGGCCTAACTCATAGCTCAGCTATGATTAAAATACATTTTCTAACAGAATATGGTATGGATACTCTTGATTCATTTCACTGGTGCACTGGAAGAAGAGTTTAGCATAGTGTATCTGTTTAGCCCCATAAGTAAGGAGGAAATGTTTGCACAGGGTTCTTTCAGAAGGAAGAGGGGAGATCATAAAAGCTGACTGTCTCAGATGAACAGATAGATAAAAGGTGTTATGTTACTTAACTGCCACTTTTAAATGACAATTCAAAGAGCAGGGTGCAGCAGAAGCGAGGAACATATAACACCTACTTACATGCATATTCCATTCAAGACTCGAAAGCTTTTGCACAGAAGATAAATTTTGATTACTGTAGGCTCTATTAAGAAGAATGTGATGCAACCTTTCCCTGCCAAAAACAGAAAGAAAATATCACATAAATAGTTTTCTTTTTACTTTAGAAGCTTTTATCAGAATTTTCCCAAAAACTGAAGCCAAAAATGTAGTCATCCCATCTGCTGGGAATCAAAATGAAATGGAGATAGACACCTAACAAAGAGTCTCCCCAAGTCCCAAGAGAAAATTAGACCTTTCTTACTAAAACACAGTGAAAAGTAAAAACAGCAGTGGAATAACACCTGGAAACACAAACTCCAGCCCAGAACCTTACTGCAAGATTAACAAGAAACAGGTAGTTATTCCAGCATCACAAATACTATTATTTAAATCTTTGCAAATCTTGCAGTGAATGTGTTTTACTTTTTCCTCACAACAAAATCCTGGGGAGACTTTGTAGCCGTTTTGCATATTGACTCTTGGACACATTCTGAAATCCTTGTCTTTCCATAGATCTTACTGGCCCCTTTCCCAAGACCCTTGGGTGCTTTCAGACCACCTGTACCTCCAACTTGCCTGGCCAGTATAAAGGACTGAGAAAAAGAAAGGAAGTTCCTGTTGTAGTGTGCAGCTGGGACATGGTGTGACCACGTATGCACACATGGAATCAAAAAAGTGTTCACAAAAGACTTTGAGAGTCTAGGATGAAAAACAAATGTCTATTTCTCTTCAGTCAGTAGTTCAGGAAAGTATATATTTCCTGAGTATCTGGGGCTGGCTGTGATAGGAACAGGTAAGACAAACACCTAAGAAACATCAGAATTCTCTTCTCCAAACTCTTGGCTCCTTACTCAAATTATCCATACATTTTTACTCACTGTATTTAATGGTGACAGGTCTTTGGCTACAGAAGGCCCGTAATACATTGCCACCTAGTAAGCATATGCTTAGGGAGCTGATCTTCATTAATCTACATCCTAACATGATGAATTGTAGAGTTAAAGGGGAATTCCCTCTACATGAATTTCTATTTATTGTGTTATCAATTAGTAATGCTCAAGGATATAGACTTTGCGTCTTTGTTTTGGATGAAAGTAGCTTCTTTCTCCTGTTTTTTGTTTTTTTTTCCACAATAGATCCTAAAATGATAATGATAATGCCATTATAAGCATCTAGGATGACACCTGCTAACCTAACTGCTGAGAAATACCCTCCTGGCATGGCAAACTTTACATTTTCAGCTGACTTATATTATCTTCTTAGCGAACCATCTATAAATGCTGGGAACATGATCTAACACACCTGTCAAATAACAATGCCTGTTATAAAAGACAAAGTTGGACTAGTTCTAAAATTCCAACCCATCACACAGCACCTAGCCTAATAATCCACATTAGGGATTAAAATCTGAAGCCTTTACCTTTACTGGTGAGGAAGGTACTGCTCGTGCCCCTGAAGAGTGTGGGGAGAGCTTTCCCGTATCTCCTCAGAGGTAGTTAATAATTATCTAGAACTTGTATTTTGACTTTCTCTTCACTGAGAACTTTGTATCACAAACCTTTACCACTCCATGTCTGTAGTTTCAGTCAGCAAACCCTCTTCAGCTGACAATGCACTGCAAAGTTCCCCATGCAATCAAAACATCTGGATTCTACTAGTTGTAGGACTCTTGTAGGACAAAAGAAATTTGATGGGGAAAAATGAAGAGCAATCAGCTTTAATGAGTGTTAGCTGGAGCCATGCAGTTGAACTTTCCATCAATGTATTTCATTCACTTTGTCATTTTATACCTTTTTTGAAAATAAAATCCTTTCCATGTGTTCCTTGTTGCTTCTGAAGTCCGGAGAACAAGAATTAAGGGCAGGAATTAAGCGGAAATGAATTGTTCCAACTTCTGTAAGGTTTGAGGGAAATAATATGTTTAGCTTTGCCTTCAAAATTTGCTTTTACCTTTTGCAACTACTCACTTGTACTCCTACAAAACAAGGAATGTCATTAGGCAATGGGACAATAATACATGTTACATTGCCTTATGTTACCCAGCTTGCAGAAGCCACTTAAAAAAAATATCTAATTTAAAGGGATATATTAGAAGAGGCCATTTTTACTTCATTGGAAGAGATTGTATGTCACATTTTCTTAAGTGGTATGGCTGTGATTTTATCTTTTGTTTCATTAAGCTAGATATATATTTACAAGGTTTTTTTCCCCCATGTTATTAGTAAACAAACAAAAAAAAGCACTGTCAATTTTTTAAAATTTTTTTTTCCTTGCTGATTCTCTCATTCTTTCATCACATCCGACAATAAATCGGGTCGTTTATTAAATTGTTTACAGATGATACAGTTGGAATTTACTAGAAGGCTGTTAAAATAGGCATTTTTAGGGAACTAGCTTATGTTGATTTTATGTGGAGAAAATCAGATAGAAAAAGAAAATGAAAGGCATAAAAAGGAGGAAATCAGACATCTGGGTATTTACAGCAGTAAAATGTTGCCCATAAATTAGAGATAATGATATCCCCTTTCCCTCTCTCTCTTCCTCATTAGTAAAGAATGGGTGGAAAGGTTTGCATTTTTAAAGAATGCACTGTCCAAGGATACTATTGTAGGAAACTGTAGGTGAAATGACAGCTTTTCTCTTATTGCTGAATGAAAGACAAACATACATCTTATTTCTTCTCACATTTGTACAATGTCTTCTGAACTCAGCTACAGAACTACTTGGTTTAAATTAGATTTTAGATACATCCACTTATCATGAAACTGTTCAGAATCATAACTTATTATTACAGTAACAAAAGAAAATATACGGAAAAGTGACAGTAGATGAGCCAAATAAAATTAAGTAGTCACCAAGAACACAGACAGCTTTAAAGGAATTCAAGGCTGAAACAGATGACTCAAAACTGTTAGCTGAGACTAGAGTGCCATTTTTTAACAGAAGTGTTCCAAGAGAGATTCAGAAAACAGCAAGCCTGTCAGCTTGCTATCTATACAAAACAAATAGGTGGAAACTATAATATGGAACAGTGGACATCTGGATAAATATGACTTATCTGGGAAGAGTTAAAAAGGTTTTCATAAAAGCAAGTCCTGCCTCACAGACCTAAGGCAGTCCTTTGAGGGGATCAAAAAACACGTGGATAAGGGTGATCTGATTGATCTTGGATTTACAAAAGGCTTTCAACAAATTCCTTCACCAAAGGCTTTTAAGAAAACTAAGCAGCCATAGCATAACATGGCTTAGAAATATAAGGTGATACACATTGGGGAAAAAGCCATTAATTCACAAATAAAACAATGAGCTTTGAACTGACTATCATCAGACAAGGTTTTAAGATCTTAAAAGATAGTTCCATGAAAACATCAACTCAGCAGCATCTGAAAAAGCAAATCAGGTGTTAGCAATGTTGGGGTTAGCTACAAGAGAAAAAATAGATGATATCATCATGTTACTGTATAAATCCCAACTTTGTTTGCAGTCTGAAGACTGTGGCTTTCCAGGCTTCCATCTCAAAAAGGACACAGAACTAGAGAGGATGGTATGAGGACTATAATGGAACGTACGAGGCAGCTTCTGTATAAAGAATGACTAATTATTCTATTCTTCTTCCCTTGAAAAAAGATGACTGAGATGGGTATTTAAGAGGTCTATAAAATAAGTGCCTGGAAAGTTTGGCTGGGGTTTGCTTGGTCATAGTTTCCTCTGATCCAAGGAGAAGGGGACATCAAATAAATCTGTAGGATCCAGGTTAAAGAAGAAAACGTGATCTTTTTATGTCACAATGTAGTTAAGGATGACTTCTTACCATAAGCTATAGATACTAAAAGTTATGTGGGCTCAAGAGGAAACCACATGGCAAGGTTCATGGAAGAAAAATTCATAACTGTTTCTAAGTGCAGAAGAACTGCATCCAGCCGAGAAAGTTTTTGAGTGGAAGTCATTGGAGGCCACCTGAGGAAAGTACCGTGCATTTCCCTTGTTCTTATACTTTTCCCTAAGCAACCATTTCCCACTCACTATCAAAGGCAGCATTTTAGCGTAGATGGCCTCACTTTGGTCTAACTGTGGCTATTCTTAGTTTATCACAGCTCATCAAGGCTAGTACGCTAGATTTTTTAACTGGCAGTTCTTGAAAGCAGATAAGCAGGAAGGGGTTTGATCTAGAATTTTTTTCCTACAGAACTCATCATAGAAGATGAGGTTCAAGCCAAAGCTTTACCTGTATTTGGGCACAGATAAATTTTAGGCGAGTTCTGGCATTTATCATTTTCTGAACTTATGAAGTTATTTTTATCATTTGTTGCCTAGAATTGGATCTTTAGATTTTAGTGAAATTATGGAGATGGTGGCAGTGGTTATGTGGCTGTGGTTGCCATTAGCTTTAAATTTTTCAGTGGATTTCCAAAACCATTTCAGTATTTATGCAATTTATTTATGCTATAGAAAACACAGAGACCAAAATGTCATAAACCCCATGAATGACTCCACTTTTATCATGACGTCCAGTTTCTGACCAGCATTTAGAAATCCCAAAGGATGCAGAGAATGTTCAACAAGATAAGAATTGTATTAAAAAGCAAGATATGCAGCAGCATAAGCATTTAAGAAAGTCATATAAGGCAAATGGGAGTTGTTAATGCCTATGGAGTATTATTTGTTAGATTAGGATAGAAGATGCTTTGAGTCTCTCCATCATGGGAATAATTTAGTTAAAGACTTCAAATGTTTTTCGTACCATGGAACAAGAAACAAATTCTCTCTCAGAAGAAAAAAATTAGCAATGTGTTTGGAATTGTTGTTATAAACCCCCTTCAACTCACCAACTGGAAAAAAGCTATTTTTCCTATCTTTGTTGTCCTGTCAGGATCACAGTTCTTGCCAGTTCAAGCAAAGAGGCCTATATCAGTTTAAATGTACCAGGTTTAAATGTCCACAAAGCTTCGTCGTTATACTGGGTTACCTCAAGCCAGGGCAGTTACACTTAGTTTAAAGATTTTGGATTTGGTTGGTTTGTTTGTTTTTTAAATATTACATTTTTTTCACAACTTGTTCTGGAGTAATTAGTACTACACAATACATAGACAAACTCATCCGAAGAAAAATGAATTTTTCTTTAGAGAGCAGAGATCTAAAAGCACCAATGATATTTTGCCATTACTACCACAAGATGATTTAACTTCCAGAGCATCATGTAAATTTCACAGATTAGAAGCCACTAGAATATTAAACAAACACTAAACTATTCACCTTTAAGGATCAAAAAAAACTAGCTCACAATGTTGTACACAACTCTTAATTTCGCTTTTAAGAGAAATTTCTTCAGTGTTTCACATAGTGACCTTAGCCAAAACCATTGGCATGATTTTGCCATGCCTTTTGCTATGACACAATCAAATGTAAAGTGCTTCTCTGCTTTTTTGCCTGAAGAACGTCAAATAGATGGTAGGGAATGAACTTCAAGGAACACCAACTACTGATACTTCAGCAGCTATACAGAGACATTTTGTCTATCTCATATAACAAAATCAAACAGATCCTGGTGTCCTGGTTATTTTTTCAGCTGAGCAATGACTAATAAGATTGTTCTGGTTTATGATTTTATTCTGTTATGTGGCCCAAATAGATAGAGGCTTCTATATCTAGTACATATTCCCATCAAACAGATAACCATCCAAATGCAGAGGTGTTTCTAATTAATTTTTTTCTCCAATAAGTATATGAAAAAGTTCAGAAACAAAGATCAGTTTTGAGTATTCCTTTTTACCAAAATGATAAAAGAGAGCCTAATACAAGCTCAAAACACCCTAATATTAATTAATGAAATAGATTTCATTGTAAATTTATATCATTTGAAGGGCTGATAATTATGTGATATGTTTTCCATATTTAAAAAAAAAAAAAGTATTTACCAGAGTGTCATAAGGTATTTTTTGCAGCTATGTACTTAAGAATTTTATTGTCATAAAAGTATCTATAAAAATGTGCATCATTAAGCAGAAGGGGGAGAATTTTGTCTAAAGAAGATTCTGCCTTAGGAAAGATTAAAAAACTGGCTGCTATAGCAACAAATCAAGATTGCAGAAGATAATAAGAAGCAGTTAGACGCCTTGAACTGCGTTATTTTAAATGAGGCACCTTCACTCAGAGATTGTCTAGCAAAGTTCCTTTAAAGACCATTCCCTTTCTGAGTAAGGCTTCTGTAATAGTCTTTTCCTTAAGTATTTAATTATATGGCAATCTGTGCTGTTACAGTCAATAAAGAAAGCACTCTTCCCCCCATTACATCCTCATATGTAGAGAGTGACATTTGCCTCTGTTTGATTAGGGATCCTGTCTCCACCCAGTCTTTGGGTTACCTTAGTGCCTTCAGAGCACTTAAGTGCCTAAAAGCCTGTCTACTTTTTCCAGCTGCAGTATTTTGGTTTAACAAAAGATCCTGTCTCTACCTTGCTATTTTGCCTAATGTTCCTCAAAGACATATAGGCTGAGGTGTAAAGCTTCAACGGTTACCAGCTCCGTAGATGCAAAGTCACTTAACTTAAATGCTAATGTTTCCTGTTGCTCTGACATCTCTGAAGATCTGGAACAAGCCAACTGAAAACACTTCATACAGGGACCTCGGTGGAATTTAGGCTGTGGGAATCTGACATCAACCCCCAGCAACCTGGGTCTCAAAGCAAGAGGTGTTTGGTTGTTCTGCCCATCTGCTGAACACTGTCCTATAGAACCAGCTTAATTCAAAATGCAACGTGGTTTTAGCCAAGCTAACTGGCTTTGTGCTGAGGCGAATAGGAGTGCTTACGCCGTCGGTTGCTAACACTCAGCTAGGGGAATATTCATCCCTTGCTGAGGAACCGTCACCTCTTAAACCACTCCAACTAGAGCTGCAGGAGCTCAGCTGTTTACAGTCCACATTAACCCAAGTCAGAAATGGGGAACAGAAGTGAACCCAGGTCTTGTAAAGCACTGGCACATTAACTTCCCACTGAATCTTTTTTTTCCCCGTGTTTATAGTAAGGTTCTCCTTTAATGACACAATGCAAATCATCCATTGATAGCATCAGTAGAGAGATTTGATACTTCATTCCACTAATCCTCTTCCCCTCTCTGGTAGGAAAAGCAACAGGCTGCATAAGAACAGGCATTATTAGGGTCCAATAATAATTTAGGTCATTGCTAAATAGCAGTGCACATTAAACTATACTGAGGTTACAGAGAACCAGTAAAAGAAACAATTCCAAGACATGGAAATTTAAAAATTTTCTTCTTTTTTCTTTTTTTTTTCCCCTTCCTGCAGTCCTGCAGAAAGTGCACTCAGGGTAGAGATGAAAATCATATACCTAGTTCAAATTAAGTGTATCAGTAATTCAGAGGATGTACATGATTCTGCTTTCTTCTTCGTTTGGAGTATGAATGCAAAAAAAAGGGTAAATCAGAGTTTAAAACATATGGCACAATTTACTAAAGTAAACTTACTCCCTAAATTGTCACTGGCAAATGTACACTTCTTTTGGCTGTTGATTTAATTTAGCTGTCATGAGAGTCATGTTTAAACACAGCCTTTTCTGCCTCATGGCTGATTCTCTTTGTGTGCATTTCCTCAACGTTACTTACTTGACTTTGAAGGTGGGCTGAGCATAGAAATCTGACGAAAGAGTGGGCTGTGCCCTTGATCCAAGGGAGCTCTTACATTCTTCTGAATGACTGCATTTGCTAGTGCAGTACACAGCAGCAGCAACAGTGTGGTGCTCTGGGTCTCCAGCTCTGCCTGGCAGACAAATCTGCGGCTCGCTGAACATCTGCAAGACAAATTTTTCATGTTCTGTAAATGAATGCTGCCTAACTGCACCGGGAAAATGGGCACGGGGGATTATCTCTGCATTGCTATGAGCGGAGGGGCGCCTTGGGGCTTTAGATTGCAAGGTGGCAAGGAGCAAAAGCAGCCTTTGCAAATCGCCAAGGTAGGAACATGAGAGAAAGATGTTATTGGTGCTTTGTGAACACAACTGAGGAAAATAGTCTGTTTAAATATATACTTCTTGCAATGAAATGGTTGGTGGGATGCTTGTTTGAATTTGCTAATACGTTTTGCGGAGATTCTACAGGTGCTGATTATGTTTGTTTCAATAAAATGGAATGATTACTTTTTCATAGCTTGCAAGTATTGCCAACATTTTCTTAAAAGTTAAAGATTTGAAATTGTGAAAGGATGTATGCTTTTCAGTTCCTATTTGATTTGCTGTATGTTTTTGAATGCACTCGGCATATTGCAAAAATTAACCTCATACTAGGAAATGTTGTTTCAGTCATCTATTTATGATACTTTTTCTACTCTAGGCATAGAATAAATACAGCTTTATCATGAGAAAATGTTCTTACTATTTTGGGTATCCTGGAAAGCATTACACTGAGTTATCTCTGGTTTTGGAAAGTTATCCAGTCTTAGAAGCAGCTTTAACAGATGCCAAACATTCCCTCTTTTATTTAATGAGCAACACTGAAAACTACTGAACACTTCATATATTATTTTCATGTATAAAATGAGAGCAAAACAGACAGTAGAAATTCAGAATACATAGAAAATAAGAACTGGTAACCCCAAGTTGCAAAAATAATAGCTAAAAAGTAGTTTCATTAAAAATCAGTGCACAGTCCATTGCAACAGCTTCTCCACTGCAGAAACAATGATGATTTGTCCAAGTTATTAAGGTTTATGTAAGTGTATAGAGCTTCATTCTGTTCTCCTAGACAAGAGGGACAAATTTTGTCCAGTGCTCTGAGGTCAGCAAAATACCACTGGCTGAAATGATACTGGGAATGATCATCATACAATGAATTCTGCCTTGTTAAATTGAGGGAAAGAGATTAAAATGTATTTTATCACCTTTTTGTAGCTTGCTAAACCAGTACATGAATTGCTAAGTTTTTTGTACTTTGATATAGTATTTTGTATCGGTAGTTCAACTACTTCAGCTCTAACTTTCTTAACCTGTCGATATAATAATTAAATTTAATTTACTGGATTAGTTAACTTTTCCATAAATAGCAGAAACAGTAAGTCTACCTCATTTTAGAGAAGAAGGTTCTTTTAGTTCCTCTGTCAAGAAAAGAACATTGTTCACTGTTTCAATGATTTCCAGCCCATAATACTAACCATGTTCAGTAATAGAGCTATGATTTATTGAGTGTATTTATAATTTTACTCATTATTGTTAAGGTTTTTGTTTGTTTTTATATTTTGCAAAATTTGAACACGTTTAAATTTTTTTCCTACCGATGGGCAACTGTTGCTTTGCAAGTAAAGCCACTGATAATAGACGACAGTGGAACCCTGCCATCTAGTGAAATCTTGTAGCTAGCGCTTAAAAAATTGTAAGTAACGGTAAAAGGCAAGTGGCCTTGATTACATAAAACCAAAAGTAAAAAGCACAGTAGTTTGAACACAAGATTCCAATTAAGCTTTAGTTTTCCTGATAAATACGGTCTATACAAATTTTTTTTTTTCATATTCACATCCTAGACTGTGGCACTTAAGTTTGGGTTCTGTTTTACCACTAAAATTTGGGATTTGAGAACTAGCTACATGGTAACAGTTACGCCTTATCTCCAGTAGAAAATCAGCTAGTAAAATATGGAAAAATAATACATGCATTTTTAGAAAAAAATCAAAGAAACATGAGTTTGTTTTCTTGCAAACAAACCTAATCAAACAGCCCATGTAATGCAATACTTCAGAACCCCCCGTATAAGAGTACATGCGTATCAGCATGCATAATTGTTATAAACATGGTGGATTGAGTGCTTTATGAGTTCCAGATCATTCATTTCTCCACGCTTAAGGGTTAGTCAGGATCAGTGAGATTTGAAAATGGACACTAGTATCTGGCTGAAAACCTGGAACTTAAAGAGTTGACAGGCTACAGCTTGCTTTGGGACTCACGCTGTCAGCAGGCTTCGCCCTCCTCCCCAGGAAGCGCGGGCTCTCTCTGAGGCGCCCAGACCTGGGTCTTCAGGTCAGGCACCATGGTCAGGCTGAGGCACGGCAAGGTGGGGGGACTGCAGCCACACTGTACGCCACCCTTTTTTGGGAGAGGCAATGCTTTCAGCTTTTATTCACTTATGCATGAAAACTGAATCTAATAACTCGTGAAAGAATAAAGAATTACTCAACTAATGTTATAGTAATTTTTCCTACTGGCTCCAAAATCCTAAGGTTGTGTTTCTTAAACACAATTAAAAATTGTTTGGCTTTGGTTGTTCGGGTTTTTTTCAGTTCAAGGTTCAGCTTCTCCACTGGTGCACACTAATGTAGCTCCATGAAACCAGTGGGTCAATGCCAAATTACACCAACAGAGATTTGGTCAGAAGTGTCTATTTCTGGTTTTGGTGTCTCAGCTCGCAGGAGCTGGGAACGCTGCAGAGGGGTGGCTCGCACAACCTGAGCACGGTGTAGCCCTGGACTGCTGCAGAGGGAAGCGCGCTCAGGCCCCCGTTGAGAGCAGAGCAGTGGTTGTGATACAGATCAAAAGGGGAGAGGGATGTGAAATGGAGGGAAAAGAGATAATCTGTGAAAATGTGGCAGGATACAAAAGTCCCAAATTCACACTCATCTACCCTTTTGATAAAGGAAACCTACTGTTTTTAAAGTTAATGAAATAAGTCACTGCAGTTCACTGCCAGAAGCAACTTTTACCAGTTTGTTTTATGCCTTTTAAAATATTGTTTTATTACATTTATAAAAAAATATGTAAATCCTCCCCCCATTCTTTGTTGCCTAGCTCTTAAAGCAACAAGTAGCATTCCCACTAAAATCAATGAAAGTTTTGCCTGTAGCATGAAGTTTTGCCTTCCATTATCATGCAAAGTGTTAACAGAGAGCTAGAGACAAACATTTTGCCTCCCCAAGAAATATCTTAGTATTTTTTTTTCTCCTGGGCAGATGAAATAGGCAATTTTCATCAGTAAATAATTTTACAACCATTAAATTAGATTCAAGGCATTTCAGTAATTTGTTAGATGTGAGATTGCAACAAATTAATTATTTTTAAAGTATCACAATGAATCATTTTGTTTGTCCATTTTTAAATCTTATTCAAAACATAAGTTTTGAAAACATTTGACTCATTTTCTATAGAGGCACACAAGCTGTTTAACACTCCTCCTCCTCCTCCTCCCAACCCTGGCTTCCCAACATCAGCTTACTTTGGTATGTCCACTAATGTTGTAAATACTTCATAAAAAATATTTTCAGTTAAACAGAATTTGTATATTCTATATACTGTCTGGGTAAGCCAAAATAACTTTTAAAAAATCTATTTTAAATACTGTGTCAAAATACATATTGTGCTAGGAAGATATCTAATAAGTGAATGTTATTAAAAAAGAAAGATAATCAGGAGTATAAAGCTAAGGAATACAATGGTTGTATCAGGTGCTAGGTATGCACCAAGACACCAAACCATGTCAGTATTGCACTGCAGGATAGCTCTCCCAAAGCAGGAGACGGTTTGGAAATCTCAGTACAACAGTGACCGTAGATGGCTAAGAATTCAAGATATATATGAGCAAAGGGACATGTGATGTCCTTTCTGTGACACTTTCTGGGTCCTTTCTATTTCCACTGTGAGATATATGAAAAATGCTTTTTTTTTTCTCTTGTAAATTTCTTTGCAGTTTTTAACTTAAATTATATAAAAATTGTATGTACAACATAATGGATGATTTTCTGGACTAGCATTTGAAAAATGTCTGTGAGTTTTTCCACTAATACTTAACAATTCCAGCTATGTATACGTATACACATACACACACATATATGTAATAAAGCCATGTCCTTTAAGAATATGTAATTCCATATGGAGAAACACACTGATTTTTTTTTAGTGCTGACAGATTTTACGTACTTTTTCAGCAACATTTTTCAACTGAATTTTTAGAAAAATAAATAGTAACATCTCTCTTCCTATAATTTCTACCCTGCCAGTTTACCAGTGCATAACTACAGTTACAATACCTGTCCTCTAAAACTTCAAGTTATTTGAAAGTATCTTTTTTTTAAAACTCTTACCAATGTGATTTTGCACCCTGAAAATCTTGGCCCTATTATGGCATTTTCTTATGTCCAAACTTGCCAAATATCATGCAATTTTCCATTGTCTTGCAAGTGTTAACTATAGTTCTAATTAATCCTATGAAATACTTTGGTAATTTAGGGTTCAAAACCAACGTCCTTAACTAGACTTCATGCAAAACTTATACAGTTTGTGACTATTTTGCCAATTTCTGAAATAGCTTCTGCTGCTACTGCACAAATAGTAGCTTTACCTTTGGCTCAGTAATGACATGTGACAGCTGGCTGCCTGGTCATTTTAGACTCGTGCACTTGTCCATCAAAATGCTCCGATTTCAATTCAAGTCTCAGTTTCATCATTTTGGATTCATTGGAACCTGAAACTGAAAGTGAAACTCAAAGACGTGGGAACAACCTGAACCAACAGTATGAAAAGTTGATGTCTGAATATGATTACTTAATGCTGGCTGTATTCAGAGTTGGGCTCTGATGGGGTAGTTTGACTTTCTTCCTGCATTTATCTGAAATAATTGACATGCAGAACCACCCCAAGTGGCTTTCATCAAGTTGACCTTTACACTTAGTCTACTCGAGAAAAAAAAAAAAAGGATAAGGCATGTTAGCACAGTTATGCTTTTGATCCTGAGGCAAAGCATGTCACTGTCATGAGAGAGATACATTGCACTTGGTTCCATCCACAAAGTACATCAAAGATGCTGGATTTAAGGAAACTTGATTTCAAATTTCTGTCATTCTCTTACACTGTTACCATTGGCAAATGTTCGCATTTCCAGGCAGAAAAACTAGGTGAGGAAAAGCTGAGATTCCAGTCACTACATTCCAGTTGAGATATGATCAATATCACTGTGTTACACCTGTGTTCCTAGCTCAGTTCAGTGCTAAGTCACATAGAAGTATAAACTATTGGTGCTTTTTGCTCCCCTGCTTGCCTCTGCACTGATGGCCCAGGAGCACCATCCTCCTAGTAAGAGGCAGGTAAGAGACTGTTCCGTGTTTCAGATCATCTCCAGATGACCCATGTCATCTCAGAGCTGAAGTTGGTGCTTTGGTCCCATCTGCCTCTGAAAATATACTCGTTAACGCATAGTCAAATAGGATCTTACTATATGCTAGTGTTTGAAATGAAGATGCTCAGCACACCATGTGGAGGCTCAGTACTGAGCTAACATGACCCTGCTGATATTTTCTTATTTGTATCAATTGACATTTTAAACAGAATTGGCATATAACTTCATGCTAATGTAGACAGAGCAAGCCATGTTTAAAACATGTTAGTTGAACTTTGGCACCAAGGAGGGGAGTTTAGAGTTAACCCACATGATTTTAACACAACTTGCCTTACTTGGACAGTATTTAAAACTGTTTGTTTAAATTTGCTAGCTAATACATTTCCAAACATAGTTTGTTTTTGCAGCCTGGACAAACTCTTATTCTCAAATTCACTCTTCAGACGATCTGACACAGCTGGTATTTGCTGATATTCAGAAAACTCCGTAAGGCATATTTAAATATTCTTTCACATAAGGAGTTATTGTGGTTTCTTCTATCTTTTCTGGAGAGGATTTTGACTCCATTACAAGCCTTGACCCAATTTAATAACCAATAAATTTTGGTACATGTTTAGATGACATAGTTCAGATTCTATTTAAGTAAATGACAAAACTTCCATTGGCAAACTGGGAAGAAGCTGGGCTTTATAGAGGTTAGGTTAAGTTATTTTGCAAAACAAAGGAACAAATTAAAGTTCTCAAAATCTAACTAAAATAGACCACTGCTGAATAGACTGCCACTCTCTGTTCCTGAAAATCTGCCATTGCTAGCTATTATATGAAAAATAATGAGGAAAAA
Source organism: Gallinago jamesoni (assembly GCA_025769975.1). Classification (NCBI taxonomy): domain Eukaryota; kingdom Metazoa; phylum Chordata; class Aves; order Charadriiformes; family Scolopacidae; genus Gallinago; species Gallinago jamesoni. Next base: position 5,252,233 of record JAOQGH010000032.1, read on the forward strand.
AATTCATACACCTTTACCAGCAAAGGTTTATGTGTGCTTCCAAAGATTAGGGGTCTGCGTTTCCTATTTTCAAACTTTTGCATTCCAGCTATTGTGCCAGTGGAAATGTTTAGTACTAGAGTCCCATCTAGTTGTTTAAAAACTGCAGGCTGAACTAGCACATGATTGTATACCCTGTTTTGGATATACAGAACTACATACCAAGCTGTTTTTGGCATGCTTTCCACAGTATTTAGGCAAATACAAGTATGCTTTGGATACATGGTAGTATTCATTTGTGCTTGTTTCCAATAGATGATTTTCCAACTGCCATGCTAGGAGACTTTTCAACGGAATAATTCATATTGATTTAAACTAAACAAACTAAAAAAACCAAACAGTGTATTCCTACTAAATTAGATTAACTGCTTTGTATAGAGCTTAGCTTCATTTTTTTTAGTTTCTTTGCTGGAAACATTTAAAATACACTGCATGTCATTATTATCTTCCATTGTTCTATATTTTCTGCCATTGCATTCTTATTGTGAATGTGAATTTAATAGTAAGACTTTTGGCCAAGTTTACATTAAAATATCACAACAGAAATGTTGTTTACAAAGCCCTTTAAGATTGTGTCAGATTGTTGAGAGGATACAGCTAGCAATTTATGCATATCATGGAAGGGCTTCCTTCCAAATACAGAACTCAGTGTTTTTCATATTTACAACAGAAATACTTAGAGCAGAAACTACTTTAAGGGACCATATTTCATGGGTTAAATGCTTAGCACTCCATAAAATGAGACTGATTTGCAGAGATAGCTTCAAGTTTAAGAGGAACAATTCTGTGCATGGAATTAACTGTGGACAAAAATGATAACATTTAGATTGCAACCAGTACTTATGAGCACTGGAATGAAACTGGCAGTAAAAAAAAACCCTGGATATCAGCTTGAAGGTTTTAAATTTCAGACCTAATGTACACAAGCTACACAGTGGATTTCTTTTTCCTTTTCCATAATTTTTCCCATCTGTCCTACTTCATTAGAATCTGTAGTCCATAGTCAGTGTGGATGTTAGGATGAGACTAATGCACATTTAGACTAAAACACTTCAGCTTGCACTAAAATCAAAGTGCTATTTTTTGGTTATCTGCCAATATAATACAGTGTTGAGCACGAAAGCCAAAAATCTTCAAAACACCTCTGCACCTTGCTCTCAGTGGGGCACTAAGAATAGTAAAGAAGTGGCTGCTTTATTTGTTGCTGATGTGGAAGCTAAATTATAACGAAAACCTAGCTCTAAGCTCGCCAGACCCAATGGGCTTATACCCTGAGCTCTCTATCATGTGCTGCAGTCCTGGGCACAGCACAGGATCTTCTCTTGTTTAGCATGAAAACACTGTCTAAAAATCTTCTTTCTAGTTCCACAGAAATGTATTTTGAATCCTCTAAGTTTCCTTCATTTGATATCTCCTTCCTACATCTGGGATGGGGCATCAAATGCATGGGTAACCTTTTGTTTCAAAAGAGTTATGTCATCCTGGACTGCTTAGCTGTAGAATCATTATTTTATAAACTTGTCTTTTTGTGAATGTATTTTAGAAATATGGTCCCATTTAGGAAGCTGGATGCTTTGGTTTTTGTAAGCATGCTTTATATTACAATTCATTAGCAGATGAACGGCTGATGGGTCAAAACTATGAAGAAAGTAGATAAGCTATGGTTTTCTATACTGCTGGTTTAATTTGGTATGTTGTCTATAGTATAAACATGACACGTATGGCATAAATTGCTACAGTATTTCAAGAAAGTGTCTAAAATAAAGATAATGCAAGACAATCATATGTCCATGGTGGCACTTTACAGTACCAGAAAGAAAAACAAACAGACAGGGGAACGCAATTTAGTAAGACCAAATTTCCCCTTCCTAGTAGTCTGTGCCTAATACAAGGTGTACCAAGAACTGCTTGTTGTCTGCAGGCAAAGGTGGGAAAGATGAATCTTTGTTTTAAAATCTAACAGTTGAAATAGCTACAGAGGAAGCCTTAACAAAGGAGCTGCATTTTTTCCCATGAACTCAATGGGAGCTTTGCCATTTACTTCAAAGGGCAAAGGATTGGGCCGTAGTATGTATAACATAGTGCAGTTATTTAATTAGAAGCAGATATCATGAATAAAAATCCTCATTGGGAAGGGTGTAGCAGTTTTTGCTAGGGATTTACTTACTACAACTTTCTGTCTAGCAGAAGTCATTCCCTTCAAAAAGACTTAGACTTCAGAGTATTCCAATAACTTTGTTAAATAATATAAATTTTTTCAAGTTATTTGGCAATTGTACATTTAATTTCCAAGATGTGTTGGAAGTCTTTGTAAGGACAAAGATACTTGAGCTGAAGACATTTCAGTTTGCGTATTATAAGAATGCAGTTATTGATAATAATAGGTAATGAAATTATTGATAATAATAGGTACCCAACTGGTAATACTAGAAACTAGAGGCTATTTATTAAAGGAGTAATAATGTATCAGGAAAATTTATGTGGACATATCTCAGTTGCAAATGTTTACTGGTTGAAGGGATTACTTGTAACTGCCCTCTAGCTTTCTTCAACTCTGCAAATACACAGGTTTGTGTTGGCTGAAATAAGCAGGTATTTCTTAAAAAAATCAGATACCAGGGCTTTGCTAACTCATCTCATTTTGCTTGAGAGCTTAAGGAACAATCATACGAGCGGTCCATCTGTAAGGTTTGAAGAGTGGAAACCTCCAAATAAGAATAGGGAGGAGGCAAGGGAGAGGAGTGCCAAGCAGCTGTGGGTGACAACCTCTGTGGCAGACACAGCTGTGGCTGGACACATCAGATGGTAACTCCTTGCGTTGGCACACCCATCTTGTTGTAGATTCACCTTCAACAGTTAACTGATATCACTTTGGAAAGGCTCCAAAGGTCCTGCAGAAAACCTGCATTTCTTCTAGAAGTAAAACATCTACAATGGAGAACTGTGCAACTGTAATTATAATGGTTGTCTATACCTGTATAATATCAGGTGTTTTGAAGATGTACTGCAATCAAGGGCCATCGCATCATGAGTTTTATTAGCTTTACTCAACCACCACCACTGGTGTTCCTGAAGAGATTGTCTCTCTTTATCTCTCTAAATCCTTGTCTTCTCTGCCAGAATTTCTTGCTACTATTCTCTTCGTAGTACTTTTATTTAAATAGACAGGTACAGCTACTTAAGGATCATTTTCAGTTAATTCACTGAAAATTGTGGGCAAACAATGCCTCCATCTTCAAACCTTGTTACTTGGTTAGAATAATGCCCATCACTACCAATGAACTTCCTTTGGACTGAAAGAAATCCAGGAAAGTTTCTGCTTTCAATGAAATTTCTCATCACAGAAATCTCTGAACTACTACAGCTTAACAGAAGTGGCTGGAATAGACTGATCAGCATTTTGTTCCACAAATTACATTTTCCTATTTTGCAGAGATCACTTCAAAGACTGGCTGCCATAAGACACTGATTTAATTACAGAGGATGCATATGGAAATAATCTGAAAGGGATAAATAGCTTTATATATTATCATATATTCATAATGATCTTCCTGCACACTGAAAAAATATTGCAGAATGGATAGTGTAAGACCCGCTTATAAAATTCTTCAAATTAGAAAAAAACTATGATTAAGCATGGATGTTTTAAGCAAATTCTAACATATAACACTATTTAATGGCCAAGATCCTTACTGAGGAGCAGCTGTTTGACTTCCTTCACTGAAAAAAATCCCAGAGTTTCAGAATTGTTGGCTTTTCAAAAAGACTTGATACCTAGGAAATGAGAATGATTTCACCAAAATTCTTGGGCAGTGGAATAAGTATGTCATGCTGATCAATATAAAATGAGTCGTTCACAAACTTGGAGGGTTTTGTTACAATAATTCATAATAAAATTAAATCACTGGTTTATGAAAGAAAATGTTAGTTTTAAAGTGTTATCTCATGGTATCCATACTGTTGGCCAAAGTTAGCTGTTAGATGTCTTGCACAAGTTTAGGAATATCTGGGGGATGGTATTAGTCATTAAACTGAACTGGAAATCGCAACAACACTGTTTCCTTTCAAGCCTCCAAATCCCTTAGCAGTGTGCCTTTATGTCCAGACTGAATAATCACCTTTTCATGATACTGACATATTATTGATTCTCACTAGATGGTGCTCTTATTCACAGTCCCAAAATCATAGGTAAGTGAATGTAAAGACAGGTACAGCTTTGAGAAATTTTGGTTGCTAGCTTTAATCTTTTCTTAAAGCTGCTAAATATTCAGCTTCTTAAAGCTGCTAAATATTTTTCAGCTCAGTATCTCCTGCACCAAATAATTTCTAAGTGTAGAATTAATGTCTTCAAGATAAATATGTATATAAAACAAGTCAAGAATCTCATAATAACAAATTAATCATTCCAAACCTTCCTTTCACTCTCCTTATTATTCCCTGCATACATATAGAATGTAAGACCTTAAGGAGAGCTCCATAAATTTGTACTAGGGTTTGATTTGTGGTTTCATAACACTATAATTAGGGCATATTTTGATCTTTAAAAAAATAACTAAACAGGAGTATTTCAGAAAGTCTTAAGAAAGAGGCAGTTGTAATCTTTCAAAGAGAAAAGTATTTCTGCAGCTATTTTACAGCATATTATGAACATTCAGTAGTAATATTATACACGACTATTGAATATATGTAATGAAATAATAAAAAAAGAGCATCAAACAACATTATACCAAACCTCAGCTTCTTCCAGCCCAATCTGACAATAGTCAGAGCAGACAGGGCTGGGAGCCCTGGAGATGTAAAAAGACTCCCAGGTCTTGTATCCAATTTAAACCAATTTTTGAGCTATACTAAAATGATGTTTTTTTCTAAATTTGTCATTATCCTGCTTTTCCTTTCTCTGCCCTCACTTTCATTCATGACTTCAGTCTGTAATATTAGCTCTTCTAAAACCAGATTATTTTACTAATCTGATGAAGAAGAATAGACTCTCATGAAGCACACCACATCCAAATCCAAGGATGAATCCAAGCTGCTCATCCTTGAACAGCTAGGCTCATTTTTACTCAAATAGTTTACAATTAACAGATCGGTACAGGTGTGATCCAACTCATTTTTCCATGATTGAATCTTTATTTGAAAGGCCCTAATTCATCTCCTAAATATACAACATTTTAAAGTCATTTTTCAGATCACCAGCATAATGCTACCAAAATATTTCAGATTTCACGGCACAATTTGTGACTACAAAATGTATTTGGCTTCAAAATCTCTCCTCATTCCACAAAAGCAAAAATTTCCCAAACTCTGAGTTACAGTTTTCTTCCTCTATATTTACAAGAACAGTGAAAAACAACCCAGTGAATCTAAATGTAGTGAGAGGACCATGAATGCCTCTTTTTCTGCACTGGCAAGAACAGTACAAAGGGTAAGATAATTAAGCCTGAGGAGACAGTTATCTTTGTGGCCTATCATTTTTTTTTGGTGTTCCTGCACGAACAAATGGAGCACTGAAATGCATGGCCTGAGAACAATGGTGCCCAGCCCCGTACCAACCTTCAGAGTCATTCACTTGTTGTTTGCTCCTAGGCCTGATTTGCATAAGAGGCCTGGAAAAGTTGCAGAGACTGGGAATTTGTGCAAATTGATTGTGGGTGCTAATTGACTCAAGCAAAAACTAAAGATGCATTGACCTGTTCAAATCAGGCTTGAATTCAGGCCTTCTGGATTCCTGCACCAGCCAGCTCTGAAGAACTAAACCCTGGCATGGTTCATCAGCTGCTCAGTGCTAGGATAAAAATAGAGAGACAGAAATGGGATCATGTTTTAGCACAATCTTAGCTGAAACTAAAAAGGGTGGGAAGCAACCCTTCCTTTTATGAAAAGTATCTTCTTTTCGGGTGTTGTAGGCAACAGCGTGGTAATTAAGCTCACCTAAAATGAAAGCCAAACCAAATCTTTTCTGAAAACTTTTAATGGTTTGAGACACAAACTTTTTTTTAAAGGTTGGAAAAATATTCTTTTTTCCATGTTTATATGATCACAATTTATTTCAGCGACTAGGTCATGCTGCATGCACACACAGTGACAGTCAATGGCTGTAGGAGTTACCTATTGCCTCAGTCCTATGCAGTGACTCTTGCCTTCCTGCTATCCAACTAAAATGCTTCTTCTAATAGATCTCCATCAGCTCATTATGAGTAAGCCTTCAAATGAGACTTGTGCTATCTGGCATCAACACTGGCATAATCTCTTCAGTAATCAACACATTATGGGACCAAGTTTAATATCTGGAGAAGATCTTTGGTCCGCACATGGTTGAAATCCTGTGTGAGTAAGTTTCTTTGTGATTGCCAGTCCTTTTTATATTGTAGGACTTTCTCTCTACTGGGAGAGGAAACGATATGCTACAAAGTCCTCTCTGTTTTTAAAGCTTCTTAGTATTATGGAAAGCAGTGACATCCCTCAGGGACTCACATAATCTCATGTTATACCTGTATGTCACTTAGAGCAAAACCTTCACATTGGCACAAGTGAGTTTAGTTTCATTTAAAAGCTTCCTTGAACTTTTTTGATTTCTCTAGTGTTACACTGGTAAGATACTCTCAGGCCAGATGATATTTACATGTGCTCAGGTTTCATTTTGGCTATTTCACTTGGTTCCCTTAGGCCTTGTGCACTTCGTGTTTCCCCCTCATTTTAACAAAATTAGTGACAATCTAAACTATCATCTCAAATATAGATCCTGCCTCAACTACACTTGACTGGTCAGCAATATACCTGTATGACTGCTTTGCTTGGACACAGCACACAGCTAAGAAGTATTTAAGGCAAAATCCTCTCAGCAGGAGCCCCAACTCCATCCTTCAGCATATATTGGTTATTGTGAAGCAAGTACATGTCTGTCAAATCTGCTGAGGTTACCCTTGTTGAAACATCCCTTCCACCTCTGGACTACTCTTCTTTTTAACGCAGAAAGCTTTGCTGCACTCCTCTGGTGTCAGTCATGGATAAACATTATCACAAAGTGAAGTACCTATGCAAGAGGTGTAGAATACGGGGTGGGAGGCATGGGGGGAGGCAAAGTTGGACTTGATCTTCTTTTTCTTCTCACAAATTAAGCTCTGGCATCAAGCTCCTTCCTTCAGGCACAGAGGATGAGATAAAGCTTAATTCAATGCGTGGATTTCTGGTTTCTTCCATGCAAAAAGAAAAAAACTGGAAAGCAATTCCCTCTGATACAGTGACATTAAAATACTCTTGCTGTGTGTTTTCTTTAAATTCATTATTAGGCTTCATTTAATAAGAAAAGGGTAAGTTTCAGGGCAAAATAATGAAGAGACAAGGAAACTGGACACTGACTCTGACACTGAATTTAATTTATGAAGGTGCTGACCTGTGACATCTGTTTAAAGACTATGCAATACTTAAGAAGTGTGCTTCCCAGGAAACTTGAGAGATACTAGCAGTTCATATAACAGGTCCTTTCCCTCAAAATTATTAGTAAGAAAGGTGTCAGCAAAGTTATGTCTTCTGAGGCAATCTGAGTCAGATTATCTTCTTTTAGGTGAAAAAAAGCACTGTACATTTCTATATTCCTATTCAGTTGCTTAAAATGCAACTCTTGTACTTCAGTAGATTTTTAAATGACTTCTCAAATCACCAATATGCTGAAATTTGTGTCTAACTAAAGTTCTCTTAAACAAACAGCTATAAACAGTGCCATGAGATAAAGAGCTACACCACCCATCAATTTCCAGTGTATATAGCAATGTGGATCATAGGGAAGCACTTACTCCAGAAACAAATACAAATTACACCACTGATCTAAATAAATGTCTTTTCAGTTTCCAGCTGTGACTTCACAAGTTCCTCCTAGCCTTTACTCCCTTTATTTGGTGCTTCACATTTGGAAGAGTGCTGCAGATCAGGGCTGACTTTGCCATTACCACAGGTTTCCCGACACTACTGCGAATAATCGTTCGTGAATACCATGCTGTCATATTTTCAGATATTCCTTCAGATTCTTTTTTCTTTCACGAATAAGCTCTGAAAGCAGCACGATGCATATGACAGGAGAAAACCCTATGAGTGGTTTCCATTTCCTCTTCTGCTTCTGTCTCATGTTTTTATGCTTTGTTGGGAGTTGAAGCACTTTCTGTAGATCTAAGGGAAAATACTACATGGAGAATTTTGGTTTTGTAGCTGCCAGAGCCTTAATTTCAGAAGTACTTAGAAAAAGTGCCTAACTCTGTACAAGATTCAGTTGTTTGTTGCTTTCTTATGTATTAAAGACAGTGCTCATGATAGCAATCAAGTCATGAAGATCCAGCATAGGTTTGGATCCATACATCATTTAGTAGTTGAAAAATATGCAGGACATCTTTTAGCAAAGATGGAGCAACATTAGCCACCCAAAATTAAAAGGAATGCTGTTGTTCCAAACTAATATAACTAGGGCTGTCAAAAACCTTTCTACGACAGTGTTGGGGTGAAATATTCTGATGGTAAGTAGGTATTTCATAGCCACGTGTTAATCTTCTTGAACAGGATGAGTTATTAAATTAAATCCTTAAATGAGTAGCTCTTCTATGCGTGTTTATATTTTCCAGCTGTTTGATACAGCCAAGATTATTCTGTTTGTTTGCATGTGCTTGTTTCTTTTGTTGTTATTTTTAGAAAATTCTTTAAAACTTACTATTATTCTAACATATGAGTAACATTTGAAAATCTTTCTTATTTTAGTTCCATAGCATTTTTTAGTTCTCTTTCTTAATCCTTATTTCTATTATTTATAGTTTTGGAAGAAGAGACAAAAGAACAGAAGACTATCATGACTTCATGTTCTAACATTAATTTCAATAACACTGTACAGAATAGGCCATATCTCTGTGGTATAACTCTCCAGAAGCTGATGCAGCTACGCTAGAAGAACTGTAGTGATTTTCAACAAAGCTCAGGGGGAATAAAAAAAGGTTATATGAGAGAATATGACTGCAATTTGCAGTAACACAGTATTCTTCAGAACTATCATATTCTTACGGCAGGTTTCAAATATTTACTTTTTCAAAATATGACTGTTTGATAGCAGCAAAATCCAGGATTTAATTTAAATTATCAAGCAAATAGGATTTTGTCCTAGTTTTTGTCACCACTAGTTGACTTTAACATTTACATGGAAATTTAGTGACACTATAATGCACAGGAACTATAATGTCTTTAAAAAACACAACGTTGCATGTACTCTTCCATTATAAAAATATCTAAGGTACTGACACTTTCACACTGCAGTTCCTTGTCTTTAGGAAACGGAGATGTACCCATAAATCTACTACATGTGACTAGCTCATCGGTAGACCACAGCTGACTGCTATGCTGTATTTGTAAGCTATGCATCACTTAATGGAACCAGCAACAGTGGTGATATTTGTCTGTCATATTTAGTAGTATGTTTTATGAAAATTTTATCTATGCTAAAACTGAAAACTGTGCATCAAATGTAAATAATACCACTTCAAATTGTGATTTCATTTTTCAAGGCCCTTCCTTCTTGACAATACCCAAGTGTTGCATTCAGTACATGTCTGTGTCCCTGCCAAGTCAGTCCATGAGTAATCAATCCCAGCAAGAAATGTGTACCTGGAGGTTCTGACCACCTACAGTAATCTCACTTTTCAAAAATCCAAGTGCAGGAGAGAGATTACTTTTAGTATCCCAATCAAAATCAAACTTGTGCTTAAGATCTGATTGATTCAGTTACCCCATATCCCTTTCCTCTTTGAAATTTTTGTTGGGAAAATATTACTTTGCCTCGCAGAAGGCACAAATAGTGGTGCTCTTGCTATAGGATTGATGCATTTCACGGATGTGTGGGCTGCAGTCTTCCGTGTATATAACTGCATCCTCTATTTAGTCAACATGTCTTAAAGCTGGCACAGATTCTGGCCAAAGGTCATTGAAGTACTTCAGAATCTATCTGGGATAGAGACATCATATTATGCTTGGATTAGTACATAATAATAATACTTCAGAGGAATATAATTAAATAAAACCACAGAAAATGTCTGCCAAAGATCTGCTTGAAACAATACTCCAGTTTCTTATATTAAGAATTGTTAAAACTGGCATCATTGAAAAACAACTGGCTCTTTCCCAAGCTACATGCCATTTGGATTTCCTTGAAAATTCAATCTTTACAGTTTCTGAATAATGCAACTACTGTAATTTGAGGACGCTCTCCTGCTGGTTTTGATTAATTTATTTTAACAACACAGAAGAAGTCTGCTATAGCTCTTCTGGCAATATAAATCTGTGCTACAAAGAATTCTGTTGTCTCCACCTCTCTAATAAACTATACTGTCAGGGGTTCAGAGCTAAATGGATGGCAATACAACTTAAACAATTGGTCTGAATTTATTATTAGGGTTTTTTCCCCTTCAACCCTTGACTAGTTTACAACTCTTCTTATTTTCCATCTAAGTAACACATCCAATTAAATATTTCAGCTTGTATGCATTAACACCAATTTTACATGTTTAAAATTAGTATCTTCATCCTGTATACAGCCCTGGGGCCTGCAACATAAGAAGGACATGGACCTGTTGGAAGAGGTCCAGAGGAGGGCCACAAAGATGATCAGAGGGCT